>JADLZL010002938.1:0-368466 GCA_015844335.1 Chrysopogon serrulatus | reverse complement strand
AACATTTAATGAATAGCATCTAAAATAGCTAATAATAATAGAGATAAACGAGGCTTCAATTGTACATGGACACAAATATCTTGATATCCTAAACAGATATATTGGCGACATACTAGAAGATCTTGAGGCTATGTCATGTCCTACACAAATTGTCAAGGTATTGATTATCCTCCTTCTTAATAAAAATTACACGTGAAGTCGTGTTCGAGAAAAGATTATACCAGATATTCTCTCTAGAAGATTTGGAAGAGCAAAATATCACCATTCGAAGGAGCATTTTGTTTTTTTTTTTTTCCAGTGGAGGGCAAACTCGTAATTTCTTCCCTCGTCTCTCCTCTGTTTTTCCATTCTCAGGCACTCGCTAGTCGCTACCGAACTGTGGAGTCCTCTGCAGCAGCAGCAGGTTCAGTTCTTTCGGCTCCGGTAGCCGCAGTACCACAACCCCTCCAGAGGCATCAATCCAACAGCAGGCGCAGGCGAAGGCGAGGAAAGCAAGATACGCCCACCCACCCGTTCCGGCAGCCAGCCAGCGGCGATGCAGCAGCAGATGCCCATGCCGTCGGGGCCCGCTGCGGCTGCGGCGGCGGCGGCGCCCCCCAGCGGCCGGCATCACCACCGAGCAGATCCAAAGGTACGAGCCGCCCCGCACCGCCTCCACGCCTTCTTGCTAGGATTTGCCGCCGTGCCTGATTGAGTCCGCCGGCCGCCTCAGCTCGTTTCGCCAAGAAACGGATTAGTACTTCTCCTCCTCGGATAGCTCCCTGCGCGCGCCGTGCCTCCTGCTTGCCTTGTCGGCCGCGTGCCGCCGACTCATCCATCTTGCTCTTCCTCCTGTGGCTGCATCGTTTTCAGGGATTGATTTGAGTCCAATCAAAGATTGGATCTTTTCGGCCGTTGGTTAGGGCAAGATTGGGTTTCCCTGTACCTTTACCATCCCATTTTGGGGTAATCGCAGATTGCTGGATTGAGTGCTTTGGTCAATCGATGGGTACAAGTACGGTAATAGCAGATTCTTGTATTGAGAGGTTTAGTTAATCTGTGAGGTTTGGTGGCGTGCTTTGGCTGTTTGGAGAGCTATGCTCGCCTAACCAAATTTGGTTTAGAGCAAAACTGGAGTTAGCAGTTCAAACCTTTGATGCTGTACGGTTGTGGTTAGTGGCCTAATCATTGAAGCCCTTCGGCACTACAATGTGTATTTTAATTTTTGGGAAATGCCAAAAATGGGCCGTGGATCATATTATGTTATTGAGATATCTTTTTTATTTCAGTATAAAGGTAAAATATGGATAATATGCCTTTGAAATTTTGGCAAAGGCCAAGTGTACAGTTGGATCAGGACATTCATTCAAATATCGGTTTTGAATTTTGGTCAAAGGCCATATGTGCAATGACACTAGAACTCGCCACTTAAATATTCAGTTTTGAATTTTTGGCAAAGGCTAACTATGGCACTGTAACTAGCCAGTACTGTGTCACACGGGTTCTCAACCTATGCTTATATTGCCATGTGGTGGGGCAGCTAACCAGCCCTTGTTCCTCTGCTATGCAGTTTGGCACTATAACTAGCCAGTCCTGTGCCATGTGGCAGGTTCTAAGTCTCTGCTTACATTGCCCTGTGGTGGGGCAGCTAATTGGGCCCTTGGTCATCTGCCATGCAGTTTGGCACTTTGGCTTACCGTCTGTAGTCTATTTTACTAAGGTTGCGTTTGGATGTAGATATTGAGGCTCAGGAATTGGCATTGGCATTGGCATTGGATAGCACCAAATGCCACTGTTTGTATGGCTTAGATATTGAAATTGGAAATCACCTTAAATGCCAAGCGGTATTCGCTACACTTGCGCCCCTTTGCCCACAATACAGAGCCCGCACCCTCTGTATTGGGGGGAATTGGAGATTAGCGCATCCATGACCAGGGTCAAGCATCTCCATGGCTGTGCCTTCCTCCACATCCGGCGACCTTGCATCTGGCGCTCCTTCTTCCTCCGCGTCCAGCGTCCCCTTCTTCCTCCCCATCCGATGAAAGCTGTCATGGAGGCGGGCGGTTGTGGAGGCGCGAGCGTTCCTGGATGTGGCGTGGGAGTCGTGCAGGCAGACAGTCCAGCTCCGCCTCTGTGCTCGGTGCCGCTGTGGGCCGCACTTCTCCATGGCCTGGCTGGGGTCGAGCTCCCCCATGGCTGGGCTGGGTCGAGCTACCCCTTCTGGGCTGGGGTCATGCTCCCCCATGGTGGGCTGGGGTCATGCTCCCCCATGCTGTGCTGGGGTCGTGCTCCCCCATGGCTGGGCCGGGGTCGAGCTCCCCCATGGCCAGGCTGGGGTCGAGCTCCCCCGTGGCTGGGCTGGGGTCGTGCTCCCCCATGGCCAGGCTGGGGTCGAGTTCCCCCATGGCCACACTGGGGCAGCGCTCCTCCATGGCCAGGCCAGTGGAGATTCTAGCTGTGTACATCCAAACAGGAATTGGCAGTTGATATGTCACTCGATTCCAGATAGAAAATTCATCTACATCCAAACAACAGATTTGGTATTTAGTCCATTTCCAATACTAGTCTGATTTGGTATTGGTACCAATTCAATTCCAATGTCTCCAATATCTACATCCAAACGGCCCTAAGGGAAATTGCGAAAACTCATCTGCCTTTGGGGTTTGTTTGGAAGACACCTACAAGTTCTGTTTTCCCATTGTAACACTGCTTGTCTTCCTATGTGTCAAATTACCTCGTAAAGCTGTTGAAATGATATGCTGCCTGCGTGCATTTGAGCATGATATGGTGACTTGTAGTGTAACCTCGTGCATCTTTGGGACAATTCATTCTGACCTGCAACTCCCTTTTAATGTATTCTTTAAGATGAGCACCAAAGTGCATGAGTAGAGAGAGCAAAAAATGGAGTGCTGGGTCAGATTAAACGTTATGGAGGTGCTATGAGCCACACTAGGAGTCATCATGCCATGTTAGAAGTCATCCAAGCAGCATGCCATGTGGTCAATGGCTTTACGGGGTAAATACCTAGGAAGAGACGCAGGTGCTAGAATACAAAAACAGAAGTTGTAGGGTGGTCTTGATGAACCCATATTTGCAGATGGGTTTTAGGAATTTCTCCTTAGCACGGTCGTCAGTCGATCATTGTCCGGCAATGCTCTTCTGTCAACTGTGCTTAATCATTCATGGACACAACTCTGTTTGCCATGGAATATAGCCTGCTGGTATTATAATATCAGCTTTGACAGTCTTCCATTCGCAGATAATGTGGTTTGTTAGGCTACACTATCTTGACCTGGTTACTAGTTGTGACATGCTAGCAGTCATGTACTATCTTTCACAATGTGTTGGTGTCTGAAACTCAACCAAATTCTGGAATTAATGTACAATTGAGCTTGGCTTTCAAGAAGCTGAGCATAACTGTAGGAAAAATGGAAAATCAGGTCTCAAACTTTTAAGAATCCACTTGCACAATTCTTTCACAGAAGGTGATGGATTGCTTCATGACTATGCATAAGCCAAACAATAGTCTACAGTGATCATTCTTTAAGCAACTTTTAAAGTTTGCTGACACGAACTGAATTTGCTTTTTGCAGTATTTGGACGAAAATAAGCAACTTATTTTGGCCATCCTGGAAAATCAGAACTTAGGAAAGTTGGCTGAATGTGCTCAGTAAGTATCTTTCTGAACTATTTTGTGAGATACCTCATTTTGCTGTACTAGTTTATATTTGTGAGGTACCTCATTTTGCTGTACTAGTTTATATCTGTCAATTGATAAGGTTTTCTAGACTAGTTTAACCATATGCTGTCTAAAATTCTGATCCGTTGACGTGTTAAGTCATTTTGCCGTCATTTTACGTACCAGTTTCAGCTGTCAGTTGAGAGGGATACATGGACATTTTCAATTCATACTATTGATGCATTAAAACTTCAGAAGGATAAATGATATGTTTGTAATCAGTACCTTCAATCTTATTCATGACTTAACCGTCTCATGTGTAATTGCTATTTTCTTCACAAATGTATTCCCAATAACATTCATTCTGTGAACTTCAAGGTATCAAGCTCAACTTCAAAAGAACCTCTTGTATCTGGCTGCGATTGCTGATGCCCAACCTCAACCACCACAAAATCCTGCAGGTCGCCCTCAGGTTAGCTCTGTTCAGATCAGTAACCTTCCACTTGCTGCTCTTTGCTTAAGTCACTTAAATCTTCATTTCTTTGCACACAGATGATGCAGCCTGGTATGGTGCCAGGTGCGGGGCATTACATGTCGCAAGTACCAATGTTCCCTCCAAGAACCCCACTAACCCCGCAGCAGATGCAAGAGCAGCAGCAGCAACAGCTTCAGCAGCAGCAAGCGCAAGCTCTCGCATTCCCTGGGCAGATGGTCATGAGACCAGCTACCATCAACGGCATGCAGCAGCAGCAGCCTATGCAGGCTGACCCTGCCCGGGCAGCGGAGCTGCAGCAGCCACAACCTGTCCCAGCCGATGGGCGAGTAAGCAAGCAGGACACAACGGCTGGTGTGAGCTCAGAACCTTCTGCCAATGAGAGCCACAAGACCACAACCGGAGCAGATGGCGAGGCAGGTGGTGACGTGGCAGAGAAATCCTAAGTCGAGCAGCCTGGGCAGGGTGAAAATAATGCCTTGTATACTAGCAACGAAAAAGGACTTGAATGACAACTACTAGTCCTTACCAGTTTACTGTGTGGTTTAGATGGTCAGTCTCATCGATTGATGTAGAACAAAGTTTAGATTGGTGGTGTAATCTGTCCAAGATTGATACTGCGTTCTTACATTGCTGTAGCCATTACGGAATGATTTCATATAAAGCCTGTTGCCCTAGTGGATTTCACCTATGTTTATGAGCTGATGTAACTTGGTAAGTAAAACTGGTTCGCAGTTGTTTTTCACACAGGTCACTAATGCATGTTTCTGTGACATGTTGAGCTGTGAATTGTCAGAGTTTTTATGCAACAATGAGATACATCAGCTGCAGTATGTATGTAACTAACCATCTCTGGCGATTCTGCAATACAAAGCTAACAGGATTTTTTGCCAATAAAATAAACCGTGCTCCATGTTCATTTTCCAAACTACCAAAAGGAGCATGTAATACATTCGCTCATTCAAGTAAGACAAACATTTATGATATCCCTGACAATAATGTCGACGGGCAACGAAAAATAAAATGAAACGAAGCACTGAACAGCCTTTCATTTTCAGTACACTGCTAAATCAGGCTAGCAATCTGCAATAAAAAGGTAAGAGGAGTTTTAAGAGGAGTTTTTGCCAATCAGATACAGTGCTCCATGTTCATTTTCCAAACCAAAAGGATTGCCCAAAATGAAGTATTTCAATACATTCACTCGTACAGGTAGGCAAATATTTATCGATACATAGATGGCATGTTTCCTTTCCTGACAACAATGTCGATGGGCAACCAAAAACAAAATGAAATGAAACACTGGACAACTTTTCATTTCCAGTACATTGCAAAATCAGGCTTCTAGCACCGATTCCTTTAACTTGCCTTTGACTGGGAGTACTCAAATTCAAAGGCCTTTTCCCAACCATTCAAGTAATGCAAGCCATTTCTGAGATAAATAGCCTCTGGTTTCTCTCCTTGAGATAAAGCCCTAACGCCGTCGCCGCTTTCTCGTAACTTCCTTTGGGAACTTAAGTGGGGCTGGGAGCGTCATGACAGTGCCCTTAAAAGCACCTTGTGACACAGATTTGCACCCCAACTGGTCATAGTACGGTTTAATCTTTTGGCGGGTCATTTTAAGGTCCTCACATATATCGCTAGGATCAGATCTGAAATCATCAGCAAAAAGTGTTAGGACCAATATGTTGTTGGTCAGAAGCTCTTGTTTCTCTGTTGACATGACACTGGACCCTGGTTCTGTAAACATCAGCAACAGCCTGCGATATACAGCCTGCGGGGTTGCTGGTCCACGGTTTGTCTGGTTTTCACTTTTCTCTTTCCATTGACGCTTGTACATGGAGCTATTCCGTGCCAATAAAGATAGGAGATGTTGGATGTAGGACAGTATCCAAGCAAACCTCTCTTTATCTTTACCCTGAAATAATGCAAAGGAAAGTAGCTTCTTTTAGAAACAATTGGAAAAGATCCATAAACATACTGTATTAACAACAAAATAAAATATGGCATAAGAGCAACAATTGTCTGCCATCATTTGGCAGCCAAACTGTCACTTCCTAAAGAGTCGCACAGAAAGCAGTGCCATTCAACTTGTCATCATTTTAGTAGTAATGATGTCTGTTATACTGCTACCAGAATGCTATACAAGTAAAAAAGTCATGCTAAAGATGAATTATAAACTGTCACAAGTTCCATGAGAAGAAAAACAAAGGTACTTTAAATTACCACAAGAATGTCTGCCACTTAACGGTGTCTTGCCAGTTACCACTACCACTAAATTACACAGCACCTTAAAACTATATGACTTCTGATAGAAGAACTCGTAAGCATACAGAAAAATGTAAGTAACCACCTCAAGCTCCGTCAACTTGTGCACACGTTTTGAGACAAAACTCCCATAGCCTTTTGAGGAAAATTCTCCTGATTCAAAATGATCGATAATTTGTAAAAGGTGTTGCCGCATACTCTTTGGAATAATCTCATCCAAAAGATATGCCTTTTCTGATGTATCTGCGGTAGGATCATAAGGTGGAATGTTCCGAGCAAGTACTGGTTCCTGACTATCAATGGTGTTGGCAGTAGTTTCTGATGTTCCAAGATCAATGTCCTCAAAAGCAGAAGGATCATTCCTTTGTTCATTTAACGATCTCCACTTATTGTCCTGCAAATAATATAAGCTTCAACCAAACTTTCTTTTGAACTTCTCTAAATTGCAAGGAGTGCTGAAAGCGCCTCTGCGGCTCATGAAAATAAATTTGACCAATGTACATCGGAAATTACTATGATCATCTCAAGATAAATCTGTAAATCAGCTTTTAGTTTAAGACAATGGTATAACTACAAAATATTTCCCTGTTATCATACAGATTCAAATAAAAAACTAAAGGAAATCATACTAGCTCCATGACAGTTAATAATGAGTTCTGCTTAACAAATCTAAACTGTAACTTTGTCATGAGCATCATTAAAAAAAAAAAAAAAAAAAAAAAATTTCCTAAAAAACATAAGCAAAAAGGGGCACAGAATAGTGGCATTCTTGTTCCTTTTGTTTCAATATAGTCTTGCAACTGTAAGTCTCAAGCTCACACTATAATTAACAGCACGCTGGTAATCCTAGACACAGACATACCTTGTCCCTGTCCATCTTGGTTCCATACATCATGGTCAGATCTTGAACCTTCAATTCATCATTTCCTGCAGCTGAAGCCACCTCTGATGCCGCATCAGAGTGCTGCGAATGCGCTGGGCGCTGCGCTTCAAGATGTGGCTCTAGTCTCAGAATCTGTTACATTACAGAGTACAAACATCAAGAATAACTTTACATGAATGTCTCATGCCATCTGCACAAAAATGTTTCTAAGCCCTTCTAAAATGTGTGCCACTCTTATGATTGGAATGACAATCACAGCAATAGCTTACATTCCAATCCAAGTGAATGAAAAAAATTCAAAACAAGAGATTGAAGCTTTAGTGCGACTCTGCTAAAACCCTAACTACGCAGGTAATGCCACAACACCAGTAGTCCCCATCCAATTGCAACTTTCCGTTGCACAATTAGACAGCAGAGAATGCTTGGAGTACTTAAAAAACTGAGATTGCTTCACTAAACAGCTAAAATTTCACATATCTGTGTGATAACACCCATTTTTAAGCTAAAATTGCAACTTAACTGCAACCATTTCAAAAAGGGTCAAAATTTCGATCCTCACCTTCTTGGCGGCGATGGGAACGATCCTGAGGGTGCCGGAGGCCTTATCCAGGACGCCGAGCGCATACTCGCAGAGCTGCGGCGCGGCGGCCTCACCGGCATAGCTCCGGCCGACGAAGTCGGGTCCGCCGCCGGGGCCCCGGACCACGAGGTCCACCCAGGTGGGGTGCTTCTCGTGCCGGAAGAGCCGGGTGCGTGGGGCAGACTCCGCCCCCGCGGCGGCGGCGAGCGGGTCGTAGCCGGAGGGAAAGTAACCCACCACGGGGGCGGCCGCGGCGTGGGAGGAACCGCCCGTGAGGGAGGCGTCGACGGTGATGTTGATGGGGGGTTCATCGGTGGAGGCGTCGACGGCGTCATCGGTGGGGGCGTCATCGGTGGCCTTGTGCTTCTTGGAGTGCTTCCTCTTCTTCTTCTTGGTGGAGGCGGAGGCGGAGGCCGAGGCGGGGGTGGCTAGGGTTTCGGAGTCCGCCATTGGTGGCGGCTCTAGCTAGGGTTTTCGAGCAAGTGAGCAAATGGGGCCTCCCTGCTTAAGAGAATTGCTAGTTTTTGCACACAGGCCCTCCGCAACCTTTGGATTTACAATCACCAGAATTTCCCCAGATTAATGTAGTATACTACTTTTTAATTTTTTGCGAAATAGTACTACTTTTGTTGGTACAAAAAAAATGAACAGGAAATGGATTAATAGGTTAACCTCTTTATATTTTGGACATTTCCTCTGTTATTGTTTTTGCTCTCGCTCAGCCAGAAAACATAATATTGTTGTTCTTCTCAGTCATAAAACTTATCGTTTAGGACATGTTGATATGAAATCTTAAATTAAAACATTAATTAATTTTAAATTATTGAGTTTTTAGAAACATGATAAATTTCTCGCATAATCTATTGAAAAATGTTTTAGTGGTCAAAGACATGTATCGAGGACCGTACATAAATAAACTACTGTAACTTAATAAAATAATGCGAGATACTAGAACAAATGAGAAAAGTTTTAATTAGCAGGAAATAGTGATTCTTTTCATACATAATATTTGAAACTCCATGTAGCGCATGGAATCCGCGCTTCCACAGCCATCCTAATTCCTGTTTATGTACCATGTCTCCAGTCGCTGCCAGCCACGTCGTTCCCTCTCTGCCGGTCAAGAGGTGTTACACACTAACCACATGCTAGGTCTGGTGTACCTACTCCACCCCATATGCATTGAACCAAACAATTGGTATGAGTATATATATACTCCATTAGATTTTATCACTCTACCAAGACATACTTGGCAGAATGATAGTTATTATATAAAAAAACTTACAGTTTATAGCCCGGCCTAAATATTAATGCACATGTATCTTGAAATGACTGAGCATTCACGATAGTACATGCATGTGGCTTTGGCAGGGGCAATATATATTAGCAAATTGTACTGATCCTTGGATCATGCATCAAATTTGAATAGTGGTTCTGGCAACGGCAAAAGTTAAAATTAGCAACATGCGTGTGTATAATTTGCCATGTTCCTAAGATGCATCCAAATAAGTACAGGAGGGGGATTGGCATCACTGGGAAATACATCTCGATTCAGACAAATGAAGATATCAAACATTCACTATAAATGTTTGTTTTTTTTATTAATAGGGATATAATATGCTGTATAGATTACACCAATGCAGTCAGATCATCAATCTTTCACATATTACATGTCGTATATGACTGAACTCATACACCACTACTATAACTTGAACTTCAGTCGAACCAATGTAGCCTGTTGTTCCATCTTTCTCCTATTTTCATGTACCTAAACCTGTAATCATATTTATGCATTTTGAAGCATAATTCTAGAAAACAATAAAGGAGGTCAGAGGCAATTTTCAATGGGTTACATAATTAACATCCTTGTTTTTAACTTAGAACAACAACATAACTTTGATAACGTGGATGATCATGGTGACATTAATTTGTTCATTTTTATTTGCTATTTATTTGCTATAGAAATATAACTCTGTTGAGGTCACTAGAATCACTGCATTTGTATCTCCAAGATGTGAGGCACCTATGGTTTTAAATAAATTGGGAAAGTACTTCATCCATCCAATAAGATATTATAGTTTTATCTAAATAAGATAAGATTGCTTTCACGAGATGAAATAATCACGAAAGGCTTTATAAGCACGCTAACAACAAAGGACACGGTTCAAGTGAATCTTAAGCACTTGTCATCTAAGCAGAAACACTTATTATTTCAGTAGTAGATATCCATAAATTGTTTCTGCTCAAATACTCTATAACAAAAGGAAGTCTTGATAATGAAACAGAGCAAACACAGATAGAAAAGCTATGACAAGCTGACATCAAACAGTAGCAAGCATCGTACATCAAAAGCTTGAATTGTTAGATTCATGGAAAGCTAATTGGCAGTAAAACTCCATATATTCTAATTTCTACATACTAGTTCAATACAACCTTCCATATCCATAACTACATATTTTCAAATGGAAAATCCTGAAGCACAGTTAGTAATTCTGCATAGCAATGCAAAATTAATTTGTTCAGGCGTCTGCCTCGGCGCCCGCGCTGGCCCCAGCCTCGCAGCGTCCGTCGGCCTGCGCCTTGAAGTGCATCCGTCTCCTTTTCTTCCGGCTCATTCTTCTCCGTCGGACAGGCCCGCCTGCTCGTGCCGCCGTGGCGCCATTGCCGTGGAGCTTGCTGCGTAGGTCTGTGCCTCCCTCGCGTCCCTGGATTCGTCCCCGGCGATCTTTTGGATCTCTGCTCCGTTCTTTTATTCCGTATGACGCGCTCAACTGATCTGCTGATTTTTGGGTCTTATACGCAGGTTTGCGCTGTGCGTCCTCTGCATCCGCCCAGCCGAAGCGGCCGGAGCTCCCCCAACCGTCAGGTATATGCACCGCCTCATGTCTGTTTTTGCCGCGTCTTTTTCCATGTCACTGCAGCTATGCTTCGGTTTTAGCTTGCTTTGCTGTGCCCAACGGTGTTGATTGGCCTGATTTCTCTATGCCGTGATCTGCGATGTTCAGGTTTTATCCTTTTGGCGGTGTCTACTTTTAGGTTTGCACCGGCGACTATCGCTATACTAGATATGTATGAGTCAGATTAGTTACAACCGCCAATAATCTTGCATAAGCGTTTTTGAGTGCTGATCTCCACTTATTTCTATGCCACTGAACTGTTTGATGGAATGTCAATGTTATATGCCGTCACTTTCAGTTAAGTTTTGCAGTTGGGAGACAGACTTCCTTAGTGCAACTAATAATTAATAAATTTCCTACGGTGTGCGTCTATGCTTAATTTTTGTTCTCACTGTGCCCAGGTGGTGGTTGTCCTGCAATGTTTGCTTGGATTTGGAATTTTTGAATCCTCTTATCAGCCTAACGTTTCATTCCTTCATTATTTTATTTGTGTTGCTTAGGCTTAGTGCCTCTCAAATCAAGGCCCCAATCCTCCTCCATAGTTCTGTAGGGTTGGTGTCACCCTGGGCAGCAGCCTCCTTGTGAAAGCATTGACAGTCAAATTGGCAAGCACCTTATCCGATGATACTTAGTGGATCACTTGATTTTCTTGCCTCTGCTCCTTACTCCGCTCTGATTCTAGCTTCCATGCAGGTTGACATTGCATCCAAGCTTAGGTATGAATCTTTACCTTCCCGTTGTTTCTCATTTCATGGTACTTCCATCGAATGCTTTTGCTAATCTAAAATTGCATCTTTTAATAATTGGCACTTGTGGGATTCATTAATGTCCATTTGACAAGGTCAAAGCCATTGGTCAGAGATTTCATCAGGAAAAGAAGGTTAGTGTGTCTGTTATTAACCTTTTTTTTTTTTTTGGTCACTGAAATTTACACTATCCACTTCTAGACCATTTTGGACTTATAATGTCAAAATATTTAGGTCATACCCATGGTTTTGTGCTAAATTTAGAAGACAATGTTATGCTCACAGAGCAATTGTATTATTCCTCTAAGAGCTACTGCAAAAAAAGGAACCAGGATGTGTAGCTAGCTCTTAGAAGAATACAGATCAATTTGGGTCCTGATGCTCAGCCACTCTCAGTTGCAGGTAAAGGTTGATTTCCTGCACATGGAAATACCAGACCCCTGCTCATGGTGGAAAAAAAGTTACAAACATAGGTTCGTTTTTTGCCGCACCAATTCTAAAATAAAATATTGATTCAGGTAAGGATATAGTACAATGTTTTGCTGGGTGACATGACCTCTCTGTTGCTATGAGATGTTATCTTTGCATGTGACTCTTGCTTCTTTCAAGACCTCGAAAGATTGCATCTGTTGTGATTGCAGATCTGTTTCTTCATGAACTAATTGCACAATATGCGGTTTGCGTATGGTTGCTGAACAGGTAGACATGGTCATATGAAATACGCAAGAAAGTTCTATTTTATTTTGTTCAAAAATTCATCTTCTTGTCATTGGAAAGGTCAAAATAAATTCATTAGGATGCAGGCTTACTAGACCTCTGTAGTTTGGCAGGTCTGAAATTGCTCATAAATTAACAATTGGAGTATTGTGATTATATCTATGTATGTCTGTAAGCCAATCTTGCACCATACTGTCTACCTTAAATTATATCAGTGTGCATTCAGGAGAAGGCAAAAAAGATATATAGAGCTCAAGCCTGGTTTTTAGATGGAGTGATTAGCTTTCTTTGTTTGCCAAAGAATTTAGCCTGTGCAGTTCCTGTTAAGGTAAACTGTTGAGTTTATCGATCTGCTATTTGATGGCTAGCCTCCTTTTTTGTCAGTTGGTCCTGTCTACATAACCGTATAACCAACCATATGGTGGACTAAGATAAATATCACTACCTCCTACTACGTATATTGGCTTCAACGCACAGACCCATCATTTAATTTCTTGATGGGAACTTAGCTCACTGCACATGGCAATTCTTTGAGGTTCCATTGGTTAATTAATCCGTGTCAGATTAATCTTAGCACGCTCCAATACAGAATGACATGATTGTTTATAGTATTGGCATGCCAATTCCTCCCTAATATGAGCAACTCTGCAAAGGATTCCAAAAATAAGCAGAATAGGCGTCTCTGGGATGAGGATTCACCAACTGATGCGAGTCCTTACAATCATCAATGAGGAGAGCGAGGTTCAACAGAGGCACAGGAGGACCCGTAAATGTTCCTAGCTATATGTAAACGAGCGTCATTATTCTTATAAGAAATCATCACTGCTCTGTAAGATATTTGCTTCCGGTTACTTAATGACATAGCGGAGCTCCTGCTGATCTTTCAAGAGGGAGAGCTACGGTGAAGATCTTTCTCCATGTAATTAGGTGTTTCGTGTCTTTCTTTTTTAGAGAAAATGTTTCTTGGAGTCTTTAGATTTGCCTTTCGACACTTGCATATGATGATGTCATAATTCATTCGGGCATCTATCCTTTCCATCAGTAAAGCCGGGTGGTATGCAGGCGTCAGAACTCCACTCATCCACCGTCGTCCTGCCATCTCCGCTACAACCGTCGGAGCATCCATTTGCTTGCTTAATCACGAAGCAACCGGAACATAGTGGAGCCAAATGGGGCCCATAGTGGGCCGGCCGCCTCCACCACCAGGCCGAACGAAGCCTACAAGAAGAGCCACCTGGCAGAGTGAGAGGGCACACGAGACGCCATCTCTTGCGATCTCGCACTGCCCGGGCCGCAGCTAGTAGCCGCCATGGACCATGTGCCGCTGACCTCGCCGGCCGCCGCGGCGTCGCAGGGCGCTGGGAGGGTGCTCGACGCGTACAAGACGGCGCTGGCCACGGCAGCCTCGGCCGCGGCGTACGCCGTGATGGCGCGGAGCATGGCGCGGGAGCTGCTGCCCGACGAGCTGCGCGCCGCGGCGCGGTGGTGCGCGGCGGCCGCGCGCGCCCGGTTCGGCCGCGCCGACAAGGAGCGCCACACCATCGTCATCCGCCACCAGCTCGACACCAACGTGTTCCGCCACCCGCTCGACCCCGCGGGCAACGGCGAGAACCACCTCTTGACGCGGCGCGCGCGTACCTGGCCACCCGGATCGACCCGCGCGCCATGCGCCGGCTCCGCCTCGCGCGCTCCCGCAGCAAGGAGCCCGACGGCAGCGGCAGGTGGAGCTGGAACACGCTCCTGTGCATGGTGCCCGGGGCCTCCACCGTCGACGTCTTCGACGGCGTCGAGTTCACGTGGACGTGCGTCGAGACCGGCGGCGACGACAAGAAGGGGGGCGGCGGCTGGGGCAACCCCCGCGAGTCCCTGGAGCTCAGCTTCGACGCCGAGCACACGGACACGGCGCTGGAGCGGTACGTCCCCTTCGTCATGTCCACGGCGGAGCAGCTGCAGCTGCGGGACCGCGCGCTGAGGATCTTCATGAACGAGGGCCACTCCTGGCACGGCATCAACCACCACCACCCGGCCACGTTCGACACGCTCGCCATGGACCCGGCGCTCAAGCAGTCCGTCGTTGAGGACCTCGACAGGTTCCTCAAGCGCAGGGACTACTACCGCCGCATCGGCAAGGCGTGGAAGCGCGGGTACCTCCTCTACGGCCCGCCAGGCACCGGCAAGTCCAGCCTCGTCGCCGCCATGGCCAACTACCTCCGCTTCAACCTCTACGACCTCGACCTCTCCGAGGTGTACCTCAACTCGGCGCTGCAGAAGCTGCTCATCCACATGCCCAACAGGTCGATGCTCGTCATCGAGGACATCGACTGCTGCTTCAAAGACGCTGCCGCGTCGAGGAAGCTGCCGGAGGAGCCGGCCGTTGACGGCATGGACCCCGACGACACACCGGTTTCCAAGCCCCAGCAGGGCATCACTCTGTCCGGTCTGCTCAACTTCATCGACGGGCTGTGGTCTACATGCGGCGAGGAGCGCATCATCGTCTTCACCACCAACTACAAGGACCGCCTCGACCCGGCGCTGCTGCGGCCGGGCCGCATGGACATGCACGTCTACATGGGCTATTGCTGCTGGGAGGCGTTCAAAACTCTGGCCAGGAACTACTTCCTCGTCGACGACCACAAGATGTTCCCGGAGATACAGGAGCTGCTCTTGGCGGTGGAGGTGACGCCGGCCCAAGTATCCGAGATGCTGCTGCGGAGCGAGGACGTTGACTTGGCTCTACGGATTCTTGCAGAGTTCCTCCGGGAGAAGAGACGGAGGACGAGGAAAGAAACAGAGGACAACAAGGACGACAAGGAGGTGGCAGAGAAAGCTGTGTAGTAGCGTACTCTATGTTCCTCTTACGGAGGAAGGAATCGAAATGAAAATATAGATCAATCCAATCATCACCACGAGAGTAAATAGCTAGGCCTATAGGCCTTTTCAAGCCCTGTCGTCTTATCCATTTTTTAGGAGTAATATAATACTATTCAGTACTGTAATCCTGTCCCAAGGTTGCTGCATGTTTTTGCAGCTTGTCTGCTTCTCTGCTTCTGAATCGGAACGGGGTAATAATGCTAGTATTTGCATAGCCGCATCTAAAATTTACAGCTCTGGGCCTCTGGACCTCCGGCTACATATACATAGCTTTATATACTTGCTTTCTTACAAAATATTTATGTAATGACGTCATTTATTATAATGAATGAATAGTATTAACACATTTTTAAAACAAGTTTGTTACAAAAATATATTACGATGCTACTCATTTTATATTACAAATATTAGTACTTTCTTGTATAATTTTAATCAAAGTTCAAATCATCTAAGCTCTCGAAAAACGAGAAATGCATACTGAAAACTCAGAGTCACAGGCGTACTTGTCCAAAGATGACGCGTACACAGCTGGTATGAATACCAAGTTTCAGTTACCGGATGCACCTACGGTCAATCCAACATGTTATTGCCGGAATGGTGTACGTGTTAACCACTAGCATATCTGCATATGAACAGCTGATTTTCTATTGCATTATTGAATTGCTCTTGTACAACAAATTACATCGGTACCACGATTACATCAAGGATGAAAGGAAAAGGGGCCGCAACAAACTATCAGATCCCTCCATTCAGTAAATTATATACCTTCAGTTACAGGGCATGGAGGTGTGATTCCAGTCCTACGACAACAACGACAACAGGAGTCACAAGAAATAGCTACAATGCTCCTGCCGCCTCATCAGCATACAGACCGTGAGTCATCTATTATGATCCTATATATACAATTTCGATCTTGCAGGAGCCTATATCAGGAGCATCCACATGTAGCCAACCAACAATTGGCCTGCAGAAAGAGGGGGTCAATCCACACAAGCCCATGAAGGAAGAAACTAAGTATAGCATAAAAATAGCTGAAATGAAATACCTCAGGGTGCTACCTTCACCATGGTTGCCTTCTCATGAACACTACAGCGCGTCATAAATTACTGCAGTGCTGCTGTGCAGACTTCACTTGTACCTCACAAATCAACATCAGGCAATGGCATCTTCCAGTAATTCCAAGCATTGTAGTCCTCCTGAATTGACCAAGAACTTGCCGTCAGAATAAGAAGCAAGTAGAATAAAAAGAGTAAGCACACTTGAGCTGCTGACAAATACTATACGGCAATGCAGACCTGCTCAGACGATGACGATATTGGAGGGAACATCCCATGGACAAGAGCATGTAAGGATGTGTATGACTTTGTATCAACCCGTCGATTCACTGCAACTTCACCCTGCATCAAAGGAAAATTTTAACACCAATTCTCTAGATGCCATCTCCAGTGCGAGAATGCTCTCAGCCTCTCACTGGCTGTACTCTAGCACAATTATGCAGATAGAGATGTTCACAGGAGGGAAACTAGTAATTTCTATCTTAAAATCTTACCTTGGGGTTTATTATGAAGATCTTGCCCATAGGAATACCAACCTTGAGGTAGCTAATCTCATCTGTATCTCTATTTCCAAATCCAGCATAAAATGGATTTGAGTCGTGTGGAAATAAATTTTTGATAGTCTGTGAACGACAGAGGAATCATCAATAGAACATCAAAGAAGCGAAGAAGCCTTCTTTATGTGTGCACTAGGCTACTAGGGAGTATTCACCTCTAGACATGAAATCTTGAATTCATGCGGAGCTCTTCTGATGACTACAAACCAAAATGTCAGAAAACATTAGCATCACTCAACATATATAAAGTAGTCAACAGAGACACTCCCTCTGTTTCTCCTTATAAGGCATGTTAGGATTTAAGAAAGTCTTTCGATCCTGGCACACCATTATTTCTTGCACTAGCAACTACTACAAAGCAACATTTTAATAAAAGGCATGTGCATGTACAAGTATGTCAATACATCTTCTATACACTAAATGTACAAATGTGTTGATTAATTGATTGTCGAAGCTTAGATTTTTTTTTTTTTAGTTCTAATATGCCTTACATTTTGAAAAGGGGGGATTACTTTTTATGTCAATATGATCGTATTATGAGCACTTATCATAGACCTGCTAAAAAGGAGTGGGCCTCTTATCCAACAATGGTTGAGGGGGGTCCAAAACCAAAAAGAGTGGTGATTTTGTTTTTCAGAAATGTTATGCTTACCAAACACCGAGTTTATTAGAAGGTAGCAACACCCAGTTTACTCATCTGAACCCAAGTTAATATGAGGTTGAATGCAACATTTTTCACAGTGGAGATAAGTAATTTTGTGTCTTCTATCTTTTGGCTCACTGACAATTAACTGAATAGAATATAGCGAAAATATATCAGGGTGTGCTCACAGGCATGCTCACCTTCTCTGTAAAGTGACGGAAGAGACCATCTGGAGATATAACAACAGGGCCATCAGGAAGTGCTTTGCCGTCCTGAAATCAAAATTTACATGAGGGGATAAGATAGATGGGAACCAGGTTCTATTTATTAGTTCGCTGTAGCTGGGTCTTTGTGAGTGTGTGACATGACCAGGCCTGTGTTACTGTTACGTGGTTGGGCATAACAGAATTCATGACTGCTTGTGTACCAGGCCACAGAAAGTTTCTGAAGGTAGAAGATTAACTAGGACTAAGGACTGAATTTAGAAGTACCTGCTTTAGGTTGAAAAGAAACTGTCGTGTAATGTGGGCTTGTGAAATAGAGCGTGCACTCAGAAATAGGAGCTGATATCCATTTTCCTGTGGATGCAAGCAACAAGATAACAAGTACAAACCCATGTCAACAAACATTCGCTGATGGCAGTCTTGAGACTTGAATGATGTTCCAAAGTCAAGAAAACAAGACTCAATCAACTGCTATGGCACGACTAGATCTGGAAGTGAATTGAAAATTGATTTATTTTGCTGCAAGCATGACTAGCATGAATACCTTTCTATGGCACGACTAGATCTGGTAGTGAAATTGAAAACTGCTTTATTTTATTACAAGCATGAGTAGCACGAATACCTTTATTGCAGAAAACAAATGAGCAACTCCATTTTGGGACCAATCAACTCCAACTAGTGGCATGAACTGCCCAAGAACATCAGACCTACGATTATCATGACAAAACATAACCATTTATAAGATTTTAATATACAGCATTAGTTGGTGGTATGAATCGGATTTCCCATATTGCTTAATGATAAAACTTAGTTGTATTTAATTCATTATCTTCCTCTTCTTTACTCCTTTACAAATAAATATTTTTCAACAAAGAGAAATTAAGAATGATGGGTTAACAGAACAATATAAGTACAACTGTGTATCATTTTTTTCTCAAATACGAGAGCTTCTCATCATTGCATTACGAAGAAGAAATTGGTTTAAATTTATAATTACATACACGCCACAACCAACTGACGATCAGGTGTCCAGACTATAATAATTAAACATTAAAACATATGTTTGATTGCTCCAGTTTTGCAACTTACTTGGTGATAGTTCCATCAACATCAGATATTACAATGCGTGTATTCCATTTCCATAAATATATGTGGCAATCAACCTGTAAAAGAAAATATGGGAGGATGAGAAATGCAACTTAGTGAAACTTGAAAAAGATTAAGTAAAACTAACCTGCTGTTTCCCAACAATTGCAGTTGAGAGAGTAAATGTTACAACATTCCTGCCCTCTCTGAGATCAAGAGATGCAAGCTCCTCAGATGTCGGAGTGAGTGATCGCACCTTCCTCTCAATCCTCTTTGCCCTGGATTTATTCCGTTCTCTATCTAGTTCTTTAACAGGTGCAGATTCTTGAGGAGTGGATACAGAAGTCTCAACAGTACTTTCACAAACCGGCTGCATAGCACTAATAGTCCTTGTTCGTCTGAAACTAAATGGCCAGATTCTCCAGCTGCCACCTGGAGCTTCATTTTGCTCAACTCGCTCCACCTTTATCATTCCTTTGGGTTGAAAAACTTGTTCCTCACTGAAAGAAATCATACCAAGCACTATATAGGTGCAGCAGCATCCCAGGGAAAATAGCGGCCAGCAATCCTAACAACTAGTCTGTTGTTTCGCATCAGTGATTGCTTCATGTCACGGAACTTCTCTAAGGTTACCTTCTCAGAATCAAATGCAATGCAAGCAGCATCCTCCCCCATGCCTTCAGATAACAGGTGCCTGCATAGTGACAATTCTGCAAAATGGCACAGACAGAGATTATCATTGTTGTCAAGTTACTTAAGTAGTTCAGTAACGCACTACTCAGACATTGCAGGAATCACAAAAATGCAACAAAACAATCCACCAAATTTGTCTTTATCAAAGTTTCACTATTCACTTAGCACAACTAAATTATAGGGGAAATTGTTGAACTGTATCAAGCTCCATAAAGATAAAGACCATTATAACCTACTAGTGTTAAAACAACTATAAATGTTAGTCCCAGGCAAAAAGAAAATAACTCACCTGCAAAAGGGATGAATGCATCAACTTTCAGGTCATCAGCAGGCTTGCCATCAGTTGCTACATTGCTTGTAACCTCAGGTGGGCTGGTATTTTCTTCTGAATCACCAATAACTTCTGATTTCTGCTCAAGAAAAGCAGAATTCGTGCTCTTGACTGGGTCCACCCCATTATTTTCAGCATTTGATGTGCTCTTGACTGGGTCAACCCCATTATTTTCAGCATTTGATTGTAGTGAGCGGCTTAGCTGAAAACTATCAGACATTTCAAGATCATGTATATGAGAACGGAGATTTGGTAGAGATTTAGCCTCTATGTTACTATCTCCTAACTGGAAGTCAATTGCAGGAATAGAAACAGGGCTAGTCACAGGCTTTAATGAATCAGAACAGTTCTCCAAGTCATTTGCAAGATCTACATCACCTCCTTCCTGTTTTTCTGTGCCACAAACAGATTCGTCATGTTCTACTTCACCAGTTCTTTTGTTAGCCACCACGCCATCCATGGCCTTTCTATCTGCAAAATTTTCAGTATCACTAAATTGAAACTGAATTTCTTCTGTATATTCAGAGAATGTTACAACTGGTTCTGCTTCTTCATCAAGCCCAGCTGTAGCCTCAGGTGCAAAACTAACTTCGTCTCCAATCACAGAACTAGATTTGTTTGTGTCATCTTCTACTTTTGTGTTTTGCACTTCAACACCGACCAAACTAGAAAATCCAACAGCAGTTGGTGAGCCCTCTACTTCTATTTTATTAGAAGAAACAGCTGGCTGAGCAATGCATTCTGTCAGTCCATCTCCCATTGAGGTCTGAATAACAGAAACAACAAGCTCTCCGCTGCATGCTTCACTTTCCACATTTGAGTTCTTTGCTGTATCTTCAGGACCAATGTCAGGCTCATAACTTGTTTTCTCTACAGCACTAGAAGAAACATGCTGACAAGCTAAATCATGAGCTGTGTCTGCACATGAAAGGGAAACACTGTCTGTAGATACATCCATGCCTGGACCATTCTCTTCCAAGATTTGGGAAGCAGGATTTTCTAAGATAAAAGCTTCACATTCTTGAACAGCTAAATTAACCAAGCCCTTTTTGTTGCTGGGAGCACTAGAGTATACTAATGAACTTTCCTCAGAAATTAGCTTTTCTGTTCTCCCATCAGAGATACCAGAGTGCTCCTCATGTTGTACACTGTCAGCCTGTGAGATAACGGAAGCATCATGAACCGAGTCATCCAAAATAGAGGACACAGCATATGAGCTCTCCACAGTCTCAGAACTGCTGAGAATGACTACTTTCTCTTGAACTGCATCTAGTGAGCCCTCCACAGTCTCAGAACTGCTGAGGATAACTATTTTCTCTTGAACTGCATCCTGTGCAGAAGGGGTCAATGAAACCTCATTCCTTTCAGCTGATATATCTGTGGTGCCATAATTTTGGTAATTTGTATCTGTAAACAATTGGTTAGCTCCATCAGAATCAACAGTAACAATCTCAGGAACCACCTCACTCCTAACACTTTTAATGTCTGTCTCAACAACATGGATTTCAAAAATGCCATTGGAAATAACCTCCTCTGTATGTGTCTCCCTTCCAGTGACATCTTCAACATCATGCAGCAACTCATCTTGAGTATCAACAGACTGATGTGTAAGTTTATTTGTTCCCAGATCATTTGACAAAGATTCTGACGCATGTTGATGTGCGATTGAAGTGATATTATCAGTGAAGTCGCTACTCACATGCGTGTGTATCTCAACCTCCTCTTTATGTGTCTCCCTTCCAGCGACATCTTCAACATCATGCAGCATCTCATCTTGAGTATCGACAGACTGATGTGTAAGTTTATCTGTTCCCAGATCATTTGACAAAGATTCTGACCCATGTCGATGTGTTATTGAAGTGATATTATCAGTGAAGTCGCAACTCTCATGCGTGTGTATCTCAACCTCCTCTGTATGTGTCACCCTTCCCGCAACATCTTCAACATCATGCAGCATCTCATCTTGAATATCGACAGACTGATGCGTAAGTTTATCTGTTCCCAGATCATTTGACAAAGATTCCAACACATGTTGATGTGTGATTGAAGTGATATTATCAGTGAAATCGCTACTCTCACGCATGTGTATCTCAACCACCTCTTTCTTCACAATAGTGGCTTGTACACACTGATCGGTTTCATCTGCTGAACTGTTTCTTCCTCCACGGGGGCTACAAGAATCGCAGTGAACATTGGCGCAGTTAGAGTCCATCTCTTTCCCATGATCCAAGCTAAGTTCTGAAAACACAGGCTTTGAGGTTTCAATCTGATCGTTGTTGCTAACTTCTGCCAAACTGCTCTTGGAAGGATCATTATTTGAATCATTAGGTTTTGAGGTTTCCGCCTGATCATTGCTGCTAACTTCTGCCAAATTGCTCTTGGAAGGTTCATCATTTGAACCATTAGTTTTTGAACTCCGTGGGAGATTTGTCGACCACCTGGTGTCAAGGAGTTCCGCAGCAATCTCTGCTCGCTCCAATGAGCTCACCCTATCCACAGCATGGGCATTGTTCTTAACAGATTTCCGACCAAACATCCTTTCAAGTATGGTTGTTCGCCTCGAGGTTGTCCTTGCAAGAATCTTGCCCTCACCAACATCAGCTTCCATCGTCGAGCTATCACACGAAGTGCTCTTCGACTTCCTCAGCTGAGCCTGAGCTTCCTGGACAGGAGCCTCCTGTTCATCTCCCGACGAGGCAGGGGACACAATGAACTCCCCTTCCTCGCCGTTCGGGTCTGCGTTCCTGAGGAAGTAGGCCTCGCCGTTGCTGTCCAGATACATGTGGAACCCCGCCTCGACGCCATTGACGGAGATGTCCACCACCTTCTCCCTCGACTTGAGAACCCCCTGGAACTTGCCAAAGCGCACATACCACGGCGAGCTCTTGAAGCTGCCATCCGGCTGCTGCACGACGACAATGTCGACCGCGCCGCCAAACGGGTGGATCGAGCCAGAGACGGTGTAGACGCTGCGGGAGATAAGGCTGCCCACCTTCCCCACGGCATACATCTTGTGCGCCACCAACGACGACGAGGTCCCCGGCAGCACAGACCATCAAACCAACATAGGATCCTTCACCCTCCTGCAAGGGCATTAGCAGCGGCGGCGGCGTCCACGGCTACAAAATCGAAGCTTTTCCACCATAACCCAGCTCCTCCTCCTCCATCCACGAGGTACAGGAACCACCAGAATTCTGAATTCAACAGAAAATTGCAACCTTTAGTGCTTCCAATCAGGGGGCGGATCTATCTAGCAATAAAAAAGGACATGAGTGCACACATGTACGCGGTACACCGTACACCCGATAATTTTGCAAAATGTTAGAAGTTGGTCGGCGTCAAATCAAATAGCCAAATAGCTTGAAGGTTAGAGTTTGGGAACTCGGTTTCGCACAGCGGACAGGGAAGAGATGAGAAGGGGGTGGGCGATACCTGGCGGTCGCGCTCTTCGCCGGCGCAGAGATCGGCGAAGGCCTTGGCGGCACCTGGCGTAGGGCGGCGGCGGCGGCGGTAGCCGAATTCGGACCCGATCTAGGAAGAGCGAGGCACGATCTGCACCGGGGCACTATCGGCGGTGCGAGATGGCGGCGGCAGCGGCGTACGGACGAGAGGAGCGCGAGGAGGAAGACGGGCCGGGGGCATATTCCGGGATCGAAGAAGGCCGAAGAAGGGATAATTCCACCCTTCACCTGCATACGAATTGGAAAAGGAATTGATTTGATATCATATCATGGTGATGACGATGCCACTGCACTTATTTTACTTCCCTCAAATAGCCATTTTTATTTTCTTGGCTCCTCCCTTTTCTGGAAAAAAAAGGAACAAGTAATTTTGTTTTATAACAGTTTTAAGTCCTGTCGAACATGGTTTTAAGCTTTGACAATTGTTGATGCGAATTGCATTCTGGTTACCGCTCCAGTAATTCATTATCAACCTTTGGTGACCAATTTCTCAAAACGTAGCAAAAATATATTTCTTGTTCAAGCTGATAGCGGGCCGAGATCCAAACCAAACCCGCACCAATTCAAAGCATATATATTTAAACATCAAATCCAAACCAAACTAGACCGTGACTTCAATCATCCACACCAAATCAAACCACTTATACGTTCAACCCATTAAAATACATTTCCAACCCATCAATTCACTGGCACCTCATGCTATTGTTTATATTTAGCCACAAGCAAAAAAAAAAAATAAATAGATAGAATAAAAACTCATTATTAACTCTATTATTGACAAATCAAACCAAATGAGTCCATTTTAATAGGGCCCAAACCAAACCAAATTAATAGACTTCTTAGCTTGTTTCGCCCCAAACCAATACAACCCAAAAGCAAAACTAAACCAAAAAACCGGGTTTAACCCAAACTATTGTCAGGTTGATTTCTTGTGAAGCCACAAATACACTCGTATCATCTTAGAAATTTCCAAGCTATAAATGTATAAAAATAAATATGCTACTTAATTCCTTTATTATAGTTTACTTCTCACCGCTTTATTAGCAACTTTGACCGAGCATTTTTTCCATAAAAAAATTTATAAGTATTCAAATACTTAAAAGATGGCACTAAATTGTAGTGTAATTCATGATAAATCTAATAAGATCAATGTTTCTAAGATTTATAAGTTTTTGGGAGAGGAAAGACAATTCATTAAAATTTCTTCAGTCAAAGATGTATAAGTAAGCGGAAACACATCACTTAACTATATGCTTCTCCAAGGTGGCAAACTACGCTTTTGACTGACTGTTTGTTATGATTGGTTGATTGTGTTCACATAACTTCAGTAGAGGCCCTTGCCCTCTTTATCCTTTGCTTCATGGGGTAGATCATGATGTCATTCTCATCACACTAGCATATTCCTTATTCCTTACTTCCTCCCTCTCGCTCATAGATTCTATCTCAAATAAACCATTGTTGTTACAATATGCCTCCAATGAATAGTGCTACAAAGATATTTCAAATTCTTATTTCACATAAGGAAATGCATCAAATACTCATTCCCCTTGCTAATAGGGTAATGTGGGAGGACATGGCTATCTCATGGAGTATTTATACAACATAAGAGAAACACATGAATTAGAAGAGAAAGATAGATGCAAAGGAGATTTCACGTTACTCCCTCGTCCCCAAAGATGATTGACGTTTTAGCTTTTGAACTGGTGCAGATGCGGAATCATTGAATGCATCACGCAAGTGTGTCCAGTGCATTCCGAAGCTGTGAATGTAGACGATGTACTTCGGTGCTACAACGACATTCAAACTGGGACAGAGGGAGTAGATTTTCTTCATTTCCTATGCATTGAAGCGTTGAAACTGTCAAAAAACAAAGCTTTGTCATCATACATTAACTTATTATTATTATTATTATTATTATTATTATTATTATTATTATTATTATTATTATTATTATTATTATTATATTTTTCTGTTATAAAAAAGAATTTGAAATTGGCTGGATATTTCTCCTTCCATACCGTGCCGTATTCTGTCTACTAGCAGCAGCTAATGCTGACAGAAAACGTCTTTTAGTACTTACTAGGAAATATGCCCGTGCGTTGCAACGGGAGATAAAATAAAAAAAATATCATATAAGTATTCATATTTTACCTTTTTTTTTGTAAATTTTAATAGCTACAGATTATTTTATGATGATCATGATATCCAATAATATGACAATGCCCTATTAAGTCTAACAAATTAAAATACTCCCATTGTCCCAAGTGGTAACTCATTCAGACTTTTGATACATAGGTTCTACTATGCTTCTACATATACATTATGTCAAAATACATAGTAAAATATTGAAAATCTACAATAATTTACAATTTAGGATGGAGGGGGTATAAATTTCTTTTTAAATTGTAAGACAAAAATATTTATTCATAATATATCATAAGTTTAATTTATATCTATATCTATATGGATCCTAATCCAAATTTAAATCCAAATAGAAAAGATAAGAATAGAAATTACCCTAATCTTATGTATTATCCTAATATAAAAAAAAGCCACAAAGAGTTTATAGGCCTTTTATTTCTCTTACCAAGTTTCAATTCTTTATTTTTCATGAAATCGAACATAAAACACCTATCCTGATTTTTCCATGTTGGTTTTCATCGGAGTCATGGTACCATTCCATCTCGGTTACATTTCTTTTTTCTTTTCACTTTTTTTTTTTGCACGTATGGTTTTTTTTTGTTTCTTTTCTCACAATCAATTCCCTTTACTTTGCGCCCTTTTTTGTGTGTAAGCTATGAAGAAACTATGGGGTATGCAGAGACTTATAAAAGGAAGCAGCGTAGATATATAAAAGAAAGATTAGAAGTAAGAAGGAATAGGAAAACAAATAGCACCATGGACGTACTCCTCCTGTTTGAACTCGCTGACAACAACTAACCATGTTTCTAGATCTAGTCGAATTTACATAATCGCTGGACCACATGTTATATATATACGAAGGAAACTCTCCATTATCCGGGTAGTTAGAGGAGAGACGGATCAAAAAATAGGTGGAGAGAAATTTTGGCCCATTAATATGAGGTATAGAAGATATAGACATAGATTAATATAATATAATATAATATTAATAAAATTATATTAATAAATATTAGTAGGTATATGTATAGATTACTATATTTATTGATTTTTATTATCTTTATAAACAAACGAAGATACTTTAGAAAAGAAAATTATAAAATATCACACACAAGGGCCGCAATGTAGGGAAAGTGTGGCACTTTCCTGGCCTATGAGACACCACACGATCCAGAGGTAAATCAAACAGGAGAAAAAATAGAGATCTACATGGAAGCGCAAAAGGATACAGTGATACGGAGATTAAAAAAACACGGAAAACAAACTTTGATTAGCCAGGATCAAAACTTTAATATGGCACGTGCCTGTGCGTTCCAAATGGAACCCAATATATATTAGAATCGAACTCCATATCATCGCTAAACGTGTTGTATACACTGCCTAATATATCTTGGAATCGGACCTCTTATTGTGCTAGACGTGAACTGTTCCAACTATTGCGCTAGAAGCGAACTATCACAACTCTTATATGCATAGGTTATTTAAATTTAGATGGAAGAAACTCTTTATTGTCGGGGTAGTTAAAGGAGAGATAGACCAAAAAATAGGTGGAGAGGAATTTTGCTTCTTTATTACGGAAGAAATTCTATTGCCCGGTAGTTAGAGGGAGACGGACAAAAAATGGATGGACAAAAAAAATGGGCTGAAATTTTGCCTCTTTATTATTAGGTATAGATATAGATATAGATCAGGGATAGATTAGGATTAGAATTAGGATTAGGATTAGGATAGATATAACTATGCAATTTTAATATCCGGTTAAAATAGGCAATGAGTTTGTTGTTGTTGAAGACCTTGATTTCTACGTGGCATCTTTAAAAATATGTAATTCTAATGTGTTATTAAAATCAGCAAGAAGTTAGTTGTTGTCAAGACATCTCTTGATTAAATTTTTTCACATAGCAACCCTTGTTGAGGATTGCATTATACGTATAACTTGCTGATACATTTATATTTTTATGAATTTGACAAACTACTCAAGGTTTCAGTTTGTTCTAATAATAACAATTTTTTTTCTATTTTCTAATAAAATTTACATCACAAACATAGTGGTGAGAATATTTAATTATGAAGGATAGGGATAAAGATTATCAAAGTTCAAAGATCTATAACATTGCATTTATTATTTATTTATTTTCTTTATACTTCATATAATAAAACAAGAGATATTTTATTAGAAAAGAAAAAATAAAAAGAAAAATCATAAAACGAGAGAGAAGAGAGCTAGATATACGGAAAAGAAGAGACAACCACCAAAATCACGGGAACACAAGTCCTTTTTATAAAACGGAAGAGAAGTTGGACATGGAAAAAAAGAGACAACATAAAAAAAGAAACGGACAACACGAACGCACACACAGGACATTTTTGGAAATCTTATTTGAATAGGAAAACAAATAGACCCGCAGAAACACTCCTACTTGAACTCGACAACAGTAATTAAACATGTTTTTGGATCAAAAAAGGTAATAGAACAAGGTGATGGATGAACATAAAAGCATGGCTTATGAGTCCAAATCACATACACGACCCAATATATCTTGGAATCGGATTCCGTATAGCGCTACATAAGAGCTATTCAGACTCTTGGCACGGGTTATCTATATATGTCCGGACGAAAGAAATTCTATTGCCCGGTAGTTAGAGGAAGACGGATAAAAAAATGGATGGACCAAAAAAATAGGCTGAAATTTTGTCTCTTTATTATTACTAGTAAAAATGTCCGTGCGTTGCAACGGGAGACAATTATGTCTTTCTTGTCACAATACGTTTAGTCGTGACCAATCCTAAGTGATAAGTTCAACCACTATACACCAGACTATCGAAAGTTTTAACCAATCTCATTAAGCGTGACAAAGCGTCTCTTTTCATGAGCTTCTCTAATCTCCTTACATCAACGTGGATGGGCATCCGCTGGTCGATGGCGTCATGGAGTCCGCCATCCGGCTGCTCACGATGCTCCCTACTGCCAACGCCATCCGGCTGCTCGCGATGCTCCCTATCGCCAGCGAAGAGGATGACCTGCACTGCCTGAGCTCGTTGTCCCCGCACTTTCGTGGCGCCACCACATGAAAGAAGCAAGGGAGAGGGAGAGGCTCTTAGTCGAGATTGGAGAAGTAAGGAAGGAGGAAACAATGGTGAAGACATTTGTTCCAATTTTTTTGATTTACGATTTTGATGAGGAAACCAGGAATGCAGGGGCGAGAGGAGCTAGGTGAGTGGGTGACCCAGATGACATCTCTGGGCGAGTGGAAAAGGTCAATGGATAAGAGCTAGAAGTCCCCACGCGACGATGCTGGCATCGCCGCGACGGCGGCGAGCGGCACAAACACAAAGCCAATGAGGAGCTGGTCGTCCAGCACCCTAATTCCTCTGTGACAATGTAGAAGTCACTACAACAGCAGTGAGCGTCTCGAACGCGGAGCTGAGGAGCTATAGCTGTACATCTGAAACTCGCACTTGAGGACGCCCATGAGCACCTCCCGCGAGCTCATCTTCTGACGTGGAATCAGCTTATGTTTCTAGGAGGCAACTACGACGGACATAGACTTTGTAGTTGACGAACCGGCCTAGATCGATACGGACTGATAGGGTCACGGCTTGGCTTCACGGGGATCATGGAGTCATGGGCTTGCCTTGCAAAAGGACTCCCAACAACTTCTTTTCACTGATTGTCTATTCCTATTTGATCCTCTTGAAACAAAAAACTATTTGATCACGTCATGACCCACTTGGCTTCTATTTATTTCTTTGTAATTACATATATGGCATCTTTGAGAGAGCTAGAAATATTTAAAATTAGACATAGTTGTGTTTGGTAGACGTGTAGGATATATAGAAATAACTTTCAGCGACTGACCCTAGCAGGCAATTTCTTGAAGTTGATCACGGTCGAGGGGAAATTTGGCTAGGTGGCCGGCTGGCCGCTTGGGAGAAGTTTTATATTTTTGCATTGATCGTGGATTGTATCAAGTCTATAATGTCTGAAATCCGATTAGAAAAAATGTCTACATGTCTGTTACTATTGCCGGTCAGAGTTTGACCCAAAGATTTTGTTTTTTTTGTGCCAGTTGATTTTTTTTCCATCGAGTAATTCCTATTGCGGGATCCTTTTTAGGAGCATATACTTAGCACTTCTTAGTGTAGGATCCAGATTTATTGTCTTGTTTTCTTTTCCGGATTTGATACAGAGTCCGTTAAGGGGATGTCATCCCATAGGGCCACAGCTGATCAATTTTAGCATATGGTAAGTTTCATCAAATTAAAAAAATAGTATATGTACTTTTATCTTCTGTGAAATTATATAATATATGAGTCGGTTTCTAACTTTTTTATTTTTACAAAATCATCTTATAGTCTATTTCCATATAAATCTTCCTTCTTTACCTAGGTATACGTGGTGGCTGCAGAGATTTTTTTTTTCCTCAAATTCCTATTCAGATTACTCGGGTGTCGATGGGTCTATTTGTATTAGATACCTATTCCAATTACCTTAAGCAAATTCGAAAAGAAAAAAAGGACAGAAAAAAAGAAACAGGCGTAGGAGAAAAATGATATGGAAACAAAGAAAGAGACGTAAGAGAAAAAGATACGATAACAAATAGGACTCTAAGTATGTTTCCCGTTCTATCTCCTATGCACGCGGTTGATTCATGAGAAACCTATTCGGATTACAATTCATAGTTATTCAAGTTAGCTAAAAAACATTATATATATAGAGTTAGCTAGTGAGAGGTGGAAAAAAAATGGATGGACCAAAAATAATGGGCTGAAATTTTGGCTCTTTATTATTAGGTAGAGATAGAGATATTAGTATTGGTATAATATAGTATTGTCATGTTAATTCTGTAGTACTGCGATGCGTTCGGGCTCATGGGCGTCGTCAGGCTCAGCACCAAGGTCCTGCACGTCAGTCTGGCTCCGCCGCAGGCCGCACGCCGCTGACAACGACGGCATGAAGTGCTGGACGGTACGGTGCGCCAACGCCAACTCCATGCATGGTGACTGCAATGGCGAGGTGGTCGACACCATCGTTGTGGCCTCCGGCCAGTTCTCCCAGCCAAGGCTCCCAAACATCAACGGCGCGGACAAGTGGTGGGGACGAAGAGGCAGCTGCATTCCCACTCGTACTGCGTCCCGGGCTCCTTCCGCGACGAGGTGGTCGTCGTCGTTGGCCTCCCTCCGGGAGCGCGGCAAGGAGATCACGCTGGGGAGCTCCGTTAGGTGGCGAGAGAGATGCACGTTAGCGTCAAGTCCATGGACGACGGCGTCATTATCCCTTGGATGAGGAAAACTCTGTCCACACACCACACACAACCTGCACCTCCAGGTCGAGTACGTGCTTGTGTGAGGATGGGCAGGTAATGTTCGCCGACGGCTCCTGTGTCGTCGGCGATTCAGTTCGTGTACAAATTCTCGTTCCTGTTCCTGGAGACCTGGACACGGGTGGACAGCTCACCGTCGATGACAACCGTGTTCTCTCGTTCTATGGATGTATATATATATTAGATTAGATATGCATGCAATAATGCACAGGGCCGGGTTGTAATTGTATACAAGACATATATACTTGACAAAATTAGAACAGGAATCAAACACGTATCCTTTTCTAAAACGTGATGATAATAGCATAGCAGTATGCTGAGCGGACGTTACGTTTACTCCTTTTTATTTGATTAGAACTCCTATCTCGGTTATATGGATCAATTTAGAATTAGGATTTCTAGCTATCTAGAATCTCACTCATATAAGCGCAGCTGCACATGTTATTATTTATGTATAAAGTTCGGACAGAAAATTCTCTGGGTGGAGAGAAAGTCGGAAAAGGAGTTCTAACCCAAAAAGTCTAGCATATGTCATAAAAAATAGGACAATCCGTTTTGGAACCAAATTTTGTATCGCGCTAGACAAGAGCTATTCTAACTCATATAAGTGGGTATATATAAGTCCGGACGGGGTAATTAGAGGTAGATAGATCAAAAAATTGATAGACAAAAAAATGGATGGACCAAAAATATGAGCTGAAATTTTGCCTCTTTATTATTAAGTAGAGAGTAGAGAGGTATAGATATAGATATAGATATAGAGGTATAGATATAGATTTTTTTCTCGTGAGACACAACCCAGGTCGTCCCGTGCTCCTTTGGACCATGAGGACAGAGGCAAACTCCTGTCCCTCAAAAGAACGGTTGAAACAGGACTCCTAGGACCAGACGAAAAAAGTTATTTCAAACCAAATAAGATAAGAATTCAATAGAGTTTAATAGAGAGAGAAGAGGCTTCCAATTGAAAAGGAGAGTCCAAGAAGTACTGTACTCCATGTATCAGACAGAGACCATAGAATAAAAAGCATAGCAGCAATAGTCCGTAAGCAAGCTGGCTTTGGATGCAGGTTGGATGAAAAATTAGTGGCAGAAATTTTACCTTTTTAGTGTTATCCGATCCAAATCGATCTCTTAGTTGGACGAAAAAGTTGCTGGACCAAAAAAATTGGCTGAAAGTTTTGCCTCTTTATTATTAGGTATAGATTTTTATAAGAAGAATACATATACCTGTTATTTGAGTGAATTTGTTTTCTTTTCATATTGACTTGTTCTTGGAGATTGTGCTAAACTAAATATTGGGGAGTCGTGAGCTATTTGATTTCGCTTATTAATATTTAATAAAAAAATTCTTGACTAATTATTTGGGAACAATTGGGATGCTCCCAGGATATAATATGTCAAAGCGCCAAAGGACCTGCAATTTTTGAAAGCGTGAAGCCCATACAATTGTTTCCTTGTAGATGGGCCGCGCTAAAGGACGCAGCCCATGCGAGGAACTCGCAATTTAGTACCATACCGTCCAACAAACAATGCAAAACCAGGTTATAAGCTTGACTTGCAGCCTCTGAAATGTCTCTTTGAAGACATCCGATAAAATTAGAACGATACAGAGAAGATTAGCATGGATCACACGCACAAATTAAAAAATGGTCTAATTTTTTTTATCATTTTACGCTATGATCCGAGGCCGCTTTGAGTTTTTGTTATTTTACACTCTGGTCCCTAGTGACTTTGCTTGGCTCTGGTCCCTAGTGACTTCGCTTGGTTTTACATGCACACCCCTATAGCTATGTATTTTGCCTTGCGCATATGCCCCTAAAACATTTATGTAATTTTTATGTTGTGATCCTGGCTCTACTGATATTGTTTTTGGTCCCTAGCCACTTTGCTTAGTTTTATAGATACACCCCTAGCTACGCGTTTCGCATTGTTTTTATCTTGCAAATATGCCCCTTCTTAACCTTTTCCCGTAGGCCTCCTCCCCTATGTAAAACTGAAGTCTCTATAATGTTTTGTTAACTTAGTTCCTTTTTTCTTAATCAGGATGAGATTCTTGGAAATCTCTATCAACCCTTAAATTAAAAATGCAACCTGGCTAATCTTCTGGTGGTCTTTGCACTAGTTCTTCAACCAGTTCAAACAAAAATCTCCATTAAAGCATTAAATCTTGTGATTGGGGCATGTTTGCTAAAATATATACTGTGTTCTTCATGTGCAAGCACACAATGAACTCTTAGATTTCACTACATGATTCTGGTTTCTGGTTAGAGTTTAGTCAAAATGACCATTCTTTTCTCAGACATCCCTCATAACTTGGTTCTGCTCAAAATCTTGTTTTCAATTCACTCACCTTAAGACACTTATTGATAATTAGCCAAGGAGATTTCAATTGTTGGCAAAGGTAAAAAAGTCAACAGATCCTATGTAAACGTGCACAAATTCCCTTCAGTAGAAGTGCACGACGTCACTGGCAAAACATACAAAATCAAGCTTCGATTTTTTTTATTCGATGGATGGTAGCTATATCAGGTTTCACCAGCATCCACCAAACAACATTCTCTCGTATAATATACACAACCACGTATATGCATTCACATGTTCCGGTCAAAATTTTCACAATCTCGAGCGCCGTACACATTTCATTGGATTGAAGCTACCATGCCGGGCGCAGCAGTATGGATGTGCCTCCCATTCATCGACGCGAAAGGCTTGAGGTCCCATCCTTCTACATTCTTTGGGGACGCATACATCATACAGCACCTGCCCCAGCACCCCATGCAGACTCAAGCTCTCCACGCTTGGCATGTTAAACAGCTCTGGTTGCGGCCCTTCGCTGCTTTCATGGTACTCCATGGAGCTCGGTAGGAAAAACTGGTCGCTTGGATCGATTGGTGCTCGTCTCAACCTACCAACAGAGCTTGCAGCAGTTCTGGGTAGATTGGAGGTGGACGGAGTATCACTGTGTTCACTTGTGCCCACATCATATCCGTTAAGTTGCCTTCTGCTCATGTAGAGCACCGAGGCTTTTTAGTAGCTCTGTCACAGCAGCTCTGTATTCCTCAGGATGAAACTTATAATGACCTGCATAACAAGTGGTGGGGAGAAAGAGATATAAGCAGAAAGCGTACACGTGTATACCCATCAGTTTCATATGGCTCAAGGTTATCTAAGCGTACTCGTGTATACCCATGAGTTTCATATGGCTCAAGGTGATCTATCCCTATGAACAAATTTTATGTACACAACATCAGAAAAGTGTAATATGAGTCATGCCTTCTGAATGTTTAAGATCCCTCGTGATATGGGATCAGACATGCAATCCTCTGGAAAGGGGAGGAGCCTGACAAGGTTAGCGGTGGGCATTGCCTAATCAAATGGCTGCTGGCTGGTGACCTGCAAGACCAAGGGAATAGGTGGTTTGGGCATCTTATATTTATAATGTTTCGCAAGGGCTTTAAGATTACGTTGGATGTGGCTCAAGTGGAAAACAAAGAAAGAACTTGGTCTGGACTAGAGATCCCTTGTGACAAGACAGAAAGGGATGTGTTTCATGCTTCAATTTTGGTCACCCCAGGGAAAGGGAATATGGCTCTGTTCTGGTTCTCAAGTTGGATTGAAGGAAGTGCCCCTAGATAACTAATCAATAACAAGCCCAATCTTTGCATTTATTGCGTAGAGATATGTTGGAAGAGGTAAACAGGGAGCTAGTAGAGAATACAATTTTTGTTTTTGTTAAAAAAAAAAAAACCTTGCCAACAACTCTAGCAATGAAGTCACAATTCCTGGTTAAAACTGCTGTTAGGTAGATAGAAAGAAAACAGAGAACATACCTACATGAGGAGAACTATGCCATTTAATTAGGTTCACATCACCACCAAGCTCTAGCAGATGCTGGCCAAAATTTTGAACAACTGAATATGGAGCAAGATGATCATCCTCTGAACAAAGTATTAGTATTGGACCAAAATTCTGCATGTACAATGGATTAAGGTTACAGGTATTCACAAGTACATTCATCAACATTCAGGCTTTTAGTCAATGTAGTCAATAGAGGGGCATACCACTGATGAGTATAGTGTTTCCCAATAATCTTTACGCTGTTCTTCAAATTTGTTTATGAAGAGAATGTCAAGACCTGAGGCAATGCCCTTAGTCATCCATGACAAGACACGAGGAGGTTGAGACATCTTCAGGACACTTGGATCGAGGAGGAAGCGAGTGCCTAAGTCACTGACAAAATCCACAGGGCTTGAATCATAAATTTGTCCACATAGACAATCTCGTACAAGCTGGTACTCATCCTGTAGGAAGCCAAAAGAAAGAAAAATGAGCTCTTCAAATGAGTAAATTCAATCTCAGATACACAAATATATGGATTTGACTTATTCCATTTTCCAAACAAGACTCAACTAAAGTTTCTACAAGCCACGAGTTCATAGAAGAGGGAAGGCAGGAAAAGAGAGTCATACCAGGCTCAGTTGCCCTTCACATCTTCTCTCGATCAGCTGTCAGTCAACAAACAAAAAGAGCTTCAAATTGAGATCCACAATCCAACCTTCAACAAAAGAAACTATTCTGCTAAAAGATTAGAGCTTTCCATCTATTCACCTGAAGAACCTTGTATGTGCACCCTTTTGGCCCTCCCGAAAACGACGCAAACACAACAGGTACAGGTGTAACCTTGAGCACCTGGATTTCAAAGAGCAGTATGGCAACATGTGATGATTGCTTGCAACAGACAACTATACAAACATAAACATTAATCCCAAATGGAAACAGAACCAAGCAGGTTGAAATCGCAATGCATTGAGGAGGTAAACATACCTTGACAAGCTCCCCAATCACCCTGTCGGCGAGCATGGCAGCCTTCTCAGGGAAAAACCTGCGAATTGCACACGTGATTAAACAATAAACAATTCAATCAATTGTACTCCAAAAATAGAAGTAAGAGTTATGGGGCCATGCTACCAAAAACATAGAAGTTCATGCTACACGGAAACCCAACAGGATACATGTGTCAATGTCATCACACTTTTCCAAGGACTATACAACGTAGCTGGATGAAATTTTGCAAATTTATAAGTGAATCAATCGGACTGCAAACGGTGAATCAAACGCAATCATGCCTAACCATCAGTTGCATGCGTGGCCCCAAACATCCCCAATAACTAGATTGGAAGACAAGAAACTGACGCCTCCTCTCCTAATCCCCAATTCCGCCAAATCCAAGAACGTATACCTGCCACAAAGAACGAACTAAGAACCTCTTACTCCCTAATCGCAAATTCCCACGGTTTTCGTTCGTCGCTGGCAAAAGGATGGAAGAAGAAGAGACGAGACAGACGGCCGCCGTACAGGGTGAGGAAGTCGGAGTGGCAGACGAGGCACGCCCACCCGTGCGCCGCGTACAGCTCCACGTACGCCCGCACGTGCCGCTCCTGGCTGGACAGCCACGCGAACATCACCACCACGCCGCCGGCGCAGGCTCCGCCCCCCTCCCCTCCAGGCGCCCAGCTCGGCGGCCGGCCGCCGCCCCAGTAGTGCCGCCCCCACATCCCGCGCCTGCCTCTGCGTCGCAGCCGATCCCGGGGAGGTCGCAGGAGCGTCAGGGCCGCCTCGAATTGCGGGGGAGAAGATGCCCGCCCGGGCGTGTTGCTGCGGCGGCGGCGCGCCGGCGCGGGCGCGTGGTGCGTGCGTGCTGGGGTATCTTTCTGGGGACGTGTGGCGAGCAGGCGGGTTGAAAGTGCCGTGGAGGCGCTGGTGCTAATAATGCTACGGGGGATCCACGAGTTCACACACTGGAGAGTTCACACACTGGAGCCATGATAAGGATGGGTTGTGGATTCGGATTCGGAAAGTCTAAGGCGCGCAGGGTCGCGCTCCTGGTCGATGGAGCGACCGCTGTGGCCTGGCCTGGTGCCATTGGGCCTTTCAGAGCCTGTTGTACTGGCCTGCCACTCACAAACAGGCTTTCCACTCAAAAGTAAAGAAAGTAAAAAGAATATGGTACGTGCCTGCGAGCATATCAAACAATTTGCTGTGAGTGCTGAACGGCTCATCTCAACTATGTTGGCTCTTGTAGGTTAGCTTCTCTCTCTTGCTACCTGCTACTCTTAATTTTATTTACTTTGTTATGTGAATTTTTATTTTTCTTTTCATTTTTTATCCTTCTCTTTTTATATTTCTTTTGGTTTTCATTGTGTTTTCTTTAGTTTTCATTTTATATTTGTTATTTTCAGTTTCATTTTTTGTTAATTTCAGTTGTATTTTTTTTTTCATTTTATGTACTTTAGTTTTTGCAGTTTTTATAGTGTTAGTTTTTGTTTCATTCCTGTTTTTTCATTGTTTCATTTACTTCCAGTTTTATGATATTATTTATTTTAGTTTTCAGTCAATTTTGTTTTCTAGTTTTCTATTTTTCATTTCAATTTGTTTTCTATTTTTATTTTTTAGTTTTATTTTTAAGTCTAGTTTTTTTTCTATTTTTTAGTTCCAATTTAGGTTATTAGTTTCTAGAAATTTCTATTTTTTATTTGTTTCTTTTTTTATTGTGTTTACTTTAGTCTTCAGTTTTTATTTATCAATTTTAATTGAGTTTTCTAGTTGTCATTTTTAGTTTCAGTCTCTAGTAGCTATTTTCAGTGTTTTTAATTTCTTGTTTTGGTTTAAATGCCTTCTAAGGTCTACAGATTTGGTGTCCTTTAATATTTCCTTTGTTTATTTCATTCATTCATTTGTTATTTCGTGTTCTATTGCATTCTTAAATCATATATATTAGTTGTATATTAACTTACCCTCTAAGTTAGCACTTTATGCAATATTTTTTTCTAGTATTTGTCGCTCCAGTGTAGATTTCTTTATTTTAGTCTATTAATTTTGTTTTTTTAATAAATGTCTCTCCATTTGTTAGCTAGTCATGTTTTTGGGCTCATATAGTGAGTTATATAATAACTTGCCACTCTGGAGCTTATGCAATGCTTATTGCAATAATTAAGCCCTTAGGTTGCAGCTTGCTTTATTTTGTGCAACTACTCTCATTTTTTAATAAATATCTTCAGTTGACAGCAAGTCATAGTTTTCTATTTTTTAATGTATTATACAATAACATGTCTTTCTAATTCATAGCTTATGCAATGTTTATTTTAATATTTTGCATCTCTAGGTCACAGTTTGTCTTGTTTTGGTACGCTACTACTGACCTTTATATAAATACTATAAAACAAATTTATTATATTTCCATGTTTTGGTATGCTACTACTCACTTTTATGTAAATACTATAAAACAAAGTTATTATATTTCTATGGTAACAATCGATGTACATGCCATGTAACAACTTAGTATATTTTTGTAGCAAATTTAGTATTATATGGTAGCAACTTATTTCACAAATTTTTAACATATTTTTACATATAAATTGCTACTAAAATATTTTTTTTGAAAATATAGGTAAGTGTGATCTAGTTTTATCCGTTTCGTCATGTAGAATATATTGATGCAAACGGAATTGAAAACGGATAAATAATTTAGAAGTTATAGCAATTTAAATAAAAGATCTTGTTGCTTTTTTCCTCGCGTAAGCTTTGCATGCATCTCTGGCCAATGGAAAGGGAGCGTGGGCAGGAGAGTGTGTCAGATCGAGCACATGCATGTCGGGGCGTACGGAGAGTGGCCAGTGGAAAGTAAGCGGAGGAGCTGGGAGGAAAGTGTCGTACGGAGCGCTAGTATGTTGGGCCGCACCAAGGGTCGCGCGCTCCCGTACCGCGCGACGGGTCGCGCTATATCCTCGTCCATTTGGATTGGACTGTTGGAGTCAACCCCATGCATGACAAATCCAGGTTGCCTGTCCCTACAATTTTTCTTTTTTTTTTTGAGTTAACCTGTCCCTGCAAAAGTTGATGGATAAAAGAATCATGTTTTTTATTCTGTATAAAATGGTGTTCTTGGCTATGGATACTTTGTACATTTTCTTTTGTATATAAGGGATGACCAGATATTGTTCCAAACATATGAAATCAACTTACTAGGAAAGAATGAAACTAGAGATTAGCAGAGACAATTTGTTATGTGCATTATAGCATTCCAGGAGGAAAAAGGCAATGGCTTTGTAAAATTAGACTCTTTTGAAGTTGTATTCATCAATTTCACGTGAAGTCAGTTTTTTAGTCTAGAGAAGGGGAATCTTAGGGCACGTACAATGCATGTTTTGATGTCGTCTCTACGCAGCCAACGATGCACAGTTCCATGAAATACATGAGTAAAGAGAACTTACTCGTCTCACGAAGCGTTGGCTGTGGCTTGTGCTCCCAGGTGATATTAACACTCATCTTCTCAGTAAATACTAGTATTGTCCTGAGTGTGACAGAACCGACCAATCCATCCGAGATTAAGCGTAACTGTCCCCGTAATAACGTTGACACGCATACACCGCTTCTCGAATAAATCCGGTAGTCCGCCGAGTGTCACGAAGGACCTCGGTAAATCAACTTACAACCAGGATCATGATCAAGGTATATCATACATCAGCATACGAGTACGCGGGAAAATAATTATACATCGAGTGTTATTACAACACCGGTTCCAAATATGTTACATGAAAGTATTCTTTATTTCAAACTACAATAAAATAAGTGTTTTTACATCACCAGTTTTATTCAAGCCTCCTGTACAAGCAAGGTGATGGAGTTATAGATACGGCCAAGCCCGATGACCCTTACTCATCCACATCATCCACAGGATTAAAGCACGTAACACAATAATCCTCATAAAGCATGTCACCTGCAACGATGGGTAAAACCCTGAGTACTCAATTGTACTCCGCAAGACTTACCCGATAGGGAAAAGAAAAAAAGTTTCAAGGATATCCCGACTAATATGAAAGGAAGGTTTATTGGCTAGCAAGCTTTGCGTAGAAGCGCTTACTAAACTTGATCCTTATTTCAAGTATTATCAAACAACTATACTTTAACTATCTAAATAAACCTTTGCATTGACTACGTCATCTTGTATTTTATAACAAACAAATCTATGAATTGAGGTTCCGTAATAGAGTCCTTTTAATCTCAACATGTAGTTATTCTTTCTTAACTACGTCTCTGCGGTCAAGTATGAGTTTCTCACTATCCGGGAGAGACGGCGATTCGAATCGATTACACCAGCTGGGTAAAGCCCGTATCACACACCCTCGCAAGCCGGACCAAAGCCTGCTCGAGTCACTGTTCACTCTATTCGAAAAATGGAATTGAATCCGGTTGCAAAGCTCATGGTACTGTGTCTCACAAGTCGTGCCCGTTCAGCTCGTAGCCCGTAGTCACGCAGGGTCTTGACCAGTACCCTATCCCCGTCCGTTCGTCCCAGCAATGCATTCAGTGGTTCAAGAACCACCTCAAATAGGCTAATCAGTTTCACCGTCAAAACGAGTTATTCGGCGGTTATGTGAAGGTACGTTCAATCTCACACCTAGATCCAGAATACGGCTCGGTCCTTAATCGACACGGACGGAAAACACAATTTCCGTCCGGTCTCCAATTATTATTCATCATATGATTAAGGACATCACAAGTATCCACCTCGGGTTGCGGATGACAGGAATCATCCGACTTCTAATTATCTAAGCATGGCTAAGCATCAACTATCTACCAATACTAGTAGAATAAAAAGGGTGTATTTGAGTGGTCAAGGCATTCATGCGACAACGGTATCACTCAAATCCTATAATGTACTGTATAAAGTAAAGTAATTGAAAGTAAGTAATTGTATTTTAAAATAGAACAGGTTAATAGAATGCTCCGGGGCTTGCCTCGGCGAAAAAGTAGAGGGACCGTGGTTCGGGCACTCCGGCGATGGGGTCGGTGGTTCCTTCTCCTCCTTCGGGTGCTGCCTCCTGCGGATCCTCCTCGATCACGGTGTACTCGATTGTAGGTTCTCCCTCGGATCCTATATGAATGTATGTGTTGCATAAATACCAAGAATGCATTTAGAAGGCATGGTGGTAGCATGTCATGACATGAAATGACGCGTGATGCGATGATCATGCAAATGGTAATGATGGAAAGCTACATAAGGTTCCATGTGTGCAGTTCTCTTTCTCTGATGACAACACTATATTATCAGAGTTGTGTAAAAGAAGCCACACAGTATTTGTTATCACATTTACTGAGTATGTGTATATCTCTTTTCTGGAAAGTTCATTTTAATTACTACAAGGAACAAACATTATCTACTAACCAGCATATTAAGATTATTATTACTAAGCGAAGAAGATGCAGTGGTGTTCATGATCCAAGACAAAACAAAATAACATAGGAAGTCATTCACGCATCACATGGTAGTGTTCTCCTTTAAAAGTATATAATGTATACACACTTAATTATATACTCTAAGAAATGTGACATAAAATAATAAGACATACGTAAACTAATTGAATTATTTTAAGTTCAAACAGTACTCTGAAAACCTGAAACAGCCAAGCAAGGATTTAGAATATTCAAATATCACACACATGAAATCATACCCTTTCCTTTTTTTCTCTTATTTCTAATTTTAGAAATAATGATTTTATAAAACATCTTCAAAATCTTCTCAAACTTTTTATACAGACTGGTACTATCATGAAATGAGTGTAAAATAATTTTCATGATTTTTGGATTAATATTTTATTCTAGAAAAATCAATGAATGTCCATTTATTAATTAAAAGGGGTAATTTTTGATCAAACCAAAATAGCTATTTTTTCTAGGTTTCATATTTTTCCCACATAGATTCCATCATAGGGAGGCTACACAAAAATTTTCATAATTTTTGGAGTTCAAATGAATTTTATACAAAAAAAAAACAAATCTAAGCACTATTTAGAAATTCAAATAAAAGGAAAAACGAACGCAGCGCACAGTAGGGTTTCCAGCGCGCCCGTTCTGGGTGGCTGACAGGTGGGTCCCGCTGGTCAGGCACAGTGTGTCCAGCGCTGACCGCGGGCGACGGCGCTCGTTGACCGGCGATAACTCACCGGGCGGTGAGGTCGCCGGCGACGAGGTCCTTACCTACGTGCTTTCGGGGTGACCCCGCGCATCACCCCCTGGGTGTTGGTTTGCCCTAGTAAGCACTACGGTGAGCACCCCGACGGCCATGGCGGCCTTGGCGCACAGCCTCAACGGCGGTGGCCATCCGGCGGTTCCCGGCACGGACAAGGGTGACTACGGCTCCCTTTACATCAACACGAACATGTCCGACAAGTTAATTGAGTTTTGGTTAGTTCCTAACGGTCTCGGTGAGGTCGCGGGCGGCACGGCGGGCGAAGCTCGCCGGCGCTGCGCTGCTCCGGCATTAAGGCGCGGTAGAGTTAAATCAAAGGCTTTGTAAAGGATTAGCAACCTATAGCGATCACGGTGCTCACACCGGTCGCGGCCGGAGATGGTGTAAAGGCGGCCGGCCGGGAGGAGGGCGGCTCCGGCAACGTGAACACGGCGGGCGTGAAGGCGTTCCGACGGCCCCCGTATAAAACCACGAAAACATCCAAATCGTCATGATCTAGGGATCAAGGTGAACCCAGTACAAGGAGAAAAATGTTGGATAGCTCATTGGACTGACTGGTCGACGGTGGGATCAACTACGGCGGCGCTCTGGACGGCCGCGAAGGAGAAACTCCGATTCCGGCGACTCGGTTGATGGCAAGCGATGCACTAAGGTTCGGTGGATGCGCCGAGAGATGGCGAAACTAGTGTTACGTTTAATTGGACAGTGATCAACTAACAAAGGCAAATTTTATGGATTCATGAGGCTCGGTCATCGGCGAGGAGGAAGAAAAAAGAAATGCCCGACGGCCGGCAACGGCTATTTATAGGCAAATGCCGTGGTAATCGGAAGATGGTCAGGGGCTTCACGAACCTGTCCACGTGACTAGGAAGGCATGGTTGCACGAGCAAAATACGGGGAGGTCGATACCGTGTCGCCGATGAGCAGTGTGGCGGTGGATAAAATCGGCGGCGAGCTGGACGGCCGGTGGTAATAGTAGGGCACGACGGTATGGGCAGGGGACGGGTCGTTTCGCCAAAGATCGACAACGCGACGCAGTAACAGGCCAAGCACGGCGTGGCAGCGGCGGGCAATCGCCGGCGGCCACAAGCAGGCCGACGAGAAGGTGCTGCTGCTGTCGACATCAGAAGCGACTGAAACCAGGGACTTCGGCACGTTTTAACTCGCGACTCAGGTGATGAAAGGGTAAACCAATTCCACCACTACAATCTTCGATTGATGCACTACAACTTTGCTTAAAGGATCATAACCTAAATCGAGCTAGTTAGCAAACTACAAAGACCTAAACCTTGCTGAAAACAAACTGAAACTCAGTTTCAGTTCAGTTCGGTTAAGCACATGCTGAATTGCAGTGATTAGCTATATTTGGCAATTAATTAGGAGCAACACAACCATAACTAAACTCAAACAATTCCATGGCATGAAAGTATAAACTTTGTACTAACAAGTGATGCAGTTGGTTTCCCATTTTTATTTATGAAAAATATAATTACTCAGCCCTGAAAAGTGAATTCAGTGCTGAAAATCAGGAACTTAGAAAAATTCTAAGTCAGTTGCTGATTTTAATTCAAATTCAAATTTAAGGCCACTGTTTGAGCAATTTAGGATGGGATTTAGCCTTAGGCCCTTAAATAAAAGTTGTTGCATATATTTTGTACTTCAACTTTCATTTAGGGTTTACAGCCAAAAACTGAACAGATCGTATACTTACATACTAAGCTACATAGCAACTTGATAAAAAGCATATTGAATACTATCATCACATGTGAACCTATTTAAGCAAAAAGTTGTGTATAAACCCTATCTCAAACATAATCTTGAACATGTTTAAGCAACTTTTGAGATTGTCACACTCATGTATGTTGCACACATAGAAACTTGTGATAGCTTTTGCTTGTAATAAAATGCAAAATGATGCTTTATGCAATAATGCAAATGCAATGCACTTGATTAACATTTGGAATGTTACAGCTCCTCCCCCCTAACAAAAATCTCGTCCCGAGATTTCATAGGACCTACCATTGTTCATAAAATGTTGGATAGTTGGTACGAAGAAAATCCTCTCGCTCCCACGTGGCATCTTCCTCGGTGTGGTTGCTCCACGTAATTCTATAGAACTTTATGATTTTATTTCGGGTCACTCTTTCAGTTTCTTCCAACACTCTAGTTGGCTCTTCTTTATACGTAAGATCTGATGCTAATTTAATGTTATCCAAGTTAACCTCTTCAATTGGCGCTCTCAGACTTCTTTTTAATTGAGAAACATGGAAGACATTAAATATTGCACTCATGTGTGGCGGGAGTTGCAAAGCATATGCCACTTCTCCTTTGCGAGCTAAAATTTGGAATGGTCCCACATAGCGAGGAGCTAGCTTCCCTTGTATACCAAATCGACGTTCACTCTTGTAGGGCGAGACCTTTAAATAGACATAGTCACCAACATTAAAAGTTATTGGTCTACGCCTTTTTGTCGGATAACTTTTCTCGACGAGATTGAGCGGCTTTAAGATGTTGTTGGATCTTTTGGACTCGTTCTTCCGCTTGCTTCACAAAATCAATACCGTAGTACCTCCTCTCCCCGGGTTCTACCCAGTTTAAGGGGGTCCTACACTTCCTGCCATAGAGTGCTTCGAATGGTGCCATTTTAATGCTCTCTTGGTAGCTATTATTATATGAAAATTCTGCTAAAGGCAACCACTCATCCCAAGATCCCGAAGCCGAAAGTACACAGGCTCTCAACATATCTTCCAAAATTTGATTCACTCTTTCAACTTGACCAGAAGTCCGAGGATGATAAGCGTAACTTCTAATCAATTTAGTACCAAGATATGCATGTAAATGCTCCCAAAAACGTGCCATAAATTGTGACCCCCTATCAGATATGATAGTTTTTGGAACACCATGCAAGCGTAGAATTTGGGCTATGTACAAATCTGCATACTGCTCCGCACTATATCTGATCTTAACAGGTAAGAAATGTGCTACCTTGGTAAGACGATCCACAACTACCCAAATAGAGTCATAACCTTTTTGGGTTCTAGGGAGTCCAGTTATAAAGTCCATTCCAATTTCTTCCCATTTCCATTCCGGGATAGATAAGGATTGAAGTTGTACAAAGAGGTCGTAAGTGATCTGCTTTTACCCTTCCACATACATCACAATGAGCAACATATCTTGCTATTTCTTTCTTCATTTTAGTCCACCAATATTTAGGCTTCAAATCTTGGTACATTTTGCTACTACCAGGATGGATAGATAGATTTGAGGAATGGGCTTCGGACAAGATCTGTTCTTTTTAATTTTTCATCTTTAGGAACTACCAAGCGATCATCAAACCATAGCACTCCCTTTTCATCCACTCAGAAATGCCTGGTTTCTTCCTCTTGTATTTTTCGCTTGATATGAAAAATACCAGGATCAGTCTGTTGACCTTCAATAATCTGGCTCTCCAAATTGCAACTAACAACAATATTGTGAAGCACCGCTGGATGTAAGAGATTAAAGCTTTCTTCAGAAATAACTCAGATAGTTGCAATGGGCCTTTCTACTAAGAGCATCGGCTACTACATTGGCCTTGCCTGGGTGATAATGCACTTCCAAATTATAATCTTTAATCAATTCTAACCACCTTCTTTGTCTCATGTTTAATTCTGGTTGAGTGAAAATATACTTAAGGCTCTTATGATCTGTGTAGATATGACACAGTTTTCCCAACAAATAATGCCTCCAAATTCTCAAAGCATGTACTATTGCAGCCAGTTCTAAATCATGAGTAGGATAATTGACCTCATGCTTTCGAAGTTGTCGCGAGGCATAGGCAATGACTCGACCTTCCTGCATTAGGACGCAGCCGAGACCAATGCCTGAAGCATCGCAATAAACATCGAAAGGTTTTGTTATGTCCGGTTGTGCTAACACAGGAGCAGTGGTTAGCAACTTCCGCAAGGTGCAGAAAGCCGCTTCACACTCCGGTGTCCACAGAAACTTCTCATTCTTTTGTAATAACCGGGTCATGGGTTTCACAATTTTGGAAAAATCTGGGATAAACCGGCGATAATACCCGGCCAATCCTAGGAAACTCCGGATTTCCACAACATTAGTTGGTGCTTTCCAATCTAATACTTCCTGAACCTTTTCAGGATTCACTGAGATACCATCCTCAGATAATACATGCCCTAAAAATTTGACCTCACGGAGCCAGAATTCACACTTACTAAACTTGGCATACAACTTGTGTTCTCTGAGTCTGGTCAGAACTATTCTTAAATGCTCGGCATGATCTTCATTGTTTTCAGAATAAACCAATATGTCATCAATGAATACCACCACAAACTTATCCAGTTCCGGCACAAAGACTGAGTTCATCAAGTACATAAAATGGGCAGGCGCATTTGTAAGACCAAAGGACATTACCAAGTATTCAAACAGGCCATAACGGGTAATAAAAGCGGTTTTAGGAATGTCTTCTGGCCGGATTCTAATTTGGTGATAACCTGATCTTAAGTCAATTTTTGAGAAGACCTTAGCCCTACTCAACTGGTCAAAGAGGATATCAATATGAGGCAAGGGATATTTATTTTTGATGGTCACTGCGTTCAGTGGTCGATAATCAACACACATACGCAGAGTGTCATCCTTTTTCTTCACAAACAAGGCAGGGCATCCCCACGGAGATGTACTTGGCCTAATAAATTTCTTCATCAACAACTCTTGTATTTGTTTCTTTAATTCCACCAACTCGTCTGGTGGCATCCTATAGGGCCTTCTAGAAATAGGAGCAAAGCGGTACAAGATCAATGACAAATCAATATCTCTTTCCGGTGGCAAACCCGGCAAATCATCGGGAAATACATCCGAAACTCACATACTACAGGGATATCTTCTAGTTTTGTGGTTTGGGTAGCAAAGGAGGAATTCCGAAAGTTAGGATCTACGGAAGGCGACACATAGAAAGTACCATTACCATCTGGTAGATTTAACTTGAGAATCCTATTGGGTATATCCATATTTACCCCGTGTTCTTTCATCCAATTCATGCCTAGAATCACATCTAAGCTCAAATCTGGCAGTACGATCAAATGCGTCAAAAATTTTCTCCCTCTAATCTCAACTTGTGCATCCCAAACTATACGGTTGCTAGATGTCTCAAGCTCAACCGAGTTGATTAGGAATTTACTCTTCACCGTACTAACTTGAAATTGATGCTTGTATGCAAAATCTTGACTTATGAATGAATGTGATGATCCCGAATCAAACAGACAAAAGCAGGAATTTGGTTTACGTAAAACATACCCCAGCCCACCGGGTTCACCTTCCGGAATTTCTTCGGCAAGTATAGTGAACACGCCCAACACGTGCTCCGAAGCTTGCTTTTTATACCCCTGGAAATTATTCTTCTGCTTGGGCTGAGGACACTCCCTGGCATAATGCCCAATTTGCCCGCAATTGAAACATGGGGCTTTGTAACCACCCTCGAATACTTCGGGGTGCATTCCCAATTGAGATCGAGGACGTGAAGCATTTTGCTGTCCCCCTTCGCTTCGAGGTGCCTTGAATTGCTTGTACGGTGGACGGTACTTGAGATTTTTGTGTCCACCGAGTCCGACGTGGTGGTGGGATGGGATGGAAAACTAGAAGAAGGCTTCTTGCGCTTCTTGTCTTCCTTATACGCATTTTATGAGCATTTTCTCGAGTAATTGCATCACTAACTAGATCTTCATAAGTGGTGCACTTGCCGAGAGACAAGTCATCCCGAAGCCTCGAGGGATAAACCTTGCATGAAACAATCCATGTGCTTCGGGGTGTATCCACATGCATTGGAGCATATTTGGACAAGTGATTAAAGGCATGTGAATACTCGATTCATGCTTTTGGTCCCCTGGTGAGTTTCTGAAATTCTCTCATCTTAATCCTCATGATGCCCTCGGGGGATGTGGGATTTACGGAAAGCTTCTTTAAATTCTGCCCATTTAGGTTGTGCAGTCTCAGGCAAAGTGGCCAAATAATTTGTCCACCACACCCCTCAAGCGTGTCCATGCAATTGCTGAGCGGCAAACTCAAACTTCCCGACCGTCGGTGATCTGGGGAAGGAGACGGAATTTTAGCTCAATGGTATTGAGCCACTCATCCGCCTGCAAAGGCTCTTCAGATTGAGTGAACACCGGTGGATTTGTGCCAGAAAACTCCTTGTAGGTAACAGGGGCATCTGGGCCATGATTATTATTCACCGGGCGTCCGGTGTGGTATTTTGGGCAATTCGCTCTAGGGCAGCTTCCATGTTCGCTTGTCCACCCAACAAGCGAGCCAAAGACATCACCGGCAAGGTGGGTGGATTTGGGAGGTCCGAGGATCCCTCATTCCCCTTCCGAACCATTGGAACGAGTGTTTGGCATCTGCATTTATATTCAAAGTATAATTAATGATGGTACCGGTTAAATGTGAAAGCAATTATTATGCAACACTAAAATGTTGAAAGGAATAAAAATTCATACAACAAACAGAGGCATAATAAAAATTTTCACACTGCACCATCATAATTATACACTCTTATTTCTCATATACGCATATTTTAAACATCACTTATTTCAAGCCCTGCATATATTACATTCGAGTTACAACTATTACACATCATATATTACATGGGAAAAAACATCTACTAGATTAAGATCTCAGTTATAAGTCAACTCTAGGATTATTATATTTTACAAACATCATAGAAAAGCCCTCCTCTAGTACTCATCTTCAAAGTCTATCGGATAGTCATCATCTAGACTAGTTTCGATCCGCTCATCAAGCTCTATTTCGTGTTCTTCTTCAAAGTCCATCTCATCTTCTTCAAACTCATTTAGTACTTCTCCCGGTTCATTCACTTCGGGTGGTCCCAAGAACTTGTAACGCATTGAGTTGCTCTTGGAGGTTGGCGATAGTCGCATTAGCTTCATCTACTTGCTCCAGTAAATTGTGCTCAGCAAATTCAAAATTTTCAGTGGCTTCGGCTAGTTCTTGGACGGCAGCATTTTTAGTTGCTTCTGCTTCATTGGCACGTGCTTCAGCTGCAGCTCTTTGTTGTTCTAAAATAACAGTTTGATCCCAAAGCATGGTATATTGGTGGGTCATATTTAGTTCATGCTGGATAGCATAATCCATCACTACATTGGTGGTGTTTTTGGCAGACTCCCACAAATTCTCAGTCACCTTTAAATCTATATTACAAAGGTTATATCTCTGACGCCAGTAATTGTGGGAGACTTCTCTGGCTTTGTAAGCTTGGGTGATAGCTAAGTTGGATATAGCAGTGATGGTAAGCGTAGGATTATGGTTTGGCAAACTGGTATCGGTTAAAGTAATCCCTCGCTGGCTCCAACTTTCATTGGTAGGATCTAGGGGTGGAAACAAATACATAGGAGTGGTTCCTATTTCTTCGGTATGCTCCTGACATATTTTCTGGAGTATGTCAAAAGCAGCTACTTGTCCGGCTTCCCACTCATTTAATCCCTCTTTTTCAACTCTTATTTCACGCCAGGAAGAGGTGACACTTAATGCTGGAATATGAAGAAGCAAAGCACATCCTGGAGTGCCGTAAACTCGGGTATGTCTCCAACGGTAAATTGGTGGTGTAATATACCCAAAGTTTTCCAACACTTTTCAAAGTAAACTAGGTGTCCCAAAATGCTCCAATAGAGTACCTTCCTCAAGATATGGCAGTGGCTCCATTTTCTGTTATCATAGATAATACAATGAGCACTTCACTTCATTTTAAAATTGTAAGGGGAAAAAGAACATTAATGCAAAAAGATGAGCAAATGAATGATTATGATGCATGCTTGATTCTATTCGTCCTCACAGAATTGAGAGAAGAACGGATTTTCTAAACGATACTAGACGGTGGCAATCCTACACGCTCTCATTAAATCGCACCTAAACAATTTTCTACACGGTTTCGTAGTTAGCGTACCTGCAGAAAATCCATTTCAGCCCGGAACCCCACATGACATGTATATCCACGCAATGAAAGCGGTAAATTTTAAATGCTCCCCACATATGCATACCCCCTCAGATACATACATGTAGCACTAAACTACCCGAATCATCATCACATCCCACAATTAAGTACCTTCATATGAACATGTGTGTAACATGTAAATAATCCAGTAACCACACTAGCACTCCCCTAGACCGGCGGTTGTCCGATCATGCTCTCGCAACTCACTCTTACCTGGGCGTAGGTGCGTCGTTACATAATTTAAAAGACAGTTTATACTGCATACTTCCATATATGCATATGCATATACTTCCATATGAGGTCACCACCACCCTTCGGTCATCGGGTGACAAGATAACCATTTATACTTACCTTCTTACCTGAGCGTAGAGGTATTGGTTCACACACATGCAATATATGAAACCCCCCAGAGTTAGCATAGCCACCTGATAATCCTTATACAGGTTTAATTGGAGGTTTGACACTGGTGAAGTTTTACAATCCAAAATCTTAAATAAAACTAGTTTTGTTTCTAATTAAACTTTTTAAGATCAAAACTTTTGTTTTCAAATACCCTGATGATGATATTAACCTTAATCCCGCTCCGGTACCAATTTGTGAAAAGAACCGACCAATCCATCCAAGATTAAGCGTAATCGCCCCCGTAATAACGTTGACACGCATACACCGCTTCTCGAATAAATCCGGTAGTCCGCCGAGTGTCACGAAGGACCTCGGTAAATCAACTTACAACCAGGATCATGATCAAGGTATATCATACATCAGCATACGAGTACGGGCGGAAAATAATTATACATCGAGTGTTATTACAACACCGGTTCCAAATATGTTACATGAAAGTATTCTTTATTTCAAACTACAATAAAATAAGTGATTTTACATCACCGCTTTATTCAAGCCTCCTGTACAAGCAAGGTGATGGAGTTATAGATACGGCCAAGCCCGATGGCCCTTACTCATCCACATCATCCACAGGATTAAAGCACGTAACACAATAATCCTCATAAAGCATGTCACCTGCAACGATGGGTAAAACCCTGAGTACTCAATTGTACTCCGCAAGACTTACCCGATAGGGAAAAGAAAAAAAGTTTCAAGGATATCCTGACTAATATGAAAGGAAGGTTTATTGGCTAGCAAGCTTTGCAGAGAAGCGCTTACTAAACTTGATCCTTATTTCAAGTATTATCAAACAACTATACTTTAACTATCTAAATAAACCTTTGCATTGACTACGCCATCTTGTATTTTATAACAAACAAATCTATGAATTGAGGTTCCGTAATAGAGTCCTTTTAATCTCAACATGTAGTTATTCTTTCTTAACTACGCTCTGTGGTCAAGTATGAGTTTCTCACTATCCGGAGAGACGGCGATTCGAATCGATTACACCAGCTGGGTAAAGCCCGTATCACACACCCTCGCAGTTTCCGGACCAAAGCCTGCTCGAGTCACTGTTCACTCTATTCGAAAAATGGAATTGAATCCGGTTGCAAAGCTCATGGTACTGTGTCTCACAAGTCGTGCCCGTTCAGCTCGTAGCCCGTAGTCACGCAGGGTCTTGACCAGTACCCTATCCACGTCCGTTCGTCCCAGCAATGCATTCAGTGGTTCAAGAACCACCTCAAATAGGCTAATCAGTTTCACCGTCAAAACGAGTTATTCGGCGGTTATGTGAAGGTATCGCTCAATCTCACACCTAGATCCGAATACGGCTCGGTCCTTAATCGACACAGACGGAAAACACAATTTCCGTCCGGTCTCCAATTATTATTCATCATATGATTAAGGACATCACAAGTATCCACCTCGGGTTGCGGATGACAGGAATCATCCGACTTCTAATTATCTAAGCATGGCTAAGCATCAACTATCTACCAATACTAGTAGAATAAAAAGGGTGTATTTGAGTGGTCAAGGCATTCATGCGACAACGGTATCACTCAAATCCTATAATGTACTGTATAAAGTAAAGTAATTGAAAGTAAGTAATTGTATTTTAAAATAGAACAGGTTAATAGAATGCTCCGGGGCTTGCCTCGGCGAAAAGTAGAGGGACCGTGGTTCGGGCACTCCGGCAGTGGGTCAGTGGTTCCTTCTCCTCCTTCGGGTGCTGCCTCCTGCGGATCCTCCTCGATCACGGTGTACTCGATTGTAGGTTCTCCCTCGGATCCTATATGAATGTATGTGTTGCATAAATACCAAGAATGCATTTAGAAGGCATGGTGGTAGCATGTCATGACATGAAATGACGCGTGATGCGATGATCATGCAAATGGTAATGATGGAAAGCTACATAAGGTTCCATGTGTGCAGTTCTCTTTCTCTGATGACAACACTATATTATCAGAGTTGTGTAAAAGAAGCCACACAAAGATTTGTTATCACATTTACTTGAGTATGTGTATATCTCTTTTTCCGGAAAGTTCATTTTAATTACTACAAGGAACAAACATTATCTACTAACCAGCATATTAAGATTATTATTACTAAGCGAAGAAGATGCAGTGGTGTTCATGATCCAAGACAAAACAAAATAACATAGGAAGTCATTCACGCATCACATGGTAGTGTTCTCCTTTAAAAGTATATAATGTATACACACTTAATTATATACTCTAAGAAATGTGACATAAAATAATAAGACATACGTAAACTAATTGAATTATTTTAAGTTCAAACAGTACTCTGAAAACCTGAAACAGCCAAGCAAGGATTTAGAATATTCAAATATCACACACATGAAATCATACCCTTTCCTTTTTCTCTTATTTCTAATTTTAGAAATAATGATTTTATAAAACATCTTCAAAATCTTCTCAAACTTTTTATACAGACTGGTACTATCATGAAATGAGTGTAAAATAATTTTCATGATTTTTGGATTAATATTTTATTCTAGAAAAATCAATGAATGTCCATTTATTAATTAAAAGGGGTAATTTTTGATCAAACCAAAATAGCTATTTTTCTAGGTTTCATATTTTTCCCACATAGATTCCATCATAGGGAGGCTACACAAAAATTTTCATAATTTTTGGAGTTCAAATGAATTTTATACAAAAAAGACAAATCTAAGCACTATTTAGAAATTCAAATAAAAGGAAAAACGAACGCGCACAGTAGGGTTTCCCGCGCGCGCCGTTCTGGGTGGCTGACAGGTGGGTCCCGCTGGTCAGGCACAGTGTGTCCGCGCTGACCGCGGCGACGGCGCTCGTTGACCGGCGATAACTCACCGGCGGTGAGGTCGCCGGCGGTTGGTCCTTACCTACGTGCTCAGGGTGACCCCGCGCATCACCCTGGGGTGTTGGTTTGCCCTAGTAAGCACTACGGCGAGCACCCCGACGGCCATGGCGGCGCGGCGGCGCACAGTCTCAATGGCGGTGGCCATCCGGCGGTTCCCCGGCACGGACAAGGGTGACTACGGCTCCCTTACATCAACACGAACATGTCTGACAAGTTAATTGAGTTTTGGTTAGTTCCTAACGGTCTCGGTGAGGTCGCGGCGGCACGGCGGCGCTGAGCTCGCCGGCGCTGCGCGTTCCGGGCATTAAGGCGCGGTAGAGTTAAATCAAAGGCTTTGTAAAGGATTAGCAACCTATAGCGATCACGGTGCTCACACTGGTCGCGTCGGAGATGGTGTAAAGGCGGCTGGCCAGGGAGGAGGGCGGCTCCGGCAACGTGAACACGGCGGCGTGAAGGCGTTCCGACGGCCCCTGTGTATAAACCATGAAAACATCCAGCTCGTCATGATCTAGGGATCAAGGTGAACCCAGTACAAGGAGAAAAATGTTGGATAGCTCATTGGACTTACTGGTTGACGGTGGGATCAACTACGGCGGCGCTCTGGACGGCCGCGAAGGAGAAACTCCGATTCCGGCGACTCGGTTGATGGCAAGCGATGCACTAAGGTTCGGTGGATGCGCCGAGAGATGGCGAAACTAGTGTTACGTTTAATTGGACAGTGATCAACTAACAGTGGCAAATTTTGCGGATTCATGAGGCTCGGTCATCGGCGAGGAGGAAGAAAAAGAAATGCCCGACGGCCGGCAACGGCTATTTATAGGCAAATGCCGTGCACTGGAAGATGGTCAGGGGCTTCACGAACCTGTCCACGTGACTAGGAAGGCATGGTTGCACGAGCAAAATACGGGGAGGTCGATACCGTGTCGCCGATGAGCAGTGTGGCGGTGGATAAAATCGGCGGCGAGCTGGACGGCCGGTGGTAATAGTAGGGCACGACGGTATGGGCAGGGACGGGGTCGTTCTGCTCAGCACTGGACAACGCGACGCAGGCAACAGGCCAAGCACGGCGTGGCAGCGGCGGCCAATCGCCGGCGGCCACAAGCAGGCCGACGAGAAGGTGCTGCTGCTGTCGACACTGTAGCGACTGAAACCAGGGGACTTCGCACGCTTTAACTTCGCGACTCGTGTGATGAAAGGGTAAACCAATTCCACCACTACAATCTTCGATTGATGCACTACAACTTTGCTTAAAGGATCATAACCTAAATCGAGCTAGTTAGCAAACTACAAAGACCTAAACCTTGCTGAAAACAAACTGAAACTCAGTTTCAGTTCAGTTCGGTTAAGCACATGCTGAATTGCAGTGATTAGCTATATTTGGCAATTAATTAGGAGCAACACAACCATAACTAAACTCAAACAATTCCATGGCATGAAAGTATAAACTTTGTACTAACAAGTGATGCAGTTGGTTTCCCATTTTTATTTATGAAAAATATAATTACTCAGCCCTGAAAAGTGAATTCAGTGCTGAAATTCAGGGACTTAGAAAAATTCTAAGTCAGTTGCTGATTTTAATTCAAATTTAAATTTAAGGCCACTGTTTGAGCAATTTAGGATGGGATTTAGCCTTAGGCCCTTAAATAAAAGTTGTTGCATATATTTTGTACTTCAACTTTCATTTAGGGTTTACAGCCAAAAACTGAACAGATCATATACTTACATACTAAGCTACATAGCAACTTGATAAAAAGCATATTGAATATTATCATCACATGTGAACCTATTTAAGCAAAAAGTTGTGTATAAACCCTATCTCAAACATAATCTTGAACATGTTTAAGCAACTTTTGAGATTGTCACACTCATGTATGTTGCACACATAGAAACTTGTGATAGCTTTTGCTTGTAATAAAATGCAAAATGATGCTTTATGCAATAATGCAAATGCAATGCACTTGATTAACATTTGGAATGTTACACTGAGCCAGCAACATGTCTTTTAGATCTCATATGCACACAACTACTTAATTGAGAAAAGTACTTTCCACTGATACATGTGTTGAGCCTTCCCAAATTTAGTGTTGAAGGGACACAAGAACATATTCGAGAAAATACCGTTTTAAGTATTAGCTCTGGAGTTTTGAACTACTCTCTCTAATCTAAATTAAAAGACGTTTTGGCTTTTCTAGATACATGGTTTTTTTCCCTATGCACTTATTATGTCTAGTATACACAATAAAAACAATATACCTAAAAATATCAAAACATCTTATAATTCAGAATGTATGGGGTATTTGAGTATTTGTTTTAGACAACTTCAAAGGATTTTATCACTAATCACCAAACTTTTGTTAACTTGCACCTGGTTAGCCAAATATAAAATAGAATATCTCAATCTTCCTGTTTGATTTAGGAATTTAGACAAGTTTATATCACATTATATATAAATATATTACTATGTATACCATTTTATATTAATGGTTCTAAATTTTTTTGTAATTATGTCAATCTTGTGCGCTTGATCTGTTTTATATTAAGAACCAACACAATGGTATACACGAATGATACTATATTCACATATTAAACAGCTAGCGGATACTTAAAGAGAGAATTTGTTATACAAACTGTCTATTGAGTTCTCTGTGTGTGAGGTGAAAAGAGCTTGGAGACAACAAATCGTTTGCAGGTTATAAATGTCTTGATTAGAGAGCAATGAGCTTTACTACCTGCTCGTAGTCATCCATCAAGTGTTTAAAAGTTAATAACTTAATAATCAGATTCAATGCCTATAATTCAAAGCTTTGTTTTTAGCGCAAATCTTTGGTTATATACCAGCACGAAGATAATTTATACTCCCTATGTCTCTAAATACTGCAACTTCTGAAATTGTCTTTAAGTCAAACTTTTTAAACTTTGATCAAATTTCTAGAAAAAATACTAAGATGTATGGTACCAAATTAGTACCATTAGATTTATCATACAATGTATTTTTATAAGATACTCACTTTATGTTATAGATATTGATGTTTTTTTTCTATAAAGTTAGTCAAAGTTAAAAAAAGTTTGACTGGCACAGATTCTAGGAGTTGCAGCTTTCAGAGATGGAGGTAGTACCTTCTTATTTACAGAGAGCATCTAGCGGGTAAGAAAGAATATCCAACGGGTCCATTTGGTATGGTAGGTCTTTTCTCTAGCTCCTTCAGAGAAGCTGTACCAAATGTTTTGTATGAGCTGTTTTTTATCATAAAATAATGGAGGGCTCCGGCTCCTGATGATGAGTGCTGCCAACAAACGGGCAACAAATGTAGGCACCATTATTCTACTTGCCGTTACCTTGTGAGTGAAGGCACGTTGTTGAAGATCTGTTGCGGTGCTGACCATCCGTTTTTTTTACATGACGAGCTAGAAATATGGCGCAAGCTACGCTACTCTACCACATACGTATTATTATATATTATATATACTAGCAAAACATGCCCGCCCGTTTGCAACGGGTAAAAACAATTAAATTTTTATAAAAAATAAGGATAAAAATAATACATATACATTCATGCTTTACTTTTTCTGTCTAAAATTCAAAACTATAAATTTTTTAGTATAACCATGGTACTATATATTTTTTTAGTATAACCATGATACCTAAGCTAATATTGGCAATAATATGATAAGATCAACGTTAGCCTATATACAATTGAATTAAAACCTTGAAAGATTCTCTCCAAGATATCACAAGTTTAACTTTTATACTATCCATGTGTTAGTACATTTAAATATCGAGTTTTATGACTTTCTTTTAAGGACCATCCTGTTCGCTTTAGCTGAAAAGCCGTTTCAGCTTATCAGTCAACAATATTTTCTTCTCACAGAAAATCAGTCGTTTAAACAATGTTTTGAATTATCTGCCGGGTTATAAGTTTTCATATCAACTACGTCTATCCTCTCATGATTTTGTTGCTCACATGTCATGCATATACAATATCTCTTTTAAGTTCTCATTTTTCGGTCGATAGGATAAGAGATTAAGAGAGATTGTGAGACCGAGATTTACTTGTCCGCTGCCTTGGCCAAGAGGGGCGGTCCTCGCCCCAACGCTCACAAGATCCTCGCTCGCGTCGTCTCTCCGAACTCGGAAGGCCCTCGACGTCCCCGCGCCATCGCTCGGAACGTGTTTTGCATGTGCCAGTGGTCAGTGGTCCTCGTCAGTGCCACTGCTAGAAAGTTTGCTCTCCGCTGCCGTCTAAGAACTAAGATCGTCCTCGCTCGCGCCGTCGCTCGGAAGGACCGCGCCACATCTCGGAAGGCCCTCACCCGCACCGCCGCCCTGCAGCTGCTCTCTAGTCCCGCCTTGTGCCAGCGGTGTTCCTCTTCTGCCCCACCTCACCCACGCCACCTCTACGAAGCTGCTCGCCGACGTTGCCTCTCGTATGCAGTCCTCGCTTGCACCGGTGCTTGCCCGCGGAGCTCCTAGACCCCGAGGCACGCACGCCGCAAACTATATGGAGGCGCTGTGCAAAAAGAATTGTTTGTTTCTTTTTATGGCAGGACGCGAGTGACCGAGAAGTAACGCGATTGGTTTCTATCTCCAACTCTTTAACAGATTATGTTCACAAATTAGTCAAAGGAGGAGGACGAATTAAGGTAGAAATTTTGCCTCGCTCATCGCTTTGCACGTCTCTATACCTCCCTGTAGAGGCTAGTATCTTTTATGCTTTTATAAATATGGTTTTTTCTCGGTAAGGTGAAACATGAGCAAGAATTTTTTTTTCCACAACCGGAGCAAGTTTGGTATACTGACACGTCAGGCTTAGTTTTCAAAACAATTACGAAAGGAATCCGATTCAAATATTGATTAGGGAATACAAAATTGAGAAAAAAGAACTAGGAAACAAATTTAAGGTTGATGAGTCCGAACGTTCTGGTCCTCTCGTTGGTCTCTATGGCCAAAAAGAAAAAAAAATCCAAACGTTCTTGGAAAAATTGAAAAAAAAAGTAAAACCAAATTAGAAAACTCACCGTGGTGGTTTATACATAGATTTTTACTCTTTTTTCTATTTGAATTTGGTTTAGGAAGCGGAATATATTTGGATTAAAATTCTATGTCTATATCTAATAATACACAAACTAATATGTTTTGGAATCAAACTCCATATCGCGTTGGAGAAGAGCTATTCTGACTCGTATGAGCACGGGTCATATAAATAAGCTTGACAACTGTCCAGTAGTTAGAGGAAGAGTTGGACGGAAAAAATAAATGGACCAAAAAAAATAGGCTAAAATTTTACCTTTTTATTAATAGGTATAGATATAGAAGATATAGATAGATTATATTATTAGGTATTAGGTATATGTATAGGTATTAGGTATAGGTATATATAGGTATAGGTATAAATAAATATAGATATAGATATAGATATCAATAAAAATCCCTTTAAATAAAGGGGCCTAAATGGCCGAACCGAGGCAGGCTTATGGGCCTCAGGCCGAGGACTGGTGTCGATGGACTGAACTCATTGGTCCGCGGTGGGAAGGTGTCGATTGGACTCTTGATTTGCTCCCCATAGAAACCCCAATCCACGAGGGAGGGCAGAACTGGGGAGAGCGAGAGGAAGATATTCCACAGCAGGGTGGGTGGTTGATACAGGAGCAGCAGATCTGATTACTGAAGGAGAAACCAAATTAGAAAACTCACCGTGGTGGTTTATACATAGATTTTTACTCTTTTTTCTATTTGAATTTGGTTTAGGAACCGGAATATATTTGGATTAAAATTCTATGTCTATGCCTAATAATACACAAACCAATATGTTTTGGAATCAAACTCCATATCGCGTTGGAGAAGAGCTATTCTGACACGTATGAGCACGGGTTATATAAATAAGCCTGACAACTGTCCAGTAGTTAGAGGAAGAGGTGGACGAAAAAATGGATGGACCAAAAAAATGGGCTGAAATTTTGCCTTTTTATTAATTACTAGCAAATATACCCGTGCGTTGCAACGGAGAAAAAAAACTATCAAATATTTATGGGATGACAACAAAAACGGTACATATAATTTATATTTTTTTTTTTTAAAAGTTATAATTTATTTCATGATGACCATGACATCCATAATATAAGTTTGTGTTAGTAATAATGAGACAATGTATCAAATTAAAATGCAAATTTGATAAATTTTTGTCGTGTTGTAAATCATACAAATATTTAGACTATTTTTATACTATTCATGTATTGTTATAATTATATAGAGTTTCGTGATATTTGAGACTCAAAAAAAATTCTAGTTCTAATATCCGATTAAAGTCAACAAACAGTTAGTTTTTCGATGTGTGAAGGATCAGATTCTTTGTTGACACTTATGATAGGCGTCTCTTGATTTTTCACATATGCATTTATTTACATTGGGTTACACAACAGATAGTTAAAGATTTTTAATCATGATTCGATTAGTTAGGTCATCGACTAATCTACAATTAAGTAAAAATAAGTTTTGTTAGTAATCAGAACTACAAAAACAATCTATTAGTGAAAATCTTCATGTGTGAGAGAATGTTCAATGGTTTGAAAGAGAAAACCACCCTATCTATAGTGGAGAAACATATGAAAACAAAAACAACTGAAGGTGCAACTAAATAAACCAAAATACACACAAAGTTACGGATGAAAAGAACTAAGAAAAAAATTGAACGTAGCTGAAACAGACAAACTGAGGAAAAGATATAAACCAAAAAAAAAAAGTTAGATTGAAGTCAAAACCAAAAAACAGATCAGACATAAGGTGCAAAAAAAAAAAAACAAACCAAAACTGGATAGTCAGGGCCACAACGTGAAAAAGGAAGTCATGAATAGAAATTAAAGCAGAGAGGAAAAAAAATCATGATCAGAAACTGAAGCGGAGACGGAAACAGGAAAAGAAAAACACCCACGGAAAAAAAGAGGAACATGCGGATAAAAAACGGAATACGGCAGGGGGTAGGTGCTGGTCCGCTGGAAAAAAAATCGTCAATTTTTTTTGTTTTTTAATATATATTTTCTTATATTGTGGTGGAGAAAAAAGAAAACTATAATAACCTCCCAATGTGCACGGAAGAGCTGAAAAAATAAGAATCAAACTCTCTTTAAATATTTTAATATTAGAATCTAACTCATATGAACAGACATAATAATTGAATATGTTTTGGAATCAAACTCTATATCGACAATCGTCTCATGAGTCTAGATACGGAAGGCATGATTCAATACGTTTTGGAATCAAACTCTATATCAATCATCGTCCGACGCGAGCAGTTCAAACTTGTATGTGCAGAGTCATATATACTAGTAAATATGCCCGTGCGTTGCTACGGGTGAGTAATACATTTTTAAAACATCCATGTGAGCTGGATTCATGCCAAGGATTACCGAGATTCAGTGCGTTATTACGAGTGAGTTATACATTCTTAATTCGTATAAAAATTAAATATCCTTTGTTTGGTAGAACACATATGAGAGTTGGAGTCATGCCAGGGATTCGTTTCTTGGATTTCACCTTACCGAGATTCAGTGAACCGTGTCCGTGTGTGCAACAATCCATGTAGCCACCAATATTTGCAACATCTCCTAGCTGCCACTGCTCAACACCGGTCGGCGTCGTTTTCCCGCCGGCCGTCAAGTCGTTCCGCAAGCACCAACTGCTTCATCTTTGCATCGCTCGAGCATAACTCCTCCATGTCAGCTATTCGTATAGCACAGCTGTGATCCCTTCATGCCGCGCGCATGCACACAGCAGTTTAGTGGTGCTGGCAGTGCACGCCGTTTCAGTAGTCTCCAATTGTTATGCCACACACAACTGGTAAGTGCCTGAGTCCAACTCCATGTGTCCATTGACCTTAATCGAAGTTCAAATAATACAACTGCCAATGCTCCAAATAAGGAAACAACTGGCAAGCTAATAGTTGGAACCCCAAACTTCTTTGCACTACTCCATCACAGTAATTCACCATTCTGGAGGAAACATTCAGTGCCTTCTCCAGGATGAGGTTCTTGAATAGGCTCTCAGCAGTAATATGATAGAAACACAAAAGTACCAAATAAAGTCAATAATATTTCATTTAGTTAGTGGCTGAGGAACAAGCCGAGCATTAACAAAAAAAACTGAGAGGCAAAGAGTAACAGTAGACCCTTTGTATCTTATAATCAAAAGGAACATGGGGCATTTACAAAGAGAATGTATACCTATCTTCTACCTTGAGCTTTTCAGCAACAATAGCAAGGTCAGGCCAATGTTACTCTACCTTAGAACCATAAGAGAACAGACATGGAAGTAGAGGTTCTTTTCAGAGCCAATATTACTCCACCTTAGAACCATAAGAAAACAGACGAAGCTAACATGGCTCTTTTGGAAATGTCAGGCATTGGTAAGCAAACACATGAAGAGAAAAAATGCCTCAGCAAAGAATACTCACCAATGACCACATGAACTGAATCTCTACGAACCAAGTAGGTAAGCTACTTTACCACAGGTTCTGAAAAATCAGAAGCATGATACCTTTTGATAGTGGATGGATGTGCTCTAGTGCCGATTTCCACAAGAGCAAAGTGAAAAGATAGAAATGCTCATCACCAAGTAACTGGGTGTGATCAGCTTGGACAATTAACCTCCTTCCATCCCAAATTAGAAGCAAATCAAAACCTTTCTTCATATATATAAACACCAACTAATATTGTGAAACATGTACCACACAAACATTTGGATCCAACAAACTAAAAGAGATAGCACAAAAAGGGGCGTTTTCCCCTTATCAAAAACCAGAGGGTTCAAACTGTTTGGACCCGAAGTAATGAATCCATTCTTAGACCACACCAAACTGTTTCATCTTGAAATCCAAACTGAACCAATCCATCAATAAGTGAATCACATTTGCATCCAAACTAAACTTGTCCTAGCAGAAAAACGAAATAAGCAAAGTTTTCATTGCACCAGTCACAAATAACTCTTTTCAAAACTTGACACTGAAGTGTCAAAAACCATCTAACATGTCATTTTTCTTATAATAAAGTGCAACCTAGCAGAGAGGAACTTCTCGCTTTACTACCAGGAACTATGTCCTCTTCCAGACAGAAAGATGCCAGAAAGGTGCTTATTATTGATTGGATGCCATTAGCTAACGACCATGCTTATGCAATATATTACGATACATATTCCCTTAATATCATTGACCATAAACAGAAGCACTTGGAAAGAGTTGCCCTGAAACTCAAAATAAAGTTTGTTTGTATAGCAATGTAACTCCTTAATGAAAGTCGACTCGATAGAGTAACTCAATAATATCTGCTAGGAACCTTTTGACATAAATTTAACCAGTACCAGTAATAAAAATAGGAGACTTTGAACCATGCAGATAAAAGAGCAGAGGATAAAAATAAACATTTCTCTATAATACATCTTGCTACCAATGTTCTGTTTATCTGTTTCAGATTTCAGCAGTGTCTAAAACAAGTAGGGAAAATGCATGGACAATTGGACATATGATAAGACAGAGTTAGCAGCTACAAATTTGATTGACACATCAAGGACAAGGTATCATTAAACCTAGCAAAAGAATTAAAACCTAAATAAAAAATTGCAGTCAATTCCCATCAGATTAAGTAACATGGTTTAAATATTCATATTCAGGCATCAAGAGAAACCTTTCTATTTTATACATGTTGCCTTGATTGTCTCAGTCACCTACTTCCTGCTGCTGGAGGCTAGCGCAGAGATATAGGCGCCTCGTCATGACACTAAAGTTCATCCTATCACAAGATAATACTTACCATCATCTATTCGACTTAATTAAGCAAAAAGCCTAAGTAGCCTAGAAATCACACCGGGAAGAATTCAATTCATAATAAGTTGTCAAATGTAAGATAATTAAGTAAACCATAGGGATCTTGAAAGCCCCTAAAGGCCCTAATGACTGGATTTAGACAAAGGAGAACAGATTAGCGAGAGGGAGTGAGGGACGACAAGGAAAGAAAGATACAACCTGAGGGGGTTGCCGCTCTCCTGGGTGACTTCCCAGCTGTAAACGTGGGGCGCAGTCTCAGTGGCCTCATCAATCCCATCCTTCTGTGATGGCAATTCCCGCAGCTGCTCATCCATCAGGCAGAATTTGTTGAAAGAAACCATATTCTAGAAGGCAAAAAAAAAGCCAAAATTAGTAAAATGTAAAACTAAGAAATAAAATTAGTAGAATGTAAAACTAAGAAATAATGCAATATAGCGCTAAACTTCAAACAGATACCAGATCCAATCTGAATGGAGTAAACACATATACTAATTATACTAACAATTTTTAATTACAGTAGCTTTCAACAAGAAAAAAATCCAAAGTTTTATTTACCTCACAAGAAAAAGAAAAAAAAATCCAAATTCTGATTATAGTAGTGTCCAAGAAAAAAAACGTAAATCTAATATTACATCTTAAATTGGCAGGCTCGGGTTATACTTGTCATAAAAATCATCTAATCAGCCATTTACTTATCTACAAAATAAGAAGTTAGAGATAATGAATCAATATCACAATAAAAAGAATAGATAATACAAAATTACATAAAGATGACACTTTTACCAAATAGACAATACAACATTACGTAAAGATGACACTTTACCTACAATAAAAAGGATCAACAATACAAAATTACATAAAGATGACACTTTTACCTTGTGGGACATAGTCATAGGTATCAACTTTGATATGCATGTCTTCTAATTGCTTATCATCATGTATTCCGCTCACTTGCTTGTCTTTCAATTCAGGAGTCGGAGGTAATGTCTGGATAGTTCGAGATACAGGTGAAGGTAATGGATCGCTATCCAACAAATCCATTGAAGACAATGGATTACCATTTAACTTTCTTTCTGATCCAAAAATTCTGGCCCAGAACATTTAACTTTCTTTAAGGGTCGATTACCAAAATCCTCAACAACGCTTGATTGAACATTATGATCCGTTCTCTCTAAACATATCAATAAACCAAATATTTTATTTCTAATATATTTGCAGAAAAAAATAAACCAGGAAAAATTGTTTCTTTTTGACATATTACAATTACAATGAATCAGGCCAGGAAAAAATTGTTTCTTTTTGACATATTACAATTACAATGAATCAGAGCCTGAATCACAAATTGGCCTAGCACAAGTGTACTTTGATAGAACATATGAATCATCTATTATCAAACAAAGGCACATACGAAAAACTAAACCTAGCAAATCCATAATACATAGGGAATATCATATGAGCTAATCTTCAAATAAAAAAATCCCACAAACTAACCTTGTCCATCGTGTGTATGGTAAGATCAGAGCATTTTGTTCTTGCTCAGCTCGAATTCGAAGGTGAGGTCTATTCGTCGAGACGCTTCTCTGCTTGGCGAGATTAGGTACGAATTCAAATGTGAGATCGACTCGTCGAAGCGCTTCTCTACTCGGCGAGATCAGGTACTTGTTCTTGGAGGATTTCCCAATTGCAGCAACAGTATATATATAGGTAAGAAAAAAGTAGAAGCCACCATGGAAAAGGAAAAAGGGGAAACATTGCGAAAAAGCAATTCATGTCGGACGAGAAGTTCGTAACATACCGATATAGGAGCGTTCGATCTGATTCGACTCCCATAGGGAACGACCTGGGCTGCCCCAAGGTCGGGCCTAGGGGCCTACGACGGCCGGAACAGATGGGAGGGCGCGGGCTTGAGACGGATTCCAACTCCCACATGGGAACGGCCTGAGTTACCGCGGCGTCCGACCTGGGTGCCTCCGACGGACCTGGACGGGGCGGGCAGGCGGCCGCAGATGTGCAATGGCCGGGACGGGCGGCCGAGCAACCGGGCTGTGGCCGTGCTGGGCGGCCAAGGTTTCCGGCGGAGGCAGCCTAGGCGCCGCTGCCATCCATCTCCCGGCAGGCAAAGTCCAGCGCAAGGAACGACGGGACGACGAGAGGAAGAAGCACGAGACGCGTGGCCAGGCAACTGGCTGAGTGGCTGTGGCTGCGCTGGGCGGCCTGGGTTGCCGAGGCAGCCTGGTCGCCGCCGCCATTAATCTCCCGGTGGGCGAGGTCACGACGCGAGGAACGGAAAAGCTAGAGGAAGAAGGACGGGATGAGGGACGGGGCTGTTGGGCTGTTTTTTTTTTTTTTTTTTTTTTAGGGAAGCTGTTGGGCTGATTAGGCAAGCAGGAAAAAAACAGTGGCCCGGTAGTTGGATTACAAAGAGAATGGGCTGGACGAAAAAAGAATGGGCTGGAAAAAAAAGATGGGCTGAAAGTTTTTCTTCTTTATTATTAGGTATAGATTATCCGGTAGTTATGGTAAGGTGGACGAAAAAAAAAAAAATGGATGGACGAAAAAAAATGGGCTGAAATTTTGCCTTTTATTATTAGGTAGATATATATATATATATATATATATATATATATATATAGACACACACACACACACAACTATGCCGATTCTGTCCTGTTACGACGTGTAAGTGCTCTTGTTATCTTGTAAACTACTCAAGTGATTTGATAGTTGAGATCGAGGTGGATCGGAGACCGACACAGGCCGTCTCGCTCGTCCACGGCAGCATCGGTCGTCGATCGGCTTGTGCGAAACAGCGAGAGATGGTAATAAACTTCCTTTTGTTTTAATCAAACTCGTGGTTGGCCATGGATAAGGTGCAATCTCTACTTACTCAAAAAAAGGTGCAATCTCTACAATCTATATCTATATTTGTTTGACCATCTGGATTAGAGAGTAATGATGATGGTGGGGTCAATTTAGCATTTTAGACTCTTCGTCATCTAATAATTTACCTCCCTGAGTGTTTTTTTTTAAAATGGATCTTGGTGATGTAACGCCATGTCCACATGGACCATGCATGTCAGTGAACAACGAGAGAGGTAAACCAAGTTACGTTGATAGTTTATAAGGTCAATTAGAATTTTTCAAGAAAAATATTGAAATATTTTTTTTCAAAAAATTATCAAACATTTTTTTTAAAAAAATGTGCATTTAAAAACTCTAAAATCTGATAAATTCTTAGAAAATTCAGGAAAAGAAATTTGTTTTTTTAGCAGGACGAAAAGAAATTTGTTGAGGGTGAGGAGAGATGGACTTCAAAGCTCACGGCCACCGTACAAGTCGACAAGGCCTTACTTTGCAGCGCATGGGCTTAGGCCTGTTTGCGTTGCAGCACTATCTTTGCATTATTACCGAGTCGAAGCCCAAATGTTCCCTCCTGAGCCCAAACAAGCATACATATAAAGTCCATTTTCGCCCCTTTTTTCAGATAAAGACACTGTGACATATTTTCGCCGCTTTTAATAATTCATTCATTCGATTTAAACCTTTTACTGTGTACTTTTATTATATTCCATCTCAGATCCCGAGGCAGAGCAGAAGATATATCAGGTCATCATCCAAAGACTACACTACTACTACACATGATGTACCATATTCAGAGAAGGAATTCTGTTTCTTCCTTGATGTACCATATATTCAGTTACTCCTGCATAAGACCGGTTCTTAAAAATGACCACTCGTGTATTAATTATGGAATAACAGAGATAATGTTATTTTAGGCACATGTAACAGTTGTGTTCAGTAGAATATAGTGAATATTCCCTGCATCAGGAATCTGATTAGAATTCATGCTCTCCCACAAGTTTGTACCACTACTTGAATGTACCTGCGGCCCTAAGGTCCCAGAATATACCATCAGTTGATGCTCCTCTCTACCTAGCCCTACCAAACAAGCAGGCAGCTGATGAGCCTCATCAGATCCGATCCAAAGCACCCACCAACCAGCATAGACCAATCACTAGCCTCAAACCTGCAGGGTCTTGTGGTTAATTGTTAAAGGGCAGCTTTAAGCTCCTGTTCATCTGTTTTTGTACTACTCATATGAGCTACAGCTATTGTGACCAAGGATGAAAAGGACCCCACTAGTGCACCAAATGATTAAGCACCCAGAAAAGTGCAAAGGAATGGCATGCACCAAGATTCCATCTCCTTTGTATTTTCTTGCCTTTAGAGAGGGGAGGGGGTTGTTTTTTTTCATCTTTGGTTGTTGCTGCAATTATGCCCCAACAACCAGTTGATGTGTGCCTTTTGACTTGTTTACATGACTGTGAGAGTCATATATAGCAAATACACGGATCAGGTAGCATTTACCCCAGTTGCTACTGCGATATACATTAGAAGCAAAGATTAACAGCAAAATTTGGCTGTATGTTGCATGTGTTTACAGCAAAATTTGGCTGTATGTTGCATGTGTTTAATCCATATTATTATTGGCTTTGTAACATCTGCTGTACCAATATATATCATGATGTGCAAAGAAGGGGGCGGCTAGCTATGTTAGACTACTGTTAGTCTGCGCTTTGCAGTTATCACAAGGAAAGGATGGGAAAAAAAGTAAAAGGAAAAAGATCATTAGCTCATAGCAGGTAGAGAGGAGGTTAGATGCTAGAAAGAAAGACTGCATCTGCATGGAAATGGATAGGAGTGACGACTAACATGGCAAATGTACTTTTTAGCTAGGTCATATGAATGGACTTTTGAACCTTTTCCATGAGGGGAAAAAATACTAGCTAGCATCACCCACACATGAAAGCCTACTAGCTGCTAGAAGTTAATCCTTAAATCAGCACATCAGGTTGGAGCAGAGTGGAATTCTTTGTAAAATTAAGAAGTAACAAGACATGGCACCAAGATAAAATTAACTTTTGTGAAAAGTAAAGGCAAAGATTAAAATAAAAAGGGCAAATTTTTACCCGGGAAAAAAATGACAGGTCATGCATCTAGCTGCTACTTGCATGCGCATCATGTCGTCATGTGCATCATGCATGGACATATGTACGCGTGTAGCATGTCCGCATGTCGCCGTGCGGACCAGGCGAAGTAGTGTTAACCCTCGGAACAAACGCACCGGACCGGGCCTGACAGTACATGCAATGGCCAGCTTGAAGCCAAGCCAAATTCACATGTGTAACATTCACATGTCAGTGAGATTCTTGAATCGGAAAGCTAAGGGTACTGTGTTCAGTTTGGATTTTTCCAGTCAACTACTACAACAATACTGCAAACAGTACTCTCTGTTAGTAATTTCCACACTTTCCTCACTAGCTGGAGAACAACATTAACCTAGCTTGTGCAGCTAAATGCTGCTAATATATTTGTCCTTTATAAAAAAAAACATTAACCTTTGCTTGTCACGCTCCTGTCTGAGTAATTAAGTAGACCAGCTCACCAGTAACAAATCTGCACATTTTTGTTGTGCTAGCTTACGTACTCCAAAAATTTTTCAATAATAAGGAATTCCATGCGTTGGCAGGATTCTTTGCGGAATTTGCGCAGAGTTGTACTTGTACATTTGGATAACACATTCAGTTGTAATAACAAACTAAAGTACAATAATACCGAAATTAAAGAAGGGCCGGAGATCTCTGAATGCAAGATGAAGAGCTGAAAAGAAAAACAAATGAGGAGAATAATGAAGATCATCATGGTGAACAGTGGGAACTGATCAGCATGGGGAGCTCAGACGAATGAAGCTTCCTCCAATGGATCACCTTACCCTATACACGTACTACATACTATGTGGTTGTCGTCAGAGACAGTACTACATGCAGCCGTAAGAACCGACGAACTACTGAACCATGCAGTAGTGGATGGCTACTATAGTATATATACCAGCATGCTAAAGCTTAATATTAAGCTACTACTGCCTACTGATGATATCTAATTAACAGGTAGTAATAACGGATAATTAAGTGGAAATTCTGTAAACGTGCGGCATGCATCAGGGAAGAATAACCAGCAGGACAGAAAAATCTGTCCAGTTTTGCAGTTACCCCGAGCATTAGGAGCGAGCGTTTCTTGAGGTTAACTGAGTGACGGTTTTACCCCTCGCCGGCCGTCGCGTCCTCATGTTCTCACCGGCGCCCACTCGAAGCGCCCCTCCAACGGACGGTCGAGGGCAACGTCGTAATTGTACCTGCAGAGGACCGTGCCGATCGAGCTCTGAGTCAGCCAACGACGACTTGTACAAGCTGCTACATTGTAGTATTGTACACGCCAACGTAACTCAATGCAACTGTGTGTGTGGAGGGGGTGACGTGGTAGTACTTACGCCTCTGCGAATCGCCGGCGCTCGGCGAGCTCCGCCGCCGCGAAGAAGGCCTCTATCTCGGCTTGCGTCGGCGGCGGCGGAAGCGGCGACGATCTCTGCTGGCCGGCGACGCCGCCGCCGCCGCGGTAGCGGCTCTCGTTCTCGTGTTTCACCTTTAGTTTCACCGCGGCCGCGTCGCAGCCGTCGGTCATCGGGGGCGGCGTCTTTGGTCTCCTGCTAGTTATTCCAAGTTTAATTTCAACACGATTTCAATCAAATAAATTAAGAGCAAAGAACTGATTTAATTTTAATCATTGCTCGATGAATAATTTGTACGCGCAACTCTTGCATGGTTCGGTAGGTAATAGGTATATACTGTTTCGAGAATTTCCTCGAAATGAAAAATTGAGTTGTTGTTCTGTGAATTGTGATCTACCCGAAGGGTGAACGAAATGAAAGCCAGCAGGAATTAATAAACAAAACTGCACTCACTCGAAGCTGTCTCCATGGCCATCGTCGACGACGCCGCAGGCAACGGCGGCGACGGCGTCGGCACCGGTATCTGCCGCCCGCGCCGGTGGCACTGCTTCCTCCACCACCGGCCGACCGTCGTCGTCGCAGAACCGCCGCAGGGCACCGAGCACGCGGCCACGACGGGCAGGGCTCCCCGCGTCGTCGGTCGCCGCGCTCCCGCGCCGGGGCCTGCCGCCCCACGCGGGCTCCTGCTTGTCTGCCGCAGCCTCGGCGCCGCACCACCCGCGGTGACGCCGCGGCGGCGGCCTGCCGCTCGTCCTCGGACTGCACCTGCACACCGCCGCCGCCGGCACGCGGCGGCCGCTACGCAGCGTGAGGCACGACGCGGCGGCCTCGGTGGCGGGCGGCGGCGGCTTGCTGCCGCCGCGGATCCTGACGCATTTGCCCATCGGTATGATCGGGCCGGTTGGTTGCGGTGCAGTGCAGTGGACTCTCGCTGTGCGTGCGTGCGTGTGCGTTGGCAGCCGCGGACAGTGGCTAGCTGCCGGCGGCTTTATTTGTACTGGCGGCTGCTGCCTGCTGGCGCTACCGCTACACTATGACAGCAGTGAGACGAGACGAGATGGATAGATCAGTAGTGCATTGCTGTGCTGTGCTGACGACAGGCACAGGCTACCTACCTTACCTTGTGGAGAAAATAAAATTGGAGTACGTGTCCAAAGAAAATTGGAGTAGACTCACATTCATGTTTCGAAACAAAAGTAGCATTTACTGTTCTTTTACCATATTCCTCTTTGAAAAGAAAGAACATAGCACACAACGCTTGTAGTTTGTTACCTTTAGAGATCTTACAATTGTCAATCTTGCTAGTTTATAACCCATTTGGAGATAATACGACTAGCAACAACGCATATACTTATAAACTTAAGCGCGGATCTAAAGGTTGGGTCTTTAAAACCTTGCTCCTACATCGCATACATGACAACAAAATCCTCTCGAGTAGGGATGCCAATGAACTCCTAATTGTGGGAGAGCTCCCAATCCCTGTCCCCGTCCCTATCACTACTAGAAACACAACCTATGCCAACAGGGAAGCATAATAGCCAACAGGCAGTTGGGAAGATTGTGAATGGCCAACAGTTCACGTGTTAACCTACACAGCATGGATACGAATACGTGTATCGGTATCGGATGGATTCGGATACGCGGATACGTTATTTTCTAAAAATTGCGATACACGGATACGTTTCATTATTTTTAATATAAATATATAAACAAAAAATAATGTATATTTAGATTTTTAAAATAGTAGTAGCTTAGCAATTTTGTCGATACTTGCAATCCTTTATCTCTTGCTCATCTTTCCATATTTTAATTTTTTCTATACTCTAATAACCAAGCATATCCATTATATTTTCAAAATCCAAAAGCTGAACACATATATAATACTAAGAGTCTTTAGTTTGTTATATGCCAACTTTAGAGAAATCAATTAAAGATATGTGTTTGTATTACGACTACAAGGTCACAAAGTATAACCTAGATTTTCTTTTTATTTAGGATACTTCATAGATACGTATCGGCCTAAGTATCCAAAATTAGTTTTTTATTTTTATTTAGGATACTTCGGGGATACGTATTCATTGTGTATCTATCGAGTATCGGTATCAGATACGTATCCGATACGGGATACGGCACCCACTTGGAGTATCGGGTATTGTAGGTGTTAATGACGGTTACAAGCTCTCCCCTTGGCCTTTATATTGAATAACCAACGGTGTAAAGTATTCCCGAGTGTTAGATGTTGACCAGTCGGGCACTATATTAGAAGGCTGACTGGGGAAACTAATCGCCATCACTCTTAGTAGAACTATCAGCAAATTGTTGTAATTCCCAAACGTTAGACATTTTTCCAACTGTCTAGTAAGAATAGTTGGCAATTGGGTGAACTATTGCCAACTATTTTTAGTTGACTGTTGGCCTATGCGTATTGAATGCTCCATTCCTTAAACATTTCCCAATGTGCAGAAATATGGCATGCATACAATATTAACGCCCAAATATGATTATTGAATCAATTTTGATATTTGTGACATATGTGGATCAAATCTCTCATTGGGGAAGGTTTTGTGGGGTGAGTAGTGTAGCAATCAAAAGGATGATATATGGTAGTAGGGTAGAAGGCGTATTTTATATTTCAAAATTTTACAATTGAGATTTATCGTCTAGATTCTATTGTATCTACAAAGCACAAGCGTAGTTGCCAATATATGATACAATTATTTCATTTATAATGTTAGACTGTTCTATGGCTGTGAAATATATCACAAGCAATATTGGTTGACGTATTATAATAAAATAATTTCATCTCTATATTGCCGACGGTTTAATAAAAAAGTTATACTGTTCTAAAAATTGTTATAGTAGATGGGAAACTAAAACCCTCACATATATATTTTACCGAGAGTGTTAGCTTCTTGACAGTTAATAAACACTGTTGCTAATATGTTTACTGATGGGTTTAAAAAACCATCAAGCAACAAATCCCCGATCGGGATACCTCGGCAATTCATTTCCGACCAAAGACCAAATGGCATGTTGACCAACTATTTGCCGAGCGTCAACTGTCGAAAACATACGGTCGGCCATACAATGACCGACCACCGGTCGGTAAAAAGTAGGAATGCCCGACGAAAGGTTCCCGATGGTATATGCTCGGCAGTTGCAATGCTTGACGTTACAAACTAATGGCCGATGATTTAAAAAACAGTCGGCCATTCTCATGTTTTCAAATCAATATAATTGAACAAGCAAGATTTCATATTAAGAGACATCTACTTTAGGGTTTAATCTATTTATAGTTGGCTTTGCTAAGTTTTTGGTATAATTTTAACATGTATGGTGCTAATTTAGAGTAAAAGTGATTTCTGTGGGTATGCATAGAACGAGGGATGGTTCCTCACCCCTGTCCCTGCTAAGACAAATACTACCCATACACAGGACGCATACGAGAGAGTGGGTCACGAACAGTAAAAAGGGGTGTCACCCAAAACTTCCTAGCTCCAACAGCCGCGGACGCATCCCATGGAGTTCGACCCATCCCCTTCTTCACCGATGGCGACGGCTAACCCCGGCCGCCAGCGTTACACCGCCCGCCGCCCGGCGCATGGGCAACCGCACAAGGGGCGCGGGGAGCCTCAACGCACGATTTCCAACCCTGGGTGCGGCGCGCGGCACCGCGCCGCCCCGGGCGCACGGGCGAGCACGCAAGGGGCGGGGAGCCTCAACGCACGGTCTCCAACCCCGACCGCCGCCCCAGGCGGCACCACCGCCGCTTCGAAGCGCGGGCGCAGGCGCCGCCGCCTCGGCACGGGCGAAGCGCCGCGAGACGGGGCACGGGAGCCTCGACGCGCGCTCCCCCAACCTCGGCCGCCGGAGCGCGGGCACCCCGCCGCCGCCCGTTGGACGCGGGCGCGGGCATGAGCTCAGGTTTGCGTCGCGCGTGTGGGAGAAGCCTTTTTTTTCCTCCCCTCCTCCTCCGACCCAAAAATGGGTGTTGGCTTTGGGTATTCCGTTGGAGCACATTTTAAGGACGCAAATGCACTGTGTATCACCCAATTTTAGGTTTGGATCACTTGTTGAGGTCAGTCTAATGCTATGAGGTATAATTTTATCTCATCTCAATACTTGTGTGGATCAAGTCGTCTCCAGACACATGCCCTAATAGAGGAATTCCTGGCGAGAAATTGAAAATGGGGACCCTTTTGCATTGAGTCCATCCTCGATTTTTTCTAACAGATAAGAAAAATGAAGCACGAGCTGTGGGGGTTGAAGAGGACGTGAGCCTTTGCTGGACACAGTTGACAGCAAAGACGTCTCATCACGAAGTCAGATAGATTGTCCTTGCAGTCAATGTATGTGCAATGTAGTACGTACAACCATAGCTGTTTGTTCCCTATTTGTTTTGCTTTTTAGTACTCCCCTACTCGTACGATTATTCGAGACTTGGCAACAGTAATAGAGCTAGAGCCACCGTACCAACAGGAAACAAATGCGATCGAGCAGCCGAGCACAAGCAGCCACATGCACACAAAGCCTTGGAACTCGGTTTTGTCTCTGCCATCGTGCACTCCCGTCCACAATCACAATGCATGCATGGGGCCGTGTTTGGTCAGGTCGCCACTCACCAGCTATCACATCACTACTGTTATAAAACATCGATCGATCGACAGGAACAATAGCGACATGGTGTCCCTGGGTAACAGGTACAGTAAGAATAAAATCTTTATACCGAGGCACGCGAAAGCACACACAAACACTGTCGTCATGTTGTTCACGGTTCACCAAACAGATCTCTCTGATTCATGCATCTTGCCTGTCATGGAATGATCCACGACATAATTCTGCTGCAGCCAATGCAATAAGCTACTTATATGCAGTAGTAGTAGCTAGCATCTTCTTCGTCGACATCGCCTGCAGGCGTGAGAAAGTAAGAGCACGGCAATCATGGCTACTACTCCTGACTGACTGACTGACATGCATTATTCAGCACAGCAAAAGCGGCGGCAGCAGTGAAAGTGAACTAATAAAAGCATGCAGGCGCTGATCACTGATCAGGTATTCAGGTACCAACAATGAACAAAGTGGCCGTTAACCTGAGGGGCGGTAGCTAGCTTTAGGGCCGCCATTATTATCATAAGCTTTCATTGGAGCCAAATAAAGGCCTGTGCCATTAGGGAATCTAATGAGCACCAACGACAAAGCCTGATGAGAGCTGAAAGCCTGAACGAAAGTGCATTTTAATTTGCCGTCGTACATAGACCTTAGCTGCTGATCGATGGCAATGATCCAGGATCATATATAATCCCAATTCCCAATGCATGTGTTTTGGAACTAATTAGCACATTCAGATGACAAACGCTGGCCACCGGATGGAGGAAGTAATATATAAACCGGAAGGAATCCTAGGACGGATGAAAAGGCCGGCTGGCCACTGACTGAAGAGTGAAGACTGAAACCTACATGCATTGCCAGTTGGCAACTCCTGACCTGCTGGTTCTGAATCTGAACAAGATCGGCGGTGAACCGCATTGGGGTTGTTGAGGAACAGTGTAAAATGCTGACTGACGATGACGGATAGTGGACTGATGTGACAGCGATTGGGGGCTGCATGGCTGTACATGCAGATGCAGTGCAGCGGCATGCATCATCTGCTGCTAAATGCCGGGAACGAGTTCGCTTTTCTGTGGGGGACCAAGGGAACGTGTTGGAATTGAATCACTCTAACTCTCGACGGACAGAGGTAGAAGATGAACAAAGACAGAGACTTTCCGGCGACGAATGCCCCGACCGCCGAACGGCCTGTATGTTGGCCTTTTGTTAACTGGAAAATACAAACACGAGACACTCTAAACCATGAGCCTACACAGCCAATTTGTACCCACGGCGACGCAGCACCCACACACCCACTTCGCGAGCTTCACGCGCACGTATGCAGCCTGGACGACCTGGTTTCATGCCTTCGTGAGCCACATACTCCTCCGAATGATCAGGTCTCCATCCTTCTCGCATGGCGTGATCCTGCATGCACTCAACCGCCAATGACTTGGCCCCTAGACTCGATCAACCTACACCTAGATGCACATGCATCAAACACACGCACACATGACAGACTCGAACACACACACACATGTGACAGACTCGACTACACATCATGCACGAACATGACATGGTTTATTCTAACAGAACGCAGATGCAGAACTGGAGATCAATGGTGGTCCGGTAAGAGGGCATCGCCGCATCGATTGGGTAAAGGCCTAATGTGGCGTTGGCGTGTCGTCGAGCTAGCAGAGTCCCATCCATTCTGGACTGTTCAGGTGCGGCGTTTGGCGTTGGCTCCTAGGAGCACTGTGGGTGTGTATGATTGACTGCATCTCTTTCGTTGGATGGATCCGTATAATTAAGAAACCTGTTTGGTTACCTGCTGAGTGGATAAAGCTTATATGAGCGGAAGCAAAATTCATCCTCATCTGGTTCGGCGGATACACCCAAAATAAACTTCATTCGACCCAAAATAAGCTTTATTGGCCATCATCCTGACTAGGTGGATGTAGTGTATCTCATGCGGCCCTACATGTCAACCTCTCAAGTTTGGTAGACTGCATCCGTCTCATACGGTCAACACCAACGGAACACTTGTGAGCTCCGATCCAGTCATCTGCAGCAACGGGAAAAAGTTTCGTCTGTGGCGGCCCGGCCAGCATGCGCGGTTTACCGTGGGTAACTAGCTACAACTCCTACAAATGATACTACTCCATTGTCGACTAGTAGATTATATGTTGTCCGGCCGGTGGTCTGGGAGATTATACATGGTCTTATTAATTTGTTGCGCTGTTCCTGTGATCCTGTCGTTTCTGACAAACTCTTCCTTCTGAATGATTGGGGTCAGCAGGAAACGAATAATCTGCACAAGTACAGTACAGAGCCCTTGGAAATAGGTTTTGGATTTACCGTAAGACAAGAAGAAAACAAGAGACGAGTCCTAAGCACTAGAAAGAATCTAGATCGATAGATTCGGACGAGTAAACAGGCTGTGGCTGCAGTACCAGAGAGGACCGGCTTTTGTCCCTCAGTCCCAACTCCCAACTCCAACAGTATCTCCATTGGGGTCGGCCGCGCCATCTGATTCTGATCTGGTCTCTGTGATGACTGATGACATAGTAAAGGTCTCTACAACAACTAGTGGTTTATTTAAAGATCTAGAAACAATAATAATGCTGCGCTGGTTTATTTGGAGTCCCCGGCCAGCTAGCAAGGATCTTTACCGAGACCCGAGAAAACACCCGCCAGTTCGTCGCTGTCGTCGTTCACGCCAAGCAAATCTGATCATATACTATAGAGCCAAGATGGATAAAGAAAGCCATATCAGCTTTAATCCGAAGAGCACGGGAGGGGCCCAACAACAGGCATGTATAGTACGAGAATTCACAGAAAGAGAGGAGTAAAATTAACCTGCGGCACCTGCGAAGGGAACTACTACTACCAGCAGTACAAACTCCAAACAAAGTGCTGCTTGCACCAAATGTGTGTGGTGGTTATGCTTCATCCAGTGCATTCATGCATGCATGAGAGCTTTAGCTGCACTGAAAAGAATGCAGATGAAGAGGAAATTAAAGCTACAGAAATCCAAAGCATGCATGGACTGGCTATATTAAGGTGCCAAAGGTGCCGTTACCCCCCAGCCTGAGGCGCCAAAGAGGCTTTTGCAGTGAAGCTCTATCACCATTAGATGGTATATGATTGGGGAATGCAATCAATTAGCACCAAAGCCTGAACGCAAAACGGCAAAAGTACATTTTGCCTCCTATGACCTAGTATACTGGACACTAGCAGAGCTGATGCTCCCCCATTCCCAATGTTTCTATAGAAGTAGCTGTATCCATGTAGCAATGCTATTGAAAACCAAAAAGCAGGTGCTGACAAGTGACAACCAAAGTTGCCAAGTCACAGTTGACGGCCATGCAATTGTTTTGTCACCAACTTTAGGTCATATGCATTCCCTACTACAGGTTTGTCTATCACTCCACAATGGTCATGACTACCATTAGTGCATAGTTTGAGAACATACGATAGTTCTTTCCCTTAGGAACAGAAGGTGTTAACTCTTCACTGCATGTTCTTATGAATTCTTCTGCTTGTTCTTATGAAGCAATCGGCAGTATAAAGGGCCAAGATCGACTGAGACACACCCGGCCCAATCTAAACATCTAATTTTTTACCCATAAACTCTACTATTTTCTTTTTGAAACCCTGATAAAAAAAACTAGAGGCGCCACTCCAGGCTTGGTAGCCGATCTAGGAAAGCCTGATAAACACACATGCCCTGACAGAGTCCGTCACGATCGAGAGCTTTGGCACTCTTTGCTATAGTTTGCTTGAAAACTGTTTGTTTATTTGAATATTGCTGGTATACATGCTTATCTGTCGAGGAAAACATGTGAGTTATTCCTCTCGATCGGGCGAATGATCTGATGAATCATAATATACAAACTGGATAGACCATTTTCCAAATGAAAGTGCTGCATACCATCTTTACGTGAACAGAGGAAACAGGCCACACCTCAAGGCTCATCCTCACCAGCGTCTCATGGCCGGGGAAAAAGGGCCACCAAATCAGTGGGTCAGGTTCAGGTAGAAAGAAAGAAGGGCCACTCACCACTGACACTGAAGACTGAACTAACGACTGAATGAGCACTGAAGCTCGAACAGTTAAGGCGTTAAGCTCCATGATGGATTGGAGTCATCAGAGGCTGCCGCTGCAGGATTTTCCTGACCGCATTATTGCACACGCTATAACGCATGAAACAGTCAGAGAACTCTGAACTGATGGATGGATGGATGTGATTTCGGGTAGAGAACATCATGCCGCGCGTTGAAGAACGAGTTCACTTTCCTGTGGCGCGGCATATGGCATGGCATGTAGGGATTGGAACGCTTGCTAGAGATCAGATGCAGAGGTCATGGAGCACTGGGATTGAGATGGTATGGGTGCCCAGGATAACGTGGTCCGGCCCAAAGTCACCTGTGATCCAGCTCACTCAGAATATCTCAGATCCTGTGAGGCTTTGTAACCTCGATCTGAACAGTGCATTATATGCAGGGGTAGAAAGTTGAAACTGAAAATCGACAGGTCCGGCCGTTCTCTGAACCTCCGCCCGAAACACACACTTGCAAAACATTTCAGGGACCTTTCATAGTGCCAAAAAAAGGGTTTGCCATGTCACGTTTGAAGTTCTATTATCCATTTTGCTGAAAATCATCTCCTATGTACTTTAATTTTGAATTCTCATCAACTTGTCGTGTTCAAGTGGTGCATACGAAAGTGCTTTTTTATATTTTTTTTTAATAAATATAAACATAAATACGACTCATGTCATCCTAAATATGGATCCACATTTTGGCAAACTCGACACTTTTTTCTTTCAAATGGGGGTAGGGGGTGACATCAACAATTTGAGAGCACCGGTAAAATAATTCATATGAAGTTGAAACATCAACAGGAATGTTGAAGTTGTACATCTAAATAGAGTTCTACTGTGGATGTCACTGTATTGTGCACCGCATTGAACCGTCTACATTTCTATAGGGAGGAAAGACTACATACATTGCTATTTATGCTGCATTTCTGTAGGATGTCATTTGAACCCACATACATTGTGACCTTTTCGCATAACCCAGCCTATATATATACTGGCATAACGTTGAGGAAATCCAGGAGTTAGTGGCCAATGATCCGTTCTGGGAGACGCATACGGACAGTATGAAACTTTTCCCCATTTCATACGGCCCAAAGAGTGCACTAGTGGCTCATGACAAAAGAAGCCGGCAAATGGCAACAGAAATGGGTGGTGATGGTGAGAAGTGTAGATATGGCCAAACATCGAAATTGATAATAGGGAGTATTCAGCCTACCGGCAGAGTCACAAATATTAGAAAGAGCCGATAAAAACGAAAATTGCATAAATTGGTGAAAACTAGTTGAGATTTCAGTCAAATTTTTTTAAACTATAGCAAATATTTAAAAAATTGAACAAATGAAACCAAAATTACCTGTACGATAATTTACTGGAGGTCACCGAATAGAAAAAAAATCACCAATTTTCAGCTAAAACTGACCAATATTCTGAACAGCGAGGCACCAGCACCAGCACCAGGCACTCACCGAGAGCATGGGTTGATGTATACTATTTTTTTTTGTTTTACCATATTGCATATGAAAATGTGGACTAGGACTACTCTTGTTTCAAATTCTCGGTCCGCCATTGCTTCCAAATAGTAGACTTTTCATTATACAGCTATCCATAAAACTAGCAGGTACCCCCGTGCTTCGCACGGGGCAAGAGTCCAGAAATATAGCATATATTATTATATGATTGTACATGGAAGCAAAAGATTCATAAAATTAGTTACGACAATGTTGGAGCTGGATACGGAGACTCATGTTTCGATGGTGTATTGTTTGGCAGAGTTGTTCACCTGGCGAGTGAACCACCATTGGCAATTATATAGAGGTATTTAAAACATCAAAACATTCCCTGAGCAGAGAAGTTTTTAACATGTAAAAGGGTTTGGCCCTCCTTTCTGGAACTAATATGCATTGTTTTATACCAAAGGGGAAGAAAGAAGAAATCTCAAATTGCAGTTGGACAGCAATGCTCTAGCCTCTAGGTGCAGTCCATAAGAAATCTAAATGAGTTAAAAATTGCAAAAGAGTGCAACTAACTAAAGGATGTCACAAAGCATTGTCGCTAACAGTCTCTCTGTATACATCAGTTCCATTCCTGTCCTTGTGTATGGGCCCAAACAACGTAATTGGAATCTGAAATGATCAAGGTTATAAACAAAGTGTTCAAATTAGTAACTTTTGCCATTCAAAGCGATCCATCTAAAACCTGAATAATGCCAATGAAGATAGTTCCAAGTTTTCCAAGAAATCCTGAAGTTATGATAGAAGCAAAATATTCATAAAGGACTGTTAAAAAGGGCAACACAATATTGGAGACATTTGATTACCAGAAAAACTGTTGATATAGGTTGCATAGAAGGCAAGGACATTTACATGCACCTGTACATAAAAGGTTAGCAGTTATGTAACTGACAAATAGTGTGAAAAGTTTCAATATGATGGAATTCCATATTGAACAACAGAAAGAGCTGCATATTGTAAAGTATATAGTTGAATAAATGATTCCGTATAATGACTAAATATATATTTTTCGCTAGAAATAGGCCCTGAAGCTTGACCTTTTATTTGAAAAGCTATGATCAGTAGCAAGATAACATTAATTGGCTGAAACTGAGTGATAAACCTCAAGATGGACATAAGAAAGTGGAGGCATATGCATGCTCAATAGGCCAAAAGGAATAATAAGATCCAAAATAGAATGATACAGAGCCAAAGGCACAGTAGCATGAACTTCTCATATTATGTTGCTATGCAGTATGGACTGAGGTCACACATAGAGAGAACATATTTTTCTTCTTGATAGGTATGTATAGTGATTAGTTAAATGTAGAAAGGCAATGTGCTAAACATACCAGCAGACATATAACCACAGAGAGGAACATATACACCATGCAGGTCTATACTTTGATATCTTTGCTGACATTTGATGAAACGGCAGGGCAACTAATCATTTCCTGGTGTTTTCCATTGAGGCCACGAACAATGGTTTGAACCTGCATACATCAAGAAACTGGGAACAAAGAAATTAACTTTAGGAATCGAGAGCGTAAATATGAAGTCTAGGGAAAGACAGATAATGACAGTGAGGGTACTTTCTGCTTTTGCTTAGTATGGGCTCCAAACTTATAACATTTTCAAAAGTCTGAAGATCAGTTCAAAATAAAAGGAGAAGATTTAATTAGTCACTCTGAATTTGGGCAAAGAAAGCAGAGTTTACGTAGTGTTTGCAGAAAGGATTTGCTGACATGAAACCTGCACTCAAGTTGTTGCACTGAATCCTTCACGATTTGTATGGAGAGGATCAGCATATTGTGTTTTGATTTTTTTTACAGCAAAATTAGTAAGGAAAACAATTATTACTCAATGTATTTACCTTGGGTGTTAATGGTACTTTTACTGAATTCTGAGTAACCACAGGTTCTTCATGGCCCATGTTTTCTTTTGTGAATGTCTGCACCCATGGAACTTTTTATTGGGAAGAAGGGATAGGCAAAGATGCAAACTGGATACAAATCTAACCTATACTCCTATACAAAGAATGGAAAAATACAAAGAGAGAAGACTAAGCATAGCTGCGGTTGGGGATCCTGTGCAGTTGCCATGCGAGGGGGAGAACGGAGGCATTGGAGTTGCTGCTGCAGTGTTGGCGAGAGCGAGGTGCGGCGCGAGGGAGGTGGCCAGCGCGGCGCTGCTATACTCTGGCGGTTCGCGCTGCAGCTTGGGGGTTCGGGGTGCAGGGCCCCGTCGCGCCGCCGCAGGAGGGTACAGGCGGGACTGCGCTGCTGTGGTGCCGCGCCGGAGGAGAGGTGACGCTGGAGGAAGGGGCAGAGGTGCTGAGGAAGAGGGGTGAGGAGGGGCACGGTGGGTGCCATCGTTGGCGTGCCTGCTGCGGCGGCGTTCCTGTGCGCAAGAGCGCAGTGGGAGAGGGATGAAGATGTTTTGCGTCATAAAGATGGACAGTTCTAGGCCTTGCACATGTGAACGGTGACGTTTATTAGATGGTGGGTCGAACGGTAGAGATGGCTGGACTGTTGCCAAAACAGGAATCTGTGAGGGAGGAAGTGGTATACGAAAATAAGAGTATAGGTTAGAATCGTCGTGCGCTGCTCTGTTGCATAGTTGAGAACATTTAATTAGATGATGAGTCGTTTTCCATATAGTTTAGACCACATTTATGAACATTTAATTAGATGATGAGTCGTTTTCCATATAGTTTAGACCACATTTATGAATATTTGAAACGTCATTGCTTACAGCATTGAGGGCGTCAATTTCGGAGCCATAGCTGCTCGGCTGTGTCAATCAGGACTCAGGAGTTTTAAAAAAGAATCTGACCCCGTGGCTGAGCAGAGTTTGACTGCGACATCGATGTGTGCAGCTCAAGTGTAGCGAATAGCATTTGATCCGAAACAGCAGCGTCTCACTCACGCTGACTGTTCGACACCTCCAGCGTACAAGGAAAAAAAAACTGGCTTTCAATGCTCCTATTGGTTCCGCAAGAGAAGGATAGAGGAGAGAGAAAAATAATTCATGTGAATTTTGTATCAATAGTGAATGCGCGTAAGACAAGTTGGACTCGATAAGAGCTCTACCAAACATTCCTCCGTCCATGCACACAAAGCTGTGAGACCGAGAAGCATTCCCTGTCTCTGCCTCCCTCACATTCACTGACCAACGATATGGCGGAGGCCATTGCCATATCACTCTCTAGTAAACTCGCCGTGGTGTGTCGCGCAGCGCTGCCCTTGGCATCTCACGCCTCATCGGTGTCCGCTCCGACATCGCCGTTGCCAAATAGGAGCTCGACCTCCTTCACGCTTTCCTCCGTTTCGCAGACTCCCGCCATGGCAGGATGGGGACAGGCACGGAGGACAATCACGTGGCCAAGTGGGTAAGGCATGTCCGCTATGCCTCCTTTGAGCTAGAGGACGTGGCTGACGAGTGCTCCTACCTCTCTGTCCACCGCAGCTTCTCCAAGGATATGACCAACATCAAGGCCTGGCTCGCTGTGTCGAGGCGGTTGCGCAAAGCTTGGGAGAGGCTCTCCCAGCTGTTGGTAATCAAAGAGCAGTACGGCATCCGACGACCTGCCTTCTTCTGTCACCATCGTTAGCGGGACAGCAGTGGCGTTGACGATGCCTGGTCACTTCTTGGAGAAGAAGGAGATCGTCGGTTTCGTTGCGCATGAGAAGCACTGTGTGATCGTCGGTTTCATTGCCCAAAGTCACCAGTGTGATCCAGCTTGATCAGAATCTCAGATCCTGTGAGGCTCTGTGACCTCAATCTAAACAACGCATTATGCAGGGGGTAGAAAGTTGAAACTGAAAATCGACGAGTCCGGCCGTTCTCTGAATCTCCGGCCCAAACACACACTTGCAAAACCTTTTAGGGACGTTTCATAGTGCCAAAAAAAGGGTTTGCCATGTCACGTTTGAAGCTTTATTATCCATTTTTCTGAAAATCATCTCCTATGTACCTTAATTTTGAATTCTCATAAATACGACTCATATCATCATAAATATGGATCAACATTTTGGCAAATTCGTTACTTTTTTCTTTCACATGCATGAGGGTGGGGGGCATCAATAATTTGAGAGTACCGTGCAGTAATTCGTATGAAGTTGAAATATCAACAGGAATGTTGAATTGTACATCTAAATAGAGTTCTACCGTGGGTGTCACTGTATTGCTGCATTTCTGTAGGATGTTATTTCAACCCACCTACATTGTGACCTTTTCGCATAACCCAGCCCATATACTGGCATAATGTTGAGGAAATGCAGGAGTTAGTGGTCAATGATCCATTCTGGGAGACGCATACGGACAGTGTGGAACTTTGTCCCATTTCATACGGCCCATAGAGTGCATGAGTTAGTGGCTCATGACAAAAGAAGCCGACAAATGGCAACAGAAATGGGTGGTGATGGTGAGAAGTGTATAGATGGCCAAACGCAGAAATTGATAATAGGGAGTATTCTGGCATAGTCACAAATATCGGAGGGAACCGATACAAACAAAAATCACAAAAATTGGTGAAAATCGGTTAAAATTTTGGTGAAAATTTTAATTTAGCAAATATTTAAAAATTAGAATAAATGGAACCAAAATTATTGGTATGAGCATTTATCGGAGGTCACTGATAGAAAAAAATAACTTTTTCGATAAAAACTGGCCGATATTCTAAACTGCGAGGCACGGCACCAGGCACCGCCACCAGCACAGGCACTCACCAAGGGCATGGGTTGACGTATAATATTTTTTTTTTTTTTTACCATATTGCATATGAAAATGCGGACTAGGAGTCTAGGACTATAATTTCAAATTCTAGGTCCGCCATTGCTTCCAAATGGACTTTTCGTTATACAGCTGTCAGTAAAAATCGTCGTGCGTTGCTCACTGTTGCATAGTTGAGTCCATTATTTAATTAGATGAGTCGTTTTCCATATAGTTTAGACCACATTTATGAATATTTGAAACGTCATTGCTTACTGCATTATTGAGGGCGTCCTCGAAGTTGAATTTCGGAGCCGTAGCTGCTCGGCTATGTCAATCAGGAGTTTTAAAAAAGAATCTGACCCGGTGGCTGAGCAGAATTTGACTGCGACATGGATGTGTGCAGCTCATGTGTAGCGAGTAGCATTTGATCCGAAACAGCAGCGTCTCACTCACGTTGACTGTTCGGTACCTCCAGTGTACAAGAAAGGAAACTGGCTTTCCATGCTCCTATTGGCTCCGTAAGGCTATCCGCACTCATGAACCTCTATTTTCATTCTCTATACATCCTAGTCATCAAGATTCTCTCCTCTATACACGTTTCTTCTGCACTCATCATCCTCCATATCCCATACTCTATACCAACTACTAACACCGGCCCCACTTGTCATAATTTATAAATTTTACCTAAATATATCCATGTAAGATCTTGTTTTGAAGGATTTATTGAAACAAATTTAATGGTACAATCGAAATTTAATTTGGTTTTATGATTTGTGAGTTATAACTTTTTTAGTTAGATAAAAGAAGTAGTAGCAGCAGCGGGACCCACACATACATACTCTCTCTCCCATTCTGACGCAGAAAAGTGGCAGCAGTGGGGTTTGCGCATGCTTTGGTATCCCTCCTCCATCCCTCCACAGACAGCGGGTACGTTGTTTTACCGGCACTTTTTCAAGACAAATACTGCAAAGACGCTTCACACGTTAAAAACTGAGCTGGCATCGTAGCGGTTGAATATAAGCCCCAAAGTCGAATTGTCTAAGAGAAGGATAGATGAGAGAGAAAAATTGTTCAACAATAAATGCGTAAGACAAGTTGGACTCGATATAGGGGCTCTTCCTCCGTCCACGCACGCAAAGGCCTGAGACCGAGAAACATTCGCCATCTACATCTCTGCCTCCCTCACGCTCACTTACCAGCGACATGGCGGAGGCCATTGCTATATCACTCTCGGTAAACTTCGCCGTGGCGCCGGCCGCACACGCAGTGCCGCCCTTGGCGTCTCACGCCTCATCGGTGTCCGCTCCCGACATCGCCGCCAAGCCAAGCAGGAGCTCGACCTCCACCGCGCTTTCCTCCGTTTCGCAGACTCCGCCCGCGGCAGGACAGGCACGGAGGGCGATCGCCGATGCCCGCTTCGAGCTAGAGGGCGTGGCTGACGAGTGCTCCTACCTCTCCGTCCACCGCAGCTTCGCCAAGGACGTGGCCAACATCAAGGCCTGGTTCGCTGTGTCGAGGCGGTTGCGCGAGCTTCGGGAGAGGCTCTCCCAGCTATGGGCAATCAAGGACCAGTACGGCATCCGTCTCGCCAACGCCGCCGACGACCCGCCTTCTTCTGTCACCGTCGTTAGCGGGACGGCAGCAGCGTTGGCGGTGCGTGCTCACTTCTTGGAGAAGAAGGAGATCGTCGGTTTTCGCTGCGCACGAAAGCAGCTCCTGGAGTGGGTGGTCAATGACGCGGAGCCGCGTCGACGCTGGTCGCCCGTCACGTGGGATGGGCGGCGTCGGCAAGACCACCCTCGTCACCGGCGTGTACAGAGGGTGGCGACGAGCCACTTCGACTGCGCCGCGTGGGTGGCCGTCTCTCGAGGCGCCATGCTGGACGACGTCCCCCGGGGAAGATCCTCGTATTCATCTGCACTGCGTCCGGAACCGGCCGTCGAAGCGCCCGTCAGCCGATTCCGGACGGAGGCGCCACGCAGCGTCCGCGCACGCCGCCGATGGCGTCCGAACCGCCGCGCGCCGCACGCCAAGTCTGGCGCGGTAGCGGCCGCCCGGGAGCGCCGACGTGGCGCGGGCCCCACGCCGAGAGCAGAGAGAGAGGAGGGGGGATGCGCTGCGCCCGCCGCCAATGTCCGCCCGCGAGCCCGCCGCACGCCGGAGAGCAGGGGAGAGGAGGAGAGGGCCAGCGCGGGGAAGAAGGCTAAAGGCGTCCCGCAGGCGCCGGGCCGCCGCGCAAGCCGGCGCCGCCGCACCGACGCCCGGGCCTCCGCGCCGCGCACCTTCGCCTCGCCGCCGGGCGAAGGGAACTTTGCCGGCCCCGGCGCCCTGAGGCCGTGCGCTCCAGTGGCCGCACCCGGGCCTCGGGCGGCCGCCGCGCCACCGCTGCTCAAGCTCGCCGCGCCGCCTGGAAGCCGCGCACCGCCCGCTCGCGGCGCGCCGCTTCGAGCCGGGCCAGCGCCGCCGCCACGCCGCTGGGCCGCCGCCGCCGCTCGTGGAGGCGCCGCGCCGAGCCGTGGACAGCGCACGCCGAAAGGCCGCGCGCCGCCCGCCGGGGAGGAGGAAGAGAGCGCGCGCCGAGCCGCCGCCGCCGGTGAGTCGCCCAGCGCCTCGCCATGGCCGCCGGTATCGCGCGAGGGAAGCAGGGGGAGGGGACGACGCCGCCATGGCCGCCGCCGCCGTGGCCGGGCGCGGGAGCTCTCCGTCGTCCGGCTCCTCCATGTTCCTGCGCCGCCGCGGCTGAAGCCGCCGGCTGCGCCGGGCCGCCGCGCAATGTGCGCTCGCCGCCAGTTCACCGGCCGGGGCAGGCCGCAGTCCGCTTCGCTTCGCCGCCGCCGCCCCATGGCCCCCCCGCCTCGGGCGCTTCGCTTCGCCGGCCGACGCAAACTGCCCGGTCTCCGTGCGTGCGTTTGGGGAGAGAGAGAGAGGGAGTGAGAGAGAGGGGGGTGGGGAGTTGTAATAAAAAATCTTGATATGTGGGTCCCACGGCAGATGGAGGATGAGATAGAGTATGGATGAGTGCGGAAAAATGCAGTGTAGAGGATGAAATCTTGATGACCAGACTGGAATATTCCCTTTGGAGGACGAATATAGAGGACGACGAGTGCGGATGGCCTCAAGGAGCTGCACCGGCACTGCGTTCAGGTTTGAAATTTGCTCTGCTACTCAAAACAGTAGCAGAGCAAATTTCAAACCTGACCTGTTTCAGTGCTGATGGCTACCTGTCTCTCGTGGCGGCGGTCAGGAGGCATCTTGGGAAGAGGAGGTATCTGATCGTGCTCGACGACGTGTGGGACGCGCACCTGTGGGGCAAGCTCCTCGACGACGCGACCGGCAGCCGCGTGGCCATCACCACCCGCAGCAGAGACGTGGCTATGGCGGCGGCGCCCGAGAGGATCATGAGACTGGAGCCACTGCCGTGGCGCGAGGCGTGGACGCTCTTCTGCAGCGTCGCCTTCAGGTCCTGGGAGAGGGAGGAGGAGGCGGCGGCGGCGTCCGGGTCCGACGCCGACGAGAGCAGGACTACCAGGACGTCGTGCCCGAGCCACCTCAAGGAGCTCGCTGGCAGGTTGCTGGATCGATGCGGCGGCCTGCCGCTGGCGATCGTGTCCATCGGCAATCTCCTCGCACTGAAAGAGAGGACGGTGTTCGCCTGGAAGAACGTCCACGACAGCCTGGTGTGGGACAAGAGCAGCAGCGACCTTGGGATAGGGGAGGCCGCAAGCATACTCAACCTCAGCATCGATGACCTGCCGCACCACCTCAAGAGATGCTTCCTGAGCTGCAGCATATACCCCGAGGACTTCTTGATCAAGAGGAAGATCCTGATAAGGAACTGGGTCGCGCAGGGCTTCATCCAAGATGAAGTGGAACCTGGCCCTGCCGCTGCCGGCGCACGCCATAGCGCACGTATGGAGGATGTCGCAGATGATTATTTGGACAAGCTGGTGCACCGCAGCCTGATCCAAGTTGCTGAAACCAACGAATTTGGCCGTGCCAAACGGTGCGTTATTCACGACCTCATCAGGGATCTGATTGTCCAAAGGTCGAGAGAAGAAGGCTTCTTTCAGTTCAGCAAGTGCAAGATAACAATGGACCATTGCAACTTCAGAAACAGGATCCGTCATCTTTCAGTTGACCGATGCGAACTGGACTGCGAATCGGTTTCGAGGCAGGGGCAGGCTTCTCTTCGCTCCTTCCACGCATTTGGGTCAGAATTCAATGCTCTCTTCCTATCCAGATTTAGGCTGATAACTGTTCTGAACCTCTGGTTCGTTGAGATGAACAAGATGCCCAGCACGGTGACCCGTCTTCACAATCTACGGTACCTCGGTGTCCGCTCGACTCTCATCCATGAGCTACCAGAAAATCTGGGAAACTTGCAGAAGCTGCAAACATTGGACACCAAGTTTTCCATGGTGCAAAGGTTACCAAACAGCACGGCCAAACTAAATAGCCTGCGCCACCTGATACTTTTGAGGCGTCCATCTGCTGACTTATTGGGGCACCCGTTCCCCAGCACTGTAGTTGGAGCTCCTAGAGGGCTAGAAAACCTGACCAGCCTGCAGACACTCAAGTATGTTTTAGCTGACAAGAAGATGGTTGGTTCCTTAGCAAGACTGGAACAGATGAGGAGCCTAGAGCTATCTGGAGTAGATGCGAGCCTTACTTCTGAATTGTCGTCCTCAATCTCCAGAATGAGCTGTCTTGTGCGCTTGGGTTTGGAAACCGAGCCGAGAGCGAGAGAAGAAGATGCAGTACTTGACTTGGACTCAATTACTCCACCACCACTTAAGCTACAAAAACTCTCCTTGACTGGCAAGTTAGCAAGAGGAAGGTTGCCATCATGGACATGCTCTTTGACAAGCCTCGTGCAGCTACGGTTGTGCCGTTGCGGTATTGCACAAGATTCATTCTCTCTCCTCGCAGCGCTTCCAGGGCTTGTAAATCTTAGCCTTATCGCTACATACCAAGACAAGGTCATGACCTTTGTGGGAGGTAGTTTTCCTGCGCTCAAAAGACTCACCTTGCAGGACTTGGCTCACCTTAGTCGTATAGAGTTTCAGCAAGGTTGCCTACTAAAGCTACGTGACCTGGTACTTGACCAGTGCCTCGAGCTGACTGAGGCACCTGTAGGCATGGAGAACCTTAACCATCGTCTGAATTTGGAAGTTTTTGGCATGCCAGCAGAGTTTGCAGATAAGTTAAAAGAACACAGTCATGATTCTGATATGACAAATTCGAAGCCAATCGTCGGGCACATGTATCATATAGATTGAAGTACTTGAGATGGGTTCAAAGAAACAAGTAAATTTTGTTACAAGTTGTATTAGATTAAATTAATCTAGGTATGTGTATAGGTTTTTAGCCGTGTATATCTGGTTCGGTTTTAATTTGTCCAAGGTGTGCAAGACTTGCATGTAATTGCAGATTTACTAATCATACTGAAGCTTCTTGCTTATCCTGGAACTCAAATATGATGTAAATGTTAATCCTAGGAGGCAAGTACACATGTTTATTCATTTGATTTGACTAGCCCTTCAACTTGTGCACGTGTTTCTAATTCTAAAAACACTAGTTCACCAACCCGTGCTCCGCGGGGTTAGAATCTACAATACACTAACTTTATAATAAAAATTACTTATATTAAATATATTTTTTGTCTTCACTAATGTTCTAATATAATACCTTATAGGTGCTCTGCAGCCAATATTCAATTGTGATAATATATCAAACATTGATTTCTATGTTTTTTCATCCATATCCATAAGTTTTTTCTTTACATAGAATCTCTGTGTATTTCTAATATACATTTAGTTGGAACATTTGCTTAAACTATGATAGTTTTTGTTGTAATCTATATTTTGACAATATGCACAAAAATTTTGATTCTTTTCCTCAAATTTTAAGGCTATTAATTCCTTAGATACAATAGCTGTTATTTACAATCATGATTATAGTCTGCCGATTTAATGGCAAATGTTATAAGTTTATAAGAATTTAGTATCTATCTTTTTTATTTCTACGGATTTTGTGAGTAACAATTTCTAAAATTATTTTTTAGCACCATATGTATTTAGTTAAAATATAAATAAACTGGAAGTGTATAAAGTTTTATTCCATACCTTTATGTGATATCACGATAATCAATACTGCAACCTTTAGATTCTGATCTAGTTGTTGTACTATTTTTTTACATGTATTAATTTGAAATTCTAATGCTTATAGTGTCATATATCCAAAAGTTTCATGTTTAATGTCATATATCCAAAAGTTTCATGTTTTGTATTTTTGAAAGAACATGCTAGGTCTTAGGTTATCTTTTTTTTTGACAATGTCATAAATTGTTGTTTCAGTATGCACCATGACACTCAAGAATTTGAATCTATTGTATAGTCTTAATTAGTATTGTTTTATTAAAAAAAATCTTAAAATTAAGTTACTAATATATATTCATATGATATACTCTTTCAATCAAAATATGTAAAGTCTTTTAAAGACAACGGCTCACAAAATTGTTGTCATGAGTGTTAATTAATCTAAACTGAACTGTAATAAGTGTCATTACTACGTGAATTTCTAAGGAATATCTCCATGCTCGAAAAGCTTATTAAAATAATTATTTATACTGATGTGAGTTTCAGCTTATGAATGTTGAATTATTGCTCGTAATAGCGTATATGAGCATTTACATGTAGATTTGAGAAATTTTTGTTATTTTTTTGTAACAGTTACAGTGGATATAGGCGTATATTATGAATAATTTAGGTACAAATTATATAGGAATATATTATTATACATTATCTTTTATGAGGGTAATTTGAATGCAAATTCAGGCATCAAAGCATTATCTTCCATAAGATAGAGATACATAATTTATTAAAAGTATTATTAGATTATTTAAGTTATCTTTTTATAATTGTAGGGGTTTCATTTTTTTCATATAGGTTCCATTGTAACTCCACGGGACATGGTGTCCTAATTTTTTTTAGCAATATTAGCATGTAATTCGAAGTAATTTGGTGACATTATTATTAAGTTAGTAAAATGGTCAATAAGAATTATATCATAATTCATTTGTGTGAATAAATCAAAGGACGACTTTAAAATTAAAATGAAAATTATAGTAATGGTCAATAAAGATCATATCATATATATGGCAATAGACATTTAATTATAATTATGATGAGATTTAGCAAGATGGCCATACCATTAGTCTAAAGGTGCATCCGACACCAGCATTGATGTAGATGCCATGGAAGCCAAATGTCGTGGCACCGGTGGCCTGCCTGTTCCCGCCTTCCCCTTTTTAATGAAGATCGATCTCTTCATCGTTGCCTCGATGCTGCTAGATTGAATGTAAGTGGTCGGTAACGGGATGGAAATTTTCACCTCTTTTGCATTGGTATATTTGATAAATTTTCTTAATACCTGGATTTTATGCTATTTTTGTTAGTGCCCGGAACCTAGAAGATATCGTCCACCTCCACGCCGTCGAGTGGTGCATGCATCTGATCCGTCTGATCCATCTAGGTGGGAACGGTGGCTGTATGGAGTCCAAGATGTGCTGGTCGTGCCCTTTAGCCTGCCTGTGGATCTTGCTCGCTTCAGCCATCAGGAGGGCACGTGCCTTGCAGCCGTCCTTCAGATGGTAGATGCCGCCCTGGCGGCTGTCTCATGCATAGTCCCCTCCATGCGCAGCTTCGTCATTGGGAAGTGCAGACACACACGCCAAAGAACTTGCGTGGTGCTCTTCCTTCAGGGTGCATGAGTCTGTCCTAGATGCTCTACCTTCAGATGAGTTATGCAGATGGCCGGCCCACACCAACCGATATATATATTACCGTCGATCCAAGCAGGGATGCTGGTGTAGATGTACGTACCTTCACGCGCCGTTTTGGCTTCCTCCTTGCTCGGCCCACCGTGTACCGTCCCCAAGTCAGCTGCCCGGCGGCCGGTGCCGCGAGCTGGAGCCGTCCGTCTTGGGGTAAGGGAAATTTATTTATTTATCTACGCCGGCGTGTTGGCTTCCTCCGTTAATGGATGGATTTTTTTCTTTATATTTATAATAACAATGGCAAAGGTGGGTAATTTTCTAGAAAGTTAAGTAGATCTAATGGTTACAAATTGACAATCTATAGATTTGATGGCTAGATGTTTCTGATTAACGTGAGAATTTCTAGTATTTATCTTTTTTCTTAGCGCATCTGGTGAGAATTAACGTAGAGCCTCCGTTGGGGCCTCCAATTAGTAATAGTAAGATAAGGTCTATGAATTAATTAACTTTTTATTCATGTCTGCTATATATGCTATTATGCTGCATTTCTGTAGGGGTGTCACTACTATATATGATGTTACAGCTTGAACCCACCTCAACCTTTTGTGACCTTTTCTCTGCCGCAGACCTTCCCCAAGTTCAGACGGCCATGCATGCCAATGTCAGCGGTATCATAGACTACCCATGGGTTTTATGCAGGTGTGTATTAGCTACTTGACCCATGCATCAGTTCATTCCGCTTCAGTTTTGTTCCACATTTGCTTGTGTATGTACTGAACTCATTGTCACGAGCGAGAGGCATACTGTTACTGTCATGCAGCGATCCCTTGTATTACAACTGGACAGACACACCCTCTTCCATGCTACCCATCTACAAGGAGCTCATTGGAGCTGGCCTCAAGGTTTGGGTCTTCAGGTAACTAATCAGTAAGCTGGTGCCTGCATATACTACCTAGCTAGTGTCGCTTTAATTTCTTCAGAGATGAGTTTCTTGCCAACTTTTATCTGCAACACGATGTTTTTTCATTTGCAGTGGTGATACAGATACTGCAGTTCCGCTGAGTGGGACCAGGCGCTCTCTTGCTGCCCTGGGCCTTCCTGTAAAAACAAGCTGGTACCCCTGGTACATAGTCTCAACTGAGGTTAGTACTAACTACAGAGAACAGAGGTCTCTGAATCCTTAGTTTTTTTTTTTTTTTTGCAAAGCTCCCAATCCTTTTTTCATACGTACAGCGACAGTTTTCTTTTCCTCCATGGCCAATATATATGAATGATTGTGATATGAAATATAGGTTGGCGGCTGGAGCATGCAGTATGAAGGCCTGACCTACGTCACCATCCGCGGCGCCGGGCACGAGGTTCCCCTGCACCGTCCGGAGCAGCGAGTTCTTCATCTTCAAGCAATTCCTGCTGGGCGAACCCATGCCGGCGGAGGCAAGTTATTAATTACTTTGGCCACATATTGATCTGAAATATAACTTGATCATGGAATTTGTAAACTGACAAATGATGCCATCAGCTAAATGCACATTGGTCTCTGAAGAAGGATCTGATGTTCATTTTGCAGGCCAAAAATGCCAGCCTCATACTCCTTCCCAGTGAGAAGTAAAGTTCCCTCTGACTGAGCAGCGGGCAGCCACACAGGTTGGGGAGGCTCTCGCAGTCAAGCTCCATGGCAATAGAATCCCACTACGATCACTGAATAATGCTGCATTATGTCTGCTAGCTATTGATATGTACATGTACATGTGTATGAACACGGAGAATAAATAAAGCTGGAGCACGAAAAGCAATGAATAATTTACAGAGTACAAACCATTGGCTTGGCCATGGCCGATGGATGGATTCTTTCTCCCGAAAGCCATTTTATATATTTTTATCGAAATGGTGGCAAGAGCATCGCCGTATATATTGACCATATTTTTATGGCAAAACCAGGTAAGAAAACTGAACTACTTGGCTTGATGAGCTCGCACGACCCACTGCACTAAAACAACAGGGAAGAAATTACCATATATCCATAAACTAAGAAAAAACCATACCACAAGCAACTTGGAATTAAGGTTCTCCAACGGATTAGTTCAAAGGCAAGGTATCCCATCTAATGCTACATGTGTCACGTAGGGGTGGGATGCATTTTTTTTTCTAGCTTCGGAGGGCTTTTAGTCAAATGCAACCAGGATTAAAGAGATGGGCCCTTCAGTCTTGTATTCTAGTCCTGCATAGAAGAAAGCTAGGTAACCAAACAGACCCTTATTTTCTATCAATGCCGAGTGTGGCCCTATCTTGCTAAGGGGCACCAATGTCATTTGCAAATTCTCTCTTCCTGCAGTAAAATTAAGCCTTGTTTTCTACCGATGTTGGGTTATCCGATCTTGCTGAGGGGCAGCAGATGTCATTTTAAAAATTCTCTTCCTACAGTAAAAGAAATGTTAACGGTTCACGAGACACTTGCCTTTGAAAAGTTCTCTAGGGATTTCCATAATCCCTCGTAGAATCTCACCTTTTTCGATAAATATGATTCTTTCAATGAAATTATTATAATCTCAAATAGGCCCTAATTAACTATATATGAGCATATAGCCCGTAACCCGGTGGCCTAACCCGAAGCACGGTTTTTTGGTACGGCTCAGTGCATAGGACTGTGGTTGGGCTGCCACCCAGGCATGCGGGCTGGCATGGCATGACCTAGCATTTAGAGGAAAGCCCGGTGCCTAGCAGGCTAGCGGCATGGCCTGGTAATAAGGCACAACGTGCTCCACCCCTTCTCCATTATAACCCTAAGTCCCTAACATTATCTTCCCACATTTGGACCCCAGTGCCGCACTTGGCTCGCGTGGACGCGCTTTGCTTCGCCACTCGCACCGTCGCGCCTCCTGCTCGCCACAACGCCACCATAGACCGTCTCCTGCACCAATAGCGCCCACCTCCTTCTCGGCTCCTAGCCGTAGCACCACCGTTCACCTACTCCTCCATGCTCCTCGCCTTCGCACCACCGATCAATGGCCCCTCCTCCTCCACGGCTCCTGCGCGGCACCGTAGGCATGAGTCTTGAGCGCGGCGGAGACTGCATCCTACTCTCTCCCACGTGGTGGCCTCGAGCTCCCTCTTCCACGACACCGCAGCCTCGCTGCCTCCCTCCTTCGCGATGCTTTGGCGACGCTAGTGGCATAGACGCGGGTCTTGAACCGGCTCCGCCTGGTAAAACACCGTGCTTTTTGGACCGGCTTGACAACAAAAGTGGCCAGGCCGACAGGTCGTGGCCGGGCCATCAGCCAGGCATGGGGCGGCACAACCCAGTGGCACGACGGGCCCTACCTAGTTGGGCCATGCCTAGCACGGCCTGTGCCATGCGGGACCGGGCTGGCCTATTGCACATCTATAGCCTAAATAATAAAACAATGCATGTCATTATTGGTAGCTACACCGGTGTTGTACGACTTTACACGAGAGCGGTTGGTCCGATCCGGGCGAATGAACACGTGCTCTTGCGTTTGCATGCAGCTATCGATCAAGCATGACCGTGATGCCATCTTACTATTACTAATTAGAGGCCTTAACGGAGGCTCCACGTTAATTCTCACCGGATGCACTAAGAAAAAAGATAAATAGTAGAAATCCTCACATTAATCGAAAAGATCTAGCCACAAATCAAAAGACTCTAGACATTCATAACCGTTAGATCTATTTCAAGTAATTACCCACCTCTGCCATTAGATATTAAAAAACATTCTAAAATCAACAAATACGTCGACTTAATTAATACTATATTAATATAAAATACATCCATTGATGGGCCCGAAGTTTACAATACGTTAACAAAATATATGCCGGACGGAGCTACCAATCACGTTCATTGGTTAATATATCAACTAGCAAATGTATAAAAATATATATCGACAGGACTCTCGGACTCCCACGTTCGTGTTGGTTAGAAATATAATTAAAATAACTCTCTAAATTAATTCACGCTCATGTTGGATAGAAATATAATCAAAATAACTCTCTAAATTAATTCATTGTGTTTTTACATGTGTTCCCAGAACCCATCTAATCCAACCTAAGCACATCGTAAGGCTTCTTCTCAGGTTCCTGTCCCCGAGCTCTCATGATCCTCTCCCTGGTGTTCCAATTCCTACCGACGTATGTTGCGGATTGATGGTGCATGTTCTGCTGGTTACGGCAAGATGATGTTGTAGGTCAGAAGGCAAGACCACCGGTACATGGCTCGGTGCACGCATGAAAATCTCGCAAATGCATTAGTCCTCTTGCTAGTGTTTGTTTGCCTTGCAGATGTGGAGACAAGCAAGATCGGAGGGGCACCAAGCACTAACCTGCATATGCCTCTGATGTGGGAGCGAGAAGCAGCCGATTGGTATGCCTACGCATGGAGGCCACACCCGATGGCCTCTTAATCTACTAGACTAGGTGCAATCTCATAGGCAGTTGCATGGTGGCATCACGGGAAGCATAGAAGAATCAATTTCCATGTATTGTCTCTCGCAATTGATTAATATCTTCAACTTCATCCAAGATAACATTCTTTATTTCTTCATCAAAGCCATTGCTTTCTACTATAAAAAGTCAGATGCTTGATCAGAAGGTTGCATCACTACGCATCGACTTAACGTCAACCTCCAAGATGGGTAGTAAGGTGCACAAATGTGCAATGGTGCAAACTGCGACGACCTTTGGTTTGACTTGAAAAAACCAGTCGGATGATGGCAGTTTTCTGGTGTCTTTCCTCTATCTGTAAAATAGTTTTTTAGAAATAACATGCTCTGTTACTATTTTATGTTTTTTTTTTTTTTCTAGGCAATATTCCAAGCAAACCTGTTGCAAGGAGGAAGATTTGAGCTTGGGCCTATACGATATATAATTCTTGATTTGCAATATGAGTCTAAGAGGTCCCATAACCATCAAGGTAACGCATCCATGTATCTCTATGTAAACAATGTGACTAAAGTATTCAATTTTTTTCCTACATTTGGTAGGGAAATAAAAAGTCCATACCTATGGGCTATTCATAAAAAAAAAAAATACAATCACTTTCACTTAGAAATTTAAAAACCTAGGAATAAAGTGCTTTATGGATCCGCCGCTTATGGATCCGCCGCCTAACAAATACTTCAGTCAGTCCTACAACTGCGAGTGCAGGAAGAACATTTCAATGATGATATAGTTTCTGATCCCCATCCAACTCTTAAAACCTTAATGTCTATGCAATAAAAAAATCACCCTCCAATATCTCTATCCAACATACTAAATAATATGCTAAATCATCTTCTATTACATGTCCCTTCAATTAGAAGTGACTGTGACATATTGTCGACCCTATATGTTATTTGACAGAGGGGGGTGTTGGAGAACATAAATATTTAAGGGGGAATTTTGTTATGATGCACCCTATGTGCGGATATGGGGGTTAAGTTTACAAAGGCTCTTGGATGTGAGAAGATATAATCAACCTATTTCATTTGTGGCTTCAAATTAGAGAAAACATGAATTAATTAAACCACTTTATCAAATTGCACAAAACATATGGGGAATTCAATTTAGGAGGACTCTTAGATTTAAGGACATATTATCATCCTATTTTATTAGTGGCTTCAAATTACAACAACATTAATTAATTAAATAAGTTTACAAAATTTCACAAAATATATGGTTACTGTTGTGTTACTTTTTCTATGAGATTATGAAAGGACATGTTTTAACATCGGGCACTAGATGATTGTTCTAAGAAAATAGGAATGATATATATTGTAAAATTACTACAGACACTAAAAAAAGATAGACCCTAAAGTTCTTATAAAAAATTAAAATATTTTGCCTCAAATCTGTAGACTACAATCACCATTATAAATAATAGCTATGAGGAATTAATAAGCTTAAAATTTGGGGGATCAAAATTTAGTTTCACGTCATCAAAATATAGCTAGACTGCAGCCAAAACTATCATAACTTCAACAAATATTTTAACTAAATGTATATTGGGAGATATACAGATGTCCTATATAAAGAAAACATACAGATATGGATGAAAAAACAAATAAATCAATGTTCGATAGATTATCACAATTTAGTACTATAAAGTACCTATTATAGTTATATTTTAAAACTTTAGTTAAAAAGATATTTAATAAAAATAATTCTTATTAGTTAGTATCTAATAAGATTCTAACCCGTGCGAGAGCACGGGTTGGTGAACTAGTGAATAAAACCGAGACACAATCACGTCGCCACACCGGCCAGAGTCAAGCGCGCATGGCCGCTTTTGCCACGCGACGCGTCGTCGACGAGCGAAGCGTAATAAAATCACGGCGCATCCATTGCGAATCTGCGAGCGTCCACCTCGCTGTGGAGAAGACAATCTTTCGAGGACGACGATAATGATGCGCAAACACCATTATTATTGCAGTCGATAGCTAGGTCGAGCTCCGTTCCTGCGCGTGGCGACGACGATGGCGCAGGACGGGTAGCAGGAGGACCACGACACCATGACCCAGCGCATCATGTATTCATCTTTCTTGGGCCGTTTCTGCGAGGCAGCTGTTACGAGAGGGCATATGTTGGATCCTCCTCAGTGAGGACTGAGGTGTCTCACTTTCAGGTTTTAGAAGGTAGTATGCGAGTAAATGACCAAAAAAGAAGAAAACACAGGCCTCTTCTTTTTCATTTATAACGGAGCAGATTATAATGAGTAGGGGGTGATAATAGGGTGGATTTTTTCTGACCGGCCGTGTCATTATCTGAAGGACCGAAAATGGCGACCAGAGGGGGGTGAATGGGAGCCGATCAAAATTTCTTTCGAATGGACACTGTCCCACTCGACCCTCTAAAAACCCAAAACTTACACGCGAGTAGTTCTCGAGTCAACAGGTGACTGGATGTTCTCCGGTAGTCCCCGGAAACACAGCGGAACACTCAAGGCAACGAAAAACCAAGCGGAAACAAGAAACTCCTCAAAACCGGAGACTGCAGCAGACCCCTGAGGTTCAGCGCTTCAGTGCTAAAGTTCAGCAGAAACAGACCCGCACAGTAAGAAGCTACAGCACCGCCGAGGCTCAAGACCTCGAGTGCTGAGGTTCAGCACTTCTCAGAACTTAGACGTAAAAACGCTATTGCACCACACCGAGGCTCAGCGCCTCAAGTGCTTTGGTTTCAAGACGGGTTCCAAAGACACAAAAAAAGAAGAACGAAAATCGCCATGATCTTCAATCCGCCCGATCTCCTCCAAATCTCAACCAACTGCAACCAAAATTGAACCGTGGGTTCCTAAGGCAGTGGAGAAGCTCCCTCTAAGAGATCATAGCTTGAGGTTGGATGAATCAATGGGAATCATAAAGGGGGTGACGAAAACGAGCAAAAACCGGGCGTCACCAAGAATCGCTTCGATCTCCTTGCACGGGACGAATTGGGAGAAACCCTTCGGTGGAATTATTCTCCTACAAGCAAGGATCGAGCAGCAACAAACGGTGCGCAAAACGATCAACCATAGCTCGAGAAATCACAAGAGGAAAATTTCGGGGGAGAGAAGAACACCATAAGAACAAGATAAACCAACACGAATTCAACACAAAGATTTCAGAAAACGAATCCCGGAGGACACGAGGAGGTTAAGGCCTCTATTCCCAACAAGAAATCTGAGTTCTTACACACTAATTGGTGGAATTAGTGGACCTCTCACACTCAAGCACACTAGAAGAGGGAAACCCTAGAAAGGGAGAAGGAAAATGCAAATGGAGAGGTGAAGGGGCAAGAGAGCTCCCCCAACCATACTTATCGACCGGGGCTTATTTCAAATTCCAGTTTTGCCCTTACATGATACCGAGCGTACTACCTAGCCCAAGGACATTGTAGTACAACTCCACCGAGCCGGATAGATATTTTGATCCGACGGCCACCGCGCCTTCTCACCGGTAGCCGCCTCGGCGAACTCCCCGATGCCGCCACGTGCCGTCCGTCCGCCTCGGGACCTCCGCCCGGGGTTTTGAGGCTCAACCCGAGAAATCCAGCCGGGTGGTTTTGAGGCCCAAACCACCGAAACCCGCCTCCGTTGGTTTTGAGGCCCAAACCAACAAACCGCCCATGTCCTTGCGCTTGTCGAAGGCAAGTGCCGACAACGCGATCCCGCCCGGCGATTCCGGTCCCTCGGTCAAGTCTCGATCGTCCGCCCTTTCACCGCTCGGTCCTTTCGGCGGCCCGCCATCACTTGACCTTCACCTCGCCGTCGGCCACCGCCTCCATGCTCGACACCTGCACAACACAAACCAAGGCACATGTGGAGCTCGTGGCTTTCACCACCGTCAAGCACCCCATCCGAGATGCTAGTAGTTGAATCAATCACTCATCATCACAACCGAACCACAAGTATAAACCTTGTGTTCGCAATCTCCCCCTTGATGAGTGCATTGTTCAACACCAACACACCACGGCTGAGAAAGAAATAGAAGAAGAAGAAAAAAAGAAGAAAGCTCACCAAACGACCAAAAGCCAAAGAGAAGCCAAATGTGGTCATTTGAAACAAGCAAGACTTGGTCCCCAAAGACATGGGCAACGGCTCGACGCAACCAAGCAAAACATGGCTAGCCCTCAAGAAGAGGCGTAAAAAAACGGGCTCAACACCACTAGCCAAGCAAGAAGCACTTTCGAAAACGCTAGATCCTCCGAGAAAGAGGCAAGGCTCAACACATCTAGCAAGAAGCAATGCAAAACAACTCCCCCTGAGCAAATACATATATGAGTGCACATAATCTTCTCCCCTTCAACCCTTGAGAACTAGTCTCTCCCTCTGAGAAGACAACCTTTTAAAACATGTCAAGTGACTCCCCCTTGACATAAGCATGTGATGTGTCAAGCATATATGTGTGTGTGTTAAATTTCTCCCCCTTGTTGAATAATGCACACAGCAAGCCTAAAATGCAATGACATGCACAAATGCAGAAGCTTCAGGTATATAGCAATTAAAGTGAAAAGATGCTCTAGCCGGTAAGACAAGTGAGTAAAGCATCAACAGACAAGTGCTAGCATATGCTCAAACTGATCAAATGATACGGAATATGAAGTGTAAGCAGTTTTGAGCAGATTTTAGGTTCTTCAGAAAGGGGTTCACCACAAAAGATAGCACTTAGCAAATGCAAGCTGGAAATCAACCTAGTGCTAGTCAAGTGGAAGCAAGGTGAACTACCCCAAACCAGAGTTACACATCATGTCAAAGACCCCAAACTTATCAATTTTATCAGATTTTCAGAGTTGGCAGCAAATTACAAGTATTGGTCAAGCATGTGTGTGCGAGAGGTTATCCGTACTGTCAAGCCTAACTTTTCAACCAAGCGGAGCCTATGTCAAAAGACAATCAGAAGCTCAAAGCAATGGTTTCGGTCATCCACTACAAGGCTCAAGTTCATCCAAATATGCAATTGGAAGCAGTCTCGATACCTTGATGTGGAACAATACGGACCCATCTCGATCTTTTCATTCAACTTACTTAGATTTCAGATTTTAGCACAAGTAAAGTATCTAAGCAAGTGTGGGACTCAAAGCATGAGACATAGTAACCAAGCATGCACAATATAGCATAAAGGGATCTCAATATCCTACACATGCTAGTTACCATCTTGGGTGGTGAACATTTTCAATTTCAGCAAGTTTAAACAAGTTCATACTAGAAAATCATGCCCAACTCATAACATGTAGCAGATGATCAATGAGAGGCTAAGCTGACAAGCACCACAAAGTACTCACAAGGCATACTAACAAGAGCATAGTTTCATTCTAAGTGTTATATACATGAAGCTCAAAATACAAGTATATCATAAAATACAATGCAAATGCACTATCATACAAAGACAAATCAAAATCTAGACTACAACAAAAACTGAAACTAGTGTACAACAAATAAAGTGTTTCCCTCCTCTAAAAAGGGAAACACACACCCAGTTCACCTCGCAAGCGAGCAAAAGTCGCTTGATCGAGGGGCTTAGTGAGAAGATCTGCAAGCTGATCCTGGGTGGCTACGTGATGCAACTCAATGTCGCCTTTCTCTTGATGATCACGGAGAAAGTGAAAGCGGACATCTATGTGCTTGGTCTTGGAGTGAAGTACTGGGTTCTTAGCAACACTGATGGCACTAGTACTATCACACAATAAAGGCACTCTAGGGAACTCAAGACCAAAATCACGTAGGGTGGCTATCATCCAAAGCAGCTGGGAACAACAAGCGGCAGCAGCGACATACTCAGCTTCTGTGGTGGATTGTGCAACGCTAGGCGCTTCGGGATGACCAAGACACAAGAGATGAACCCAAAAACTGACAAGTCCCCGATGTGGACTTCCTATCTAAGCGGCAGCCAGCAAAATCAGCATCCGAATAACCGCAAAGAGAGAGCGAGGAAGAAGCAGAGTACCAAAGCCCAAACTCAGGAGTGAAGCGGAGGTACCTCATGATGCGTTTCACCGCCTGACGATGAGAGGTGCGCGGCGACGCTTTGAAGCGTCTTGTGAGAGGCACACAACGAATTGGATGTCCGGTCTTGTCGCCGTCGTCGTACAAAGAATGACCCAATCATACTCCGGTACTCCTTCTGGTCCACGGGCTCGCCGTCCTCATTAGCATCCATCGCCGTTGTCGTTGCCATGGGCGTCGAAAGAGGCTTGGCCTCGCCCATGTCAAACTTCTTCAGGACATCCTTTGTGTACTTGCCTTGATGCACGAACGTCCCATCCTGCGTTTGCTTGATTTGAAGGCCGAGGAAGAAAGTCAACTCGCCCATCAAGCTCATCTCAAACTCCCTGCTCATAAACTCTGCAAACTTGGCATTCAAAGCGTGAGAAGAGCCACCAAAGATAATATCATCCACGTAAATCTGAACCAAGAGAAGGTCACTACCTTGCTTGAGGAGAAACAAAGTCTTATCTACTGATCCCATCCTAAACCCCTTCTTAAGCAAAAAGGTTTTCAGCCTATCATACCACACTCTAGGGGCTTGCTTAAGACCATACAAAGCTTTGTGTAACTTGAAGACATGGTTAGGGTACTTGGGGTTTTCAAAGCCTGGGGGTTGCCTAACATACACTTCCTCCTCTATGTACCCTTTCAGAAAAGCACTCTTGACATCCATCTAAAACAACTTGAAGCCCTTAGCAGCAGCAAACGCTAACAGAATGCAGATAGCCTCTAAGCGAGCTACAGGAGCGAAGGTTTCCTCAAAATCTATCCCCTCTTTTTGGCAGTACCCCTGAGCAACAAGTCTAGCCTTATTCCTAACAACCACCCCATCTTCACTCTGCTTGTTCTTAAACACCCACTTTGTACCTATGGGATGACACTGAGGTGGAGGAACTAAGACCCGACTTGATTCCTATCAAAGTTCTCTAACTCCTCATGCATGGCATTAACCCAATCGGGGATCGATAAAGCATGTCCAACATCTCGGGGCTCAAAAGAAGCAACAAATGCGAGAATGAGCGAAGTGAGAGATGTGATGTGACTGGACCGCGTGACTCGCATTGGTCAATATCGCCGATCATCGTCCGGGGGCGGGTGACGACGCCGAATGTGTCGTGGAGCCTCTCTGGAAGAAGTCGCCTCCCCTCAACGGCCCCCGTGCCCCCTCGGTACAGCCGGTGCGGTGAGGAAGGCTGCTCGAACGGTCCCCAAGAAGTGGAAGTAGAGGGGTCTGGACCGTGAGCTGAAGTAGTCGTCGCAGGCTCGATAGGGGCAGCCGGTGGAGTCGGCTCGGGATCACCCCAATCGGCGTCGTCCCCGCTCCTCCTCCACAAAAATGCTTTCACCAAGCTCTTCATCACCGCACACTCAAAGACGGGGGGTTGTACAAGGCATAGTTTCATCGAATGTGACCTCACGGTCTCTCCACAACACGGTTAGTTTCAAGGTTAAATACTCGATAAGCTCTAGAATGCAAAGCATAACCAAGAAAGATACTTGTCGGAGGACACGGACTCAAACTTGTCCAAATTACCTTATGTCAAGATGAAGCACTTACACCCAAACACCACTGAAATGACTCACCTTGGGTAACCTCCCAAATCGCAACTCATAAGAAGTTTTCTTCGTAAAAGCACGGAGAAAGATGCGATTGGAAACATGACAAAATTGTGTTGATTGCTTCGACCCAAAACCTCCTAGGAGTCCTATGCTCATCGAGCATCGTCCTAACCATCTCAACAAGGGTCCGATTCTTGCGCTCAACAATACCATTTTGTTGCGGGGCGTAAGGTGAAGAAAACTGGTGCTCAAGACCCAAAGACTTGCAAAAGGTTTCAAAATGAGTGTTCTTGAATTCTGTGTCATTGTCACTTTGCGAATCGCTCTCATGGCATTCTTAGAGAACTCATTTCTCAACCGAAGAATCAAATCTCGAGCATGTGAAAATGCCTCATCCTTACTCTCCATAAAAAACACCCAAGAGTATCTCGAAAAAAGTCATCCACAATCACTAGAACGTACCACTTCCCACCTTCTGACCGAACCCGAGCTGGACCAACGGTATCCATGTGAAGTAGCTCGCCGGATTCCTTGGTCATGATTTGATTCACAGGTGAGTGAGAAGCGGCTACCATCTTTCTATGACGACAAGGTTGGCAAACAAGATCCTTCTCAAATTTCAACTTGGGCAATCCTTGGATTAAACCAAGTGAGCTTAACCTAGAAAGAAGGTCAAAACTCAAATGACCAAGTCTCCTATGCCACTTCCAAAGCACAGAAGAGGATCCGGCCACCAAACAAATGGAAGAGCCAAAAGAGTGAGAAAAATCAGCTCGAAAGACACGGCCAAAAGGGACAATCCGACACACAAGATCTCCCTGAGAGTCAAGAACTCGAGAAAAGCCATGTTTAAAGCGCACTTCAAAGCCATCCTCAAGGAGTTGAGAAACAGAGAGCAAATTGAAATGCAAGTTCGAGACCAAAGCAACATCCTTGAGAACAAAGCTCTTGTTAACCCGAATGGTTCCACGAGAGACCACTTTACCTTTGCTATTATCCCCGAATGTGATGTACTCCTTGTGTTGCACGGGGTCGAGGCTGGAGAACCATTTTGAACTTCCGGTCATGTGGCGCGAACATCCGGAATCAATGAGCCATATGTTCTCCAAACCTCCATCCTACATCAATAGAAAGACATAGGATGAGCAAATGGCACACCACTGGGGTTAGTAAACTGAGAAGAATACCAGTGATGCATCATTTGCCCTGAAAAAGTGTTAAGAAAAACACCAAACATGCCATGTCCCATTTGAGAGGAGCGATCACCACGAGAAGGAAAACGTGGTCCGCTAGAACTGTGAGACACAAAAGCACCGCCACGAGGTTCATAGTCATATTGACCATGACCCGAACCTCGCCGTGCACGACCACCACGTGGTCTCGCAACCTGAGGCCTAGCACCTTGAGGCATTGTACCTCTAGGCCTAGCAACGCGCCTCTGAACAGGCGGCACATGTACACCATGGGGAGGGGCGATACATGTTCGGTTGTTCAACTCATACTCACGCCTCTCATCTCTCTTCCTCCTAAAGCAAAAAACTCAACCAAGTGACCATCCCTATGACAATACTCACAATGGTACACCTCTCTCTTAGGTGTTTGGCTCACTTTCTTGTGGGTATGGTTCACTCTTGGAGGTGGCTTGGCTTTGGAAAGGGGTTCCTCAGAGATGGAAGGGAGTGTGTCAAGTGGGTTCCTTAGATGGTTCGGTTTTGGAATCCACACTTGTTTTACGAGGTGGAGCTTTTGAGGTTCTTCAAACACTCCATCCTTGGTGGGAGGCACAAGTGGCTTAGGTGGTGTGATTTTGAGAAGCTTGGGAGTAGTGGTAGGTTTTTCACTCGGGAGCACACCACTACACTCACCAACTTTGCCATAAGAATCATCACCCTTCCCACCTGAAGCAAAGCCTAATCCCGGTCCACCAATTCCCCTCCTGAATTGGTTGACCATCATGCCAAGTTGCGGCTCACTGCAAGATACCCAACTCAAGATGGTCCGAAGGTATGTGTTTTCCTCCTCGGTACGCACCTTGTCATGCCGGCAATTGGCAATCTCCAGCTCCAAACCCACACAAAGAGCACACTTAGCCACACTAGTGCTATCTGAGTTGGCCTTCTCAAGCAAGGCAAGCTTGGCATTCTTCTCTGCCAACTCAGATTGCAAGTCCGAGCAAGACTTGCACGCACCCAACAAAACAGGTGAAGCACGCACACTATCAAACTCGTCAACCAACTCAGCATACTTGGACTGCAGACTAGCAAGATCAGCCATGTAAACGCTACAGAACTCACACTCTGGCTCATCAGACAATATGGGAGTGTTCTTAACTAGCTCAAGCTCCTTAAGTGCATCTTCTAGCTTAGCCTTGTACTCTTTTCTATCACTAGCAGCACGCTTAAGCAACTTATCTTGACGAAGCGAAGTAGCAGTCAAGTCATCAACCTCAGCGACAAGAGCATCGACGGAAGGTGATACCTTAGATGGGTCGTCGTCGTCACCGGGAGCATCGCCGTTGCCGCCCTCCACCTCGTCACCAAGTGCCATGGTGCAGAAGCCTCCGTGGGTGGAGTCGGCGAAGAAGCAGAGTCCATTCAGCTTGTCCTCGACCTTCCTCTCGAACTCGTCGTCGCTCGAAGAGGAGGAAGCATGCTCGTCGTCGGAGTCGAGGTCGCTGAGGGAGGCGAGGAAGGCGCGCTCTTTTGCCTTGAACTTCTTCACGAACTTGCGCTTCATCGCTTCCTTGTCAAAGCCTCCCTTAGACTTGTGCTTGCCGGAGGTGTACTCGCGCTTATCCTTGTGCTTGTCGGAGGTGGACTTGCTTGAAGGAGTGCTTGTTCCGCTTGGGGCGGTTGGCGGCAAGTGGTCGGGGTCGCCGCATCCATAGCATCCATCCTTCCGTCCACCCACCGGCGATTCAAGCGGTTGTTGTGGAACCACGAGAACCGGCCCGATGGCGAGAGCGATTCATCGTCTCGAGCACGTCCAAGCGCTCCTCTGTCACTATGATCCAAGGAAGACAAGGCAAACATCGCGAGAGGAGGGGTTAGCGGAAGAACTAGAGACACCTTTACCTCGACACCGGCGCCATAGTCGGAGCGAGAGGGGGTTCTGGATCTTGGCATGGGTGCAGTTGTCGATCTCACTCGACTTGAGCTTGCTTTGAGTAGCTCGTCCACCGTGAGAGTGGCGTAGTTGGGTGACTCAACCAAGGCCTAAAACTTTGAATCCCAAACCCTCGATCCGGGCGTGTAGTAACTTGAGAGCCCTCTCATGATCATCATAGGGTAGCTGAGCCCTGTTTGCTCGCATCTTGTTCATAATCGACTGAAACCGAGAAAACATCGAATCGATGGTCTCACCATCCAACTGAGTGAAGTTCTCATACTCCCGCTTGTATGTTTCAAAGAGTCTGGTCTTAACTTGGGGAGTCCCCTCGTGATAGCTCTGAAGCTTCACCTAGATCTCTCGAGCGGTAGTATAGTGAGAAACTCGCTCAAACTTAGAAGGAGAGAGACTCGAAAAGAGAGCATTGCGAGCTTTGCTATTGGCATCGTGTTGCTCTATTTGCTCTTGACCAACACGAGCGGGAAGAACAACATAATTCGGATCCTCACAAATTTCCCAAACTCGTGAACCAAGACTCGGGATATCTGTAGACATGCGTATCTTCCGGTAGGGGTAATTCGATCCATCGAAAAACGGCGGCTTGCCGAACAAGCGCTCCATGTCGCCTTCTAGCGGATCACGAACCGGTTAGAGTGGAATGATCCTTAACCGGCTCGATACCAATTGAAGGACCGAAAATGGCGACGGAGGGGGTGAATGGGAGCCGATCAAAATTTCTTTTCGAATGGCCACCGTCCCCACTCGACCCTCCAAAAACCCAAAACTCACACGCGAGTAGTTCTCGAGTCAACGGTGGATGGATGTTCTCCGGTAGTCCCCGGAAATACAGCGGAACACTCAAGGCAACGAAAAACCAAGCGGAAACAAGAAACTCCTCAAAACTGGAGACTGCGGCATTCCCCGAGGTTCAGCGCTTGATCTTTGAAGTTCAGCAAATGAACCCCGCACAGTAAGAAGCTACTGCATCCCGAGGCTCGGCACCTCAAGTGCTGAGGTTCAAGCACTTCTCGAACTTAGACGAAAACGCTACAGACCGGCCGAGGCTCGGCGCCTCAAGTCTTGAGGTTCAAAGACGGGTTCCAAAGACACAAACAAAGAAGAACGAAAATCGCCATGATCTTCAATCCGCCCGATCTCCTCCAAATCTCAACCAAGCGCAACCAAAATTGAACCGTGGGTTCCTAAGGCAAGGGAGAAGCTCCCTCTAAGAGATCATAGCTTGAGGTTGGATGAATCAACGGGAATCATAAAGGGGTGACGAAAATGAGCAAAAACCGGGCGTCACCAAGAATCGCTTCGATCTCCTTGCACGGGACGAATTGGGAGAAACCCTTCGGTGGAAGTATTCTCCTACAAGCAAGGATCGAGCAAAGAACAAACGGTGTGCAAAACGATCAACCATAGCTCGAGAAATCACAAGAGGAAAATTTCGGGGGAGAGAAGAACACCACAAGAACAAGATGAACCAACACGAATTCAACACAAAGATTTCAGAAAACGAATCCCGGAGGACACGAGGAGGTTAAAGCCTCCATTCCCAACAAGAAATCTGAGTTCTTACACACTAATTGGTGGAATTAGTGGACCTCTCACACTCAAGCACACTAGAAGAGGGAAACCCTAGAAAGGGAGAAGGAAAATGCAAATGGAGAGGTGAAGGGGCAAGAGAGCTCCCCCAACCATACTTATCGACCGGGGCTTATTTCAAATTCCAGTTTTGCCCTTACATGACACCGAGCGTACTACCTAGCCCAAGGACATTGTAGTACAACTGCACCGAGCCGGATAGATATTTTGATCCGACGGCCACCGCGCCTTCTCATCGGTAGCTTCGCCTCGACGCGAACTCCCCGATGCCGCCACGTGCCGTCCGTCCGCCTCGGGACCTCCGCCAGGGTTTTGAGGCTCAACCCAGAAACCCGCCGGGTGGTTTTGAGGCCCAAACCACCGAAACCTGCCTCCGTTGGTTTTGAGGCCCAAACCAACAAACCGGCCCATGTCCTTGCGCTTGTCGAAGCCAAGTGCCGACAACGCGATCCCGCCCGGCGATTCGGGTCCCTCGGTCCCAAGTCTCGATCGTCCGCCCTTTCACCGCTCCCGGTCCATTCGGCGCGGCCCGCCATCACTTGACCTTCACCTCGCCGTCGGCCACCGCCTCCATGCTCGACACCTGCACAACACAAACCAAGGCACATGTGGAGCTCGTGGCTTTCACCACCGTCAGTAGCACCCCATCCGAGATGCTAGTAGTTGAATCAATCACTCATCATCACAACTGAACCACAAGTATAAACCTTGTGTTCGCATTATCCAAACTCAGATATTCAGAGGAGGAGCTCAGAAATTCAGCCATTTAGGGGAGGAGCCATTATTATTTTGAGGGTATTGTGAGGATGAACTAGATGCACTATACATAGCGTGGTTTTAGAAACGGGTGAATGTAGTTTTCAGAGGCCTACGGACCACGAGCCTAAAGATGTCTGCATCTATAAATTAATTAAAAAGTAAAAAAAACAAATTTGCTTCTTCGACAACTAGCGGTGCATTTAGCGTTGCTTCTTCCCTTTCTACACGCGACAACATCACATGAACAAATCAATCAAGAGTCGGAATAGAGCACAAAGGAAGGACCGAAGGAGGGGTCACATGGAGAAGTCGACCTCGTACAAGGCGGATCTATCTTATGTCCACTAGGCATGGAGCACTGTCCTTGATTCCTCGATGAAGGGCACACCATGGCGAATAGAAGTAAAGGTAACCCCACGAAGAAAATGGAGAAAAGAACAAGGACATATGAACCTATGTGAATTGAAGGCAAGCAGAGGCCCCGATGAACAACGAACATAACACGATGGACGACTGAGGAGGGGCGCGAGATCCACCGAGGCCATGTCCTCAACTCGGGGCTACCTCCCAAGGCCATGCACGAGATTTGCCACCAGCCACGTAACTTGTAAAGACCATCAGATATGCTTATAGAAGCCAAGTAACTTGTAAAGATCCGATTAGATTTTCCCATAACAAGCTAGAAAATAGTTCTATAAGTCGATGAAGACTCCATCTATAACCCTCATTCTCTGGAATATCTAAAGAGGAGTACGGGACCCCTAATCGACAATCCACAATACCCAATCAACATATAATCCCTCCACAAACATAATCAGTACCCATGTAATCCTTTACGCATGCATACCCATCTCTATGAATACACGTACGCAAACCCTACCCCTATAAGTACCTCCGAGGAACTGCTAAAGTCACCACTGGCGACTATATGAGCACCTTCGAAGGACCGAGCCGGCAGATCTGGAGATTTCCGAAGTCACCACTACTGGCGCATCGTCATCGACGGGAACATCGCTTACCGCTTAATACATAACACCGATAAATCCTAACAAAATCCTAGGAAAAGGTGCAAGCACTAGGATTTGATCTCTAGTGTGTAGTGTCTCACTGAACCCTACCACTGAACCACGGGCCCATTCACAATATCCTATAATCCGAGTGCACGATGCGTAAAGAAGCATTCTCAACTGGCCATATGGTATCCTGTATACTTAAACCAGTATATACTTATACAATTCGTGTCCCATGTGTTATCCCTTTGAGATTCCCTACACACAAAACGCTAACCTTATTATTGGACAGAAAATTCTATGACACCCAGCCACTCCAACACCACCGCGCTGGCCTCATCAACTTATATGGCGCTGGCCTTACGTGTGCCGATGCACCCCTCGGGCAACAACTCGGACCACGACCCTGGGTTGGCCTATGGTGCAGGGTGAAGCTCCATTTTCTTTGAGCTCCGGCTCACTGTACTCTCAATGCGTTTTTCCAGAGTGAAACAGTTCGACACAGGAGCTTTTGGTTGCCTGGTTTATGAAGCTGCTCCTCAAGCGCTACCAAACGTGGCTGTAGTTGTCCTTACAGTCATATTCATGCTAGCACTTAGTCCTAGCTATGCCACTATGATGGTGCACCTGTAGGAAATGACAAGCATTTTTACCTAAGACATAAAATTTATGCATACCGCACACACGCGTGCTTAAATCAACAAATCTTAGGATCAAACAAACAATCAGCCTTCCTTGCTCGCTCCTATATACTCCTATATAACTGACCCTTTGGTTCTCATCTCTGCAGTCAGTCGAGGAGACGAGGAGAGCAATAGCAAATATGGCCATCAGCAGCTCCTCCTCCGGCCAGTACTACTCTCCATGGCGCGCTGCCTCGACGACGACGACAACGCTCCTCGTAGCCCTAGCTATCAGTGCAGGTCTCCTGCTACCGACACTGGCACGAGGGTCCTCGGGTGAGGACGACCGGATTCTGGGCCTGCCAGGGCAGCCCAACGACGTGGGGTTCGACATGTACGGCGGCTACGTCACCGTCGATGAGAAGGCCGGCCGCGCGCTCTACTACTGGCTGCAAGAGGCCGACACGACGGCGGTCGAGGACCCAGACGCCGCGCCGCTCCTCCTCTGGCTCAACGGCGGGCCAGGCTGCTCCTCCATCGGCTCCGGCGCGCTGGAGGAGCTCGGCGCCTTCCGTGTCCACGAGGACGGCGAGAGGCTGCTGCTCAACGAGTACGCGTGGAACAGAGGTATGAACTGGTTACAACTCATAAGTAAACTAGTCGAGATGTGCACTGAAGCTCACATCATAAGTACTCCCTCTGTTCCATGGAGTTTCCCACCTGAAAACCGTGACTGTGAGGAAGACACGGTTTTTAATGACAAAGACAACGAGACGGAGGGAGTAAACTAATGTTGCCACGTCATGAACGCAGCGGCGAACGTACTGTTCTTGGAGTCGCCGGCCGGCGTGGGGTTCTCCTACAGCAACACCAGCTCCGACCTAATCGTCGGCGACAACAGAACGGGTTGGTGATTAGTGAAGAACATACAAGACAAACATTATGCTTCTTCATCCTGATACTCTGGTTTGTGATCTTCGTTTTATTATTTGTAGCCCATGACGCGTACACTTTCCTGGTGAAATGGTTCGAGAGGTTCCCTAAGTATCAGTACCGTGATTTCTACATTGCTGGAGAGAGCTATGGAGGTCAGTAGTGTTTTTGCTAAAGTTAGAGAGCTATATGGAGGTCAGTAGTGTTTTTGCTAAAGTTAGTACGAGGCTGTTTGGGCGAGGGAGATTTTCCTGTTCATTAATCTGTGAAACGTTTTAACTTTCAGGGCACTATGTTCCTCAGCTGTCCCAGCTTGTGTACAGGAGAAACATCGGCGTAGAAAAGCCTACCATTAATTTCAAAGGTTTCATGGTAAAGACTTCACACAATAAAGGAATTCATTTCATCAGAACATGATGATGAGCCGAATGAATCGACAAACAACACATGGAAGTACAACATGCATATATAATAAAAATTTATTAAAAAGAGTGCAGATTTGATTATATATTTTGATTCAATTCAACCCCAATTCCAGGTCGGAAACGGCCTGACCGACGACTACACCGACATGATCGGCATGTTCCAATACTGGTGGCACCACGGCCTCATCTCTGACGAGACCCTGGCAAGCGGGCTCGAGGTCTGCCCGGGGACCTCCCTGATCCACCCCTCGCCGGAGTGCAAGAAGGTTTGGGACGTGGCCACGAAGGAGCAGGGCAACATCGACGGCTACAGCATCTACACGCCGCCGTGCGAGATGGGGAACCCATACGGGCGCATTTTCGAGAGGAGCCGTCGTGTAAGTCGCCGTTCATCTTCTTTGTCTCCGGCCAACGGCCATGTATCAGTTCTAATAGCTAGCAGCTGTACTCTCTCTCTATCTCACCATGATCGGAACACGTTCCAGCCACTGACGAAGCTGCCCCCGTACGATCCGTGCACCGCCCTCTACTCGACCAGCTACATGAACCTCCCCGATGTGCAGAAGGCCATGCATGCCAACGCCAGCGGCTTCATAAACTACCCATGGCAATTATGCAAGTATGTATTGTATTGTACTATTGATCCACATAGAGGCTAGTTCAGTTGACCCATCTTTTCATATTACTTTATTTTCATTTTTTTAACACATGTTTTGTAAGAGTTCTACTGCTATTTTTTATTAGACGCGTAAAAACGAAATTAAAAGGTTACAATCACAACTCACCAAAAGAGAAAAGGGAAATCAGGGTCCAGATTCATTATCCTGGTTCTGCTAAACCCATATATATTTTTAATATCCTGCAGCATGGCTATATATGATAACTGGATGACATACAATCCCATAATTTCCATGATACCCATCTACAGGGAGCTCATTGGAGCTGGCCTCAAGGTCTGGGTCTTCAGGTAATATGAATAATAAGCTGGCTGTTGTTTACCTTACCTTCTATGCGTCTCTTCAGAGTTTATTGCCAATTTCTCTGCAAGAAACTAAAACATATGCATGCATGTTTTTTTAATTTGCAGTGGTCACACGGACACTGCAGTGCCGTTGAGTGCGACGAGGCACTCTCTTGCTGCTCTGCACCTTCCGGTTAAAACTAGCTGGTACCCCTGGTACATAGTCCCATCTGAGGTCAGTCTCTGTGTTGAGAAGTCAAAATACCATGCTTAATCCATTCACGTGTCACTGAATCCTGAGTTATTTCTCATGAATACAGTCTCCTTGTGTGCTCCATGGCCACTATATGTGTACTTGCTATATGACTATGATGATATGTATATGCAGGTTGGAGGCTGGAGCATGGAGTATGAAGGGCTGACCGTTGTCACTGTCAGGGGTGCTGGGCACGAGGTTCCGCTGCACCGTCCAGAGCAGGCGCTCTTTCTGTTCCAGCAATTTCTGCAGGGCGAACCCATGCCGGCCGAGGTCAGTTTCCACACTTTCGCCACATTGATCAGAAACATAATTAGCTTGGTCGTGGAATTTGTTAACCAACAACTGTTGGGCATTGGTCTCTGAAGGATATTATGAAGGACTGAATACGGCGACCAGAGAGGGGGGGTGAATGGGAGCCGATCAAAATTTCTTTCGAATGGCCACTGTCCCAATCGACCCTCCAAAAACCCAAAACTCACACGTGAGTAGTTCTCGAGTCAACAAGTGACTGGATGTTCTCCGGTAGTCCCCGGGAACACAGCGAAACACTCAAGGCAACGAAAAGCCAAGCGAAAACAAAGAACTCCTCAAGACCGGAACTGCAATGCACCCCACGAGGTTCAGCGGTTCGAGTCTTTGAGGTTCAGCGTAAAAGACTTCGAGACAAAGAAAAACGCTTCTGAGACCGGCGAGGCTCAAGACCTCTAGTGCTGAGGTTCAGCACTTCTCGAACTTCGACGAAAAACGCTACAGACCGCCGAGGCTCAGCGCCTCAAGTGCTGAGGTTCAGTACGGGCTCCAGCACAAGAACACCAAGAACGAAAATCGCCATAATCTTCAATCCGCCCGATCTCCTCCAAATCTCAACCAACTGCACCCAAATTTGAACCGTGTGTTCCCAAGGCAGTGGAGAAGCTCCCTCTAAGAGATCATAGCTTGAGATTGGACGAATCAACGGGAATCACAAAGGGGACGAAGAAAACGAGCAAAAACAGGGCGTCACCAAGAATCGCTTCGATCTCCTTGCACGGGACAAATTGGAGGAAACCCTTCGGTGGAAGTGTTCTCCTACAAGCAAGGATCGAGCAAAGAACAAACGGTGCGCAAAATGATCAACCATAGCTCGAGAAATCAACTCGGGAACAAACGGGGGAGAAGAGGGAAAACGAAGAACGCGAAGAACACCAATCAAAACGCGAATCAACACATCAATCTGACCCAACGAGGAAACAAGGAGGATTCGGGACCTCCTTTCCCATGAGTAAATTTGGTTCTTACACTAATTGCAAAGATCAGTGGACCTCTCTCTCACTTAGCACCTAGAAGAGGGAAACCCTAGAAAGGATGAAGAAAAATGCAAAATAGGAGAGGTGAGGGAGATGGAGCTCCCTCCACCTTACTTATCGACTGGGCTTATTTCATTTTCCAGTTTTTGCCCCTGATACAACTCTGAGCAAACCGCCTAGCCCTAGGGACATTGCGGTCCAACTCGAACCGACTTGATGCAATCTTTGATCCGACGGCCACCGCGCCTTCTCACCGGTAGCCGCCTCGGCGCGAACTCCCCGATGCCGCCACGTGCCGTCCGTCCGCCTCGGGACCTCCGCCCGGGGTTTTGTGGCTCAACCCGAAAACCCGCCGGGGTGTTTTGAGGCCCAAACCACCGAAACCCTCCACCGTTGGTTTTGAGGCCCAAACCAACAAACCGCCCATGTCCTTGCACTTGTCGAAGCCAAGCGCCAGCAACGGCGATCCCGCCCGGCGATTCCGGGTCCCTCGGTCCAAGTCTCGATCGTCCGCCCTTTCACCACTCCCGGTCCATTCGGCGCGGCCCGCCATCACTTGACCTTCACCTCGCCGTCGGCCACCGCCTCCATGCTCGACACACACGCACAACACAAGCCAAGGCACATGTGGAACTCGTGGCTTTCACCACCGTCAGTAGCACCCCATCCGAGATGCTAGTAGTTGAATCAATCACTCATCATCACAACTGAACCACAAGTATAAACCTTGTGTTCGCAATCTCCCCCTTGATGAGTGCATTGTTCAACACCAACACACCGCGGCTGAGAAAAAGAAAAAAATAGAAGAAGAAGAAGAAAAAAGAAGAAAACTCGCCAAATGACCAAAAGCCAAAGAGAAGCCAAATGTGGTCATTTGAAACAAGCAAGACTTGGTCCCCAAAGACATGGGCAACGGCTCGGCGCAACCAAGCAAAACATGGCTAGCCCTCAAGAAGAGGCGGCGGGCTCAACACCGCTAACCAAGCAAGAAGCACTCAAAACGCTAGATCCTCCGAAAAGAGGCAAGGGCTCAACACATCTAGCAAGAAGCAATGTAAAACAACTCCCCCGAGCAAATGCATATATGAGTGCACACAATCTTCTCGAGAACTAGTCTCCACCCTCTGAGAAGACAACCAATCAAGACATGTCAAGTGACTCCCCCCCTTGACATAAGCATGTGATGTGTCGGGCATATGTGTGTGTGTGTCAAATTTCTCCCCCTTGTTGAATAATGCACACAAAGAAGCCTAAAATGCAATGACATGCACAAATGCGAAAGCTTCGGGTATATAGCAATCGAGTGAAAAGATGCTCTAGCCGGTAAGACAAATGAGTATAGCAACAATATACAAGTGCTAGCAAATGCTCAAACCGATCAACTAATATGAAATATAAAGTGTAAGCGATTTTGAGCAGTTTTTCAAGCATGTCAAAGAGGGGTTCACCACCAAAGATAGCACATAGCAAGCATAAGCTGGAAATCAACCTAGTGCTAACAAGGATATACAAGGTGAACTACCCCAAACAGCGGTCACACATCATGTCAAAGACGAACCTAAGACTTGTGTTTTTCATTAAATTTTATCAGAGTTTGCGGCTTAGCACAAGAATTAGTCAAAACATGTGTGTGCGAGAGGTTATCTGTATTGTCAAGCCTAACTTTTCAACCAAGCGGAGTCTATGTCAAAAGACAATCGGGGAGCTCAAAGCAATGGCTTCGGTCATCCACTACAAGGCTCAAGTTCATCCAAATGTGCAATTGGAAGCAGTCTCGATACCTTGATGTGGGACAATACGGACCCATCTCGATCTTTTCATCTCACTTAGCTTAGTTATTAAATTTTAGCACAAGTAAAGTGTCTAAGCAAGTGAATGACTCAAAGCATGAGACATAGCAACCTAGCATATACAAGACAGCATAAAGGGATCTCAACATCCTACACATGCTAGGTACCATCTCAAGCGGTGAACATTTTCAGATTTCAGTAAGCTTAATCAAGTTCACATTAGAAAATCATGCTCAACTCATAACATATACCAGATGATCAATAAGAGCCTAAGGCGACAAGCACCATAAAGTACTCACAAGGCATACTAACAAGAGCATAGTTTCATTCAAAATGTTATATACATGAAGCTCAAAATGCAAGTATATCACAAAATGCAATGCAAATGCACTATCATACAAAGACAAATCAAAACCTAGACTACAAAAGAAACTAAAACTAGTGTACAACAAACAAAGTGCTTCCCTCCTCTAAAAAGGGAAACACACACCCAGTTCTCCTCGCAAGCGAGCAAAAGTCGCTTGATCGAGGGGCTTAGTGAGAAGATCTGCAAGCTGATCCTGGGTGGCTACGTGATGCAACTCAATGTCGCCTTTCTCTTGATGATCACGGAGAAAGTGAAAGCGAACATCTATGTGCTTGGTCTTAGAGTGAAATACTTGGGTTCTTAGCAACACCGATGGCACTAGTACTATCACACGCAGTAAGGGCACTCTAGAGAACTCAAGACCAAAATCACGTAGGGTGGCTATCATCCAAAGCATTTGGGAACAACAAGCGGCAAAGCAATGACATACTCGGCTTACGTAGTGGATTGTGCAACGCTAGGCCGCTTACGGGATGACCAAGACACAAGGGACGAACCCAAAAAGCGACAAGTCCCCGGCGTGGACTTCCTATCTAAGCGGCGGCCAAAGAAAATCAGCATCCGAATAACCGCAAAGAGAGAGCGAGGAAGAAGCGAGTACCAAAGTCCAAACTTCGGGGAGTGAAGCGGAGGTACCTCATGATGCGTTTCACCGCCTGACGGTGAGAGGTGCGCGGCGACGCTGGCGTGCCTGAGGCACCACAAAGAAAGCGGATGTCGGGTCTTGTCGCCGTCGGGTACATCGACGACCCGATCATACCGGTACTCCTTCTGATCGACTGCTTCTCCATCCTCGTCGGCGTCGAGGGCCGTCGTAGTCGACATGGGCGTCGAAAGAGGCTTGGCCTCGCCCATGTCAAACTTCTTCGGGGCGTCCTTTGTGTACTTGCCTTGATGCACGAACGTCCCATCCCGTGTTTGCTTGATTTGTAGGCCGAGGAAGAAAGTCAACTCGCCCACCAAGCTCATCTCAAACTCCCTGCTCATAAACTCGCAAACTTGGCATTCAAAGCGTGAGAAGAACCACCGAAGATGATATCATCCACGTAAATCTGAACCAAAAGGATGTCATTGCCTTGCTTGAGGAGAAACAAAGTCTTATCTACCGATCCCATCCTAAACCCCTTCTTAAGCAAAAAGGTTTTCAGCCTCTCATACCACGCTCTAGGGGCTTGCTTAAGACCATACAAAGCTTTGTGCAACTTGAAGACATGGTTAGGATACTTGGGATTTTCAAAGCACTGGGGCTGCCTAACATACACTTCCTCCTCTATGTACCCATTCAGAAAAAAGCGCTCTTGACATCCATCTGAAACAACTTAAAGCCCTTAGCAAAGAAAGCTAACGCCAATGTAAATGCGGATAGCCTCTAAGCGAGCTACGGGGAGCAAAGGTTTCCTCAAAGTCTATCCCTCTTTTACGCAATACCCACGAGCAACAAGCCTAGCCTTATTCCTAACAACCACCCCATCTTCACTCTGTTTGTTCTTAAACACCCACTTTGTACCTATAGGATGACACTCTGGAGGTGGAGGAACTAAGACCCAGACTTGGTTTCTCTCAAAGTTTTCTAACTCCTCATGCATGGCATTAACCCAATCAGGATCAGATAAAGCATGTCCAACATCTCGGGGCTCAAAAGAAGCTACAAATGCAGAATGAGCAAAGTGAGAGATGTGATACGACTTGGACGCGTGACTCGCTGGTCAATGTCACCGATCATCGTCTGAGCGGGGTGACGACGCTGAATGTGTCGTGGAGCCTCTCTGGAAGAAGTCGCCTCCCCCTCAACAGCAGCTGGTGCCTCCTCAGGTGCAGCCGGCGCGGGCTGAGGAAGCTGCTCGAACGGTGCCCAAGAAGTGGAAGTAGATGGGTCTGGACCGTGAGCTGAAGTAGTCGTCGCAGGCTCGATAGGGGCAGCCGGTGGAGTCGGCTCGGGATCACCCCAATCGGCATCGTCCTGCTCCTCCTCCACAAAAATGCTTTCTCCAAGCTCTTCATCACCTGCACGCTCAAAGACAGGGGTTGTACAAGGCATAGTTTCATCGAATGTGACCTCACAGGTCTCCACAACACGGTTAGTTTCAAGGTTAAGTACTCGATAAGCTCTAGAATGCAAAGCATAACCAAGAAAGATACCGTCGGAAGACCTGGACTCAAACTTGTCTAAATTACCTTGTTTCAAGATGAAGCACTTACACCCAAACACCCTGAAATGACTCACCTTGGGTAACCTCCCAAATCGCAACTCATAAGAAGTTTTCTTCGTAAAAGCACGGAGAAAGATGCGATTGGAAACATGACAAGCAGTGTTGATTGCTTCGGCCCAAAACCTCCTAGGAGTCCTATGCTCATCGAGCATCGTCCTGGCCATTTCAACAAGGGTCCGATTTTTGCGCTCAACAATGCCATTCTGTTGCGGAACATAAGGTGAGGAAAACTGGTGCTCAAGACCCAAAGACTTGCAAAAGGTTTCAAAATGAGTATTCTTGAACTCTGTGCCATTGTCACTACGAATAGCTCTCATGGCATTCTTAGGGAACTCATTTCTCAACCGAAGAATCAAATCTCGAGCATGTGAAAAAGCCTCATGCTTACTCTCCAAGAAAAACACCCAAGAGTATCTCGAAAAGTCATCCACAATCACTAGCACATACCACTTCCCACCTTCTGACCGAACCCGAGCTGGACCAACTGTGTCCATGTGAAGTAGCTCGCCGGGTTCCTTGGTCATGATTTGATTCACAGGTGAGTGAGAAGCGGCTACCATCTTTCCATGACGACAAGGGTGGCAAACAAGATCCTTCTCAAATTTCAACTTGGGCAATCCTTGGATTAAGCCAAGTGAGCTCAACCTAGAAAGAAGGTCAAAGCTCAAATGACCAAGTCTCCTATGCCACTTCCAAAGCTCAGAAGAGGATCCGGCCACCAAACAGCGGGAAGAGCCAAAAGAGTGAGAAAAATCAGCTCGAAAGACACGGCCAAATGGGACGATCCGACAAACAAGATCTCCCTGAGAATCGAGAACTCGAGAAAAACCATGTTTAAAGCGCACTTCAAAGCCATCCTCAAGGAGTTGCGAAACAGAGAGCAAATTAAAATGCAAGTTCGAGACCAAAGCAACATCCTTGAGAACAAAGCTCTCGTTAACCCGAATGGTTCCACGAGAGACCACTTTACCTCTACTATTATCCCCGAATGTGATGTACTCTTTGTGTGGCACGGGGTCGAGGCTGGAGAACCATTTAGAACTTCCGGTCATGTGGCGCGAACATCCGGAATCAATGAGCCATGTGTTCTCCAAGCCTCCATCCTACATCAATAGAAAGACATAGGATGAGCAAATGGCACACCACTGGGGTTAGTAAACTGAGAAGGATACCAGTGATGCATCATTTGCCCTGAAAAAGTGTTAGGAAAAACACCAAACATGCCATGTCCCATTTGAGGAAAGCGATCACCACGAGAGGGAAAACGTGGTCCGCTAGAGCTGTGGGACTCAAAAGCACCGCCGTGAGGTTCATAGTCATATTGACCACGACCTGAACCCCGCCGTGCACGACCACCACGTGGTCTCGCAACCTGAGGCCTAGCACCTTGAGGCATTGCACCTCTAGGCCTAGTAGTGCGCCTCTGAACAGGCGGTACATGTACGCCATGGGGGAGGGCGGTACATGTTCGGTTGTTCAACTCAAACTCACGCTTCTCATCTCTCTTCCTCCTAAAGCAAAACTCAACCAAGTGACCATCCCTATGACAATACTCACAATGGTACACCTCTCTCTTAGGTGTTTGGCTCACTTTCTTGTGGGTATGGTTCACTCTTGGAGGTGGCTTGGCTTTGGGAAGGGGTTCCTCAGAGATGGAAGGGAGTGTGTCAAGTGGGTTCCTTAGGTGGTTCGGTTTTGGAATCCACACTTGTTTCTGGGGTGGAGCTCTTGGAGGTTCTTCAAACACTCCATCTTTGGTGGGAGGCACAAGTGGCTTAGGTGGAGTGATTTTGAGTAGCTTGGGAGTAGTGGAAGGTTTTTCACTCGGAGGCACACCACTAAACTCACCAACTTTGCCATAAAGATCATCACCCTTCCCACCTAAAGCAAAGCCTAATCCCGGTCCACCAATTCCCCTCCCGAATTGGTTGACCATCATGCCAAGTTGCGGCTCACCGCAAGACACCCAACTCAAGATGATCCGAAGGTATGTGTTTTCCTCCTCGGTGCGCACCTTGTCATCATGCGACAATTTGCAAGTTCAAGCTCTAAACCCTCACAAAGAGCACACTTAGCCACACTAGTGCTATCTGAGTTGGCCTTTTCAAACAAAGCAAGTTTGGCATTCTTCTCGCGCCAACTCGGATTGCAAGTCCGAGCAAGACTTGCACGCACTCAACGAGCAGTGAAGCATGCACACTATCAAAATCATCAACCAACTTAGCGTATTTGGACTTGCGGACTAGCAAGATCAGCCATGTAAACGCTACAAAACTCACACTACGGCTTGTCGGACACTATGGGAGTGTTCTTAACTAGCTCAAGCTCCTTAAGCGCATCTTCTAGCTTAGCCTTGTACTCTTTTCTATCCCTAGCGGCATGCTTAAGCAACTTATCTTGACGAAGCAAAGTGGCAGTCAAGTCATCAACCTCAGCGACAAGAGCATCGACGGAAGGTGATACCTTAGATGGGTCGTCGTCGTCGTCGTCGTCGGGAGCATCGCCGTTGCCGCTCTCCACCTCGTCACCAAGTGCCATGGTGCAGAAGCCTCCGTGGGTGGAGTCGGCGAGGAAGCAGAGTCCGTTCAGCTTGTCCTCGACCTTCCTCTCGGACTCGTCGTCGCTCGAAGAGGAGGAAGCATGCTCGTTGTCGGAGTCGAGGTCGCTGAGGGAGGCGAGGAAGGCGCGCTCTCTTGCCTTGAACTTCTTCACGAACTTGCGCTTCATCGCTTCCTTGTCAAAGCCTCCCTTGGACTTGTACTTGCCGGAGGTGTACTCGCGCTTCTCCTTGTGCTTGTCGGAGGTGGACTTGCCGAAGGAGTGCTTGTTTCGCTTGGGACAGTTGGCGACGAAGTGGTCGGGGTCGCCGCATCCATAGCATCCATCCTTCGGTCCACCTCGCCGACGATTCAAGCGGTTGTTGTGGAACCGCGAGAACCGGGCCGATGACGAGGGCCAGCTCATCGTCTCCGAGCACGTCCAACTGCTCCTCTGTCCACTTTGTGATCAACGAAGACAAGGCAAACATCGCGAGGAGGGGGGTTAGGCTGAAGAACTAGTGACACCGTTACGACACCGCGCCATAGTCGGAGCGCAGAGGGGTTGTGAAGTTTGGCCTGGATCTGGTGGTCGATCTCACTGGACTTCAGCTTGCTGAAGAGCTCGTCCACAGTGAGGGTCTCGTAGTTCTGCGACTCGAGAAGAGCTTGCACCTTCGCATCCCAAACCCTCCGATCAAGAGCATGTAACAACTTCAAAGCTCTCTCATGATCGTCATAGGGCAAGTTTGGCTTGTTCGCACGCATCTTGTTGACAATGGTGCGAAAGCGTGAGAACATAGAATCGATGGTCTCGCCATCAAGCTGCCGGAAACTCTCATACTCCTGCTTGTATGTGTTAAAGAGTCTGGTCTTAATTTGGGGAGTCCCCTCGTGATAGCTCTGTAGCTTCACCCAGATCTCTCTAGCAAAAGAGTCAAGTGTCCGACACGCTCAAACTCGGACTTCGAGAAAGACTCGAGAAGAGAGCATTACGTGCCTCGCTATTGGCATCGTGTTGTTCCATTTGCTCCTGACCAACACGGCGCAGGGGAGAACAACGTAAGCCTCATTCTCACAAATTTCCCATACCCTCGCACCGAGACTCGGAGATATGCGGACATCCGAATCTTCCAAAGATGCGGGTAATTGGTTCCATCGAAAAACGGTGGCTTCCACGAACCACGAGCCATGTCGCCTTATGGGATCAAGAACCGGTTAAGGTGGAATGATCCTTAACCTGCTCGATACCAATTGAAGGACCGAATACGGCGACCGAGGGGGGGTGAATGGGAGCCGATCAAAATTTCTTTCGAATGGCCCTTGTCCCAATCGACCCTCCAAAAACCCAAAACTCACACGTGAGTAGTTCTCGAGTCAACAAGTGATTTGGATGTTCTCCGGTAGTCCCCAGGAACACAAATAAAACACTCAAGGCAACGAAAAGCCAAGCGAAAACAAAGAACTCCTCAAGACCGAAAACGCAACGGACCCCACGAGGTTCAGGCGGTTCGATCTTTGAGGTTCAGCAGAAAATGACTTAGACAAAGCAAAACGCTACAGACTGGCGAGGCTCAAGACCTCTAGTGCCGAGGTTCAGCACTTCTCGAACTTCGACAGAAAAACGCTACATGACGCCGAGGCTCAGCGCCTCAAGTCTTGAGGTTCAGCACGGGCTCCAAAGACAAGAACACCAAGAACGAAAATCGCCATGATCTTCAATCCGCCCGATCTCCTCCAAATCTCAACCAATCTGCACCCAAATTTGAACCGTGTGTTCCCAAGGCAAAGGGAGAAGTTCCCTCTAAGAGATCATAGCTTGAGATTGGACGAATCAACGGGAATCACAAAGGGGACGAAGAAAATGAGCAAAAAACAGGGGCATCACCAAGAATCGCCCGATCTCCTTGCACGGACAAATTGGAGGAAACCCTTCGGTGGAAGTGTTCTCCTACAAGCAAGGATCGAGCAGCAACAACAAACGGTGCGCAAAATGATCAACCATAGCTCGAGAAATCAACTCGGGAACAAACGGGGAGAAGAGGGAAAACGAAGAACGCGAAGAACACCAATCAAAACGCGAATCAACACATCAATCGACCCAACGAGGAAACAAGGAGGATTCGGGACCTCCTTTCCCATGAGTAAACTTGGTTCTTACACTAATTGCAAAGATCAGTGGACCTCTCTCTCACTTAGCACCTAGAAGAGGGAAACCCTAGAAAGGATGAAGAAAAATGCAAAATAGGAGAGGTGAGGGAGATGGAGCTCCCTCCACCTTACTTATCGGCCCAGGCTTATTTCATTTTCCGGTTTTGCCCCCCGATACAACTCTGAGCAAACCGCCTAGCCCTAGGGACATTGCGGTCCAACTCGAACCGACTTGATGCAATCTTTGATCCGACGGCCACCGCGCCTTCTCACCGGTAGCTTCGCCTCGGCGAACTCCCCGATGCCGCCACGTGCCGTCCGTCCCGCCTCGGGACCTCCGCCCGGGTTTTGTGGCTCAACCCGAAACCCGCCCGGGTGGTTTTGAGGCCCAAACCACCGAAACCCTCCACTGTTGGTTGGTTTTGAGGCCCAAACCAACAAACCGGCCCATGTCCTTGCACTTGTCGAAGCCAAGCGCCCGAGCAACGCGATCCCGCCCGGCGATTCCGGGTCCCTCGGTCCAAGTCTCGATCGTCCGCCCTTTCACCACTCCCGGTCCATTCGGCGCGGCCCGCCATCACTTGACCTTCACCTCGCCGTCGGCCACCGCCTCCATGCTCGACACACTGCACAACACAAGCCAAGGCACATGTGGAACTCGTGGCTTTCACCACCGTCAGTAGCACCCCATCCGAGATGCTAGTAGTTGAATCAATCACTCATCATCACAACTGAACCACAAGTATAAACCTTGTGTTCGCATATTATGATGCTGATTTTTCAGGCAAAAAATGGCAGCCTTATTCTCCTTCCTACTGAGAAGGCTCCCTCCAACTGATCGATCGAGCGGAAGATTATTCCATGACGATCGCTGAGTGCTAGTGTGCTAAAACTATGAATAAAAGCTGTTGAGATGTACGTGGAAAATAAAAAGCCGCTGTAACTTGTTTCTTCTGAAAAGCTAAGATGAATGTGTAACAATTATTATTATACTATACATAAATATAAACCTTGATGATGCTGGATCGATTGTTTCTGCTAACAGCCTCCAGAGAGTTTCTTATGTTTTTTTTTGAGAATTACACGATGCACGGCCTGCTCACAACACGCACGCTCACAACACGCCCCGCGCGCACGCAAACCCTACCCTATGCGCAACTCCGAAGGACTGAGCCGGCAGATCTGGAGATTCCCGAAGTCACTAATGACGCCTCGTCGTCGACGGGAACGTCGCTTACCACTTAAAGCATAACGCCGATAAATCCTGGAAAAATCCCTGAAAAGGTACGAGCACCAGGATTTGATCTCTGTTGGGTAGCGTCCCACCATTGGATCCCCTACCATTGGATCTCTTTCTTTAGTCTTTGGTCCATTCTGCAAGACCTTTCTAACTTCTCTCCTCTTAGTCTCAGGCTATCGGAAAGAAAGAAAAGAATTAAGCAAAAAGTCTATTTTGCCTCCCTTAACTTTCGCACAAGTTTACTTTTTCTTCCTGAATTTTAAAATGGAACAAACAACCTTGCTCAACTTTTCAAACCATGCATTTTACCTCCCTAGAGTGGTTTTGATGGTGGTTTTGCTATAGTGATAGTGGTCTTATTTTTTTATTTTTTTATTTATTTTGTCTAAATTTTTTCAAAATAATAGTAAATCACTAAAAATTCATAAAATAGAAAATATAATTTTATTAGACTCCACATGAGTATATCTACGCAGTGAATATATAATATGGTATGTTTTAATACAAAGTTTTTGCTAGTATTTTTCTTTTTTATTTATTATGGCTAAATATTTGAAAAAGCATAGTAAATCATTGAAAAATCATAAAATAGAATATCTAATTTTCTTGGACTCCGCATAAGTAGATCTACAAAGTGAATATATAATATGGTATTCTTTGGTTCAACAAAATAATTATAGAAGCTACAGTTATGAATTTTTTAATTAATTATAGAAAAGTATAGATCGAAAGTTACAGCAATAATTTTGTACTAAAGTATATCATATTATATGTTCATTTGTAGATTTACTCATGTGGAGTCTAAAAAATTAGATTTTATATTTTATGATTTTTCTGTGATTTACTATGATTTTCAAAGGTTCGATCAAAATAAATAAAAAAAAAAAAAGACTAGCAAAAAATTTGTACTAAAGCATACCATATTATATATTGACTATGTATATCTAATAGTCCAACAAAACTAGATTTTTCATTTTATGATTTTTTATGATTTTTTAAAAATTTATCCAAAATAAATAAAAAAGAAAAAGACAAACCACTATTACTGTAGCAAAACCACCATCAAAACCACTCCAGGGAGATAAAGCGTATGGTTTGAAAAGTTGAGGGAGGTTGTTTGTCTGGTTTTAAAATTCAAGGAGGAAAAGTAGACTTTCGCGAAAGTTGAGGGAGGAAAAGTAGACTTTTTTCAAGAATTAATGCACAACACACGATATTTTGGAGCCCATGGGCTTAGGACGGTCTATTTCAGTTTTCAGATTTCAGAGTGGGCGTGTAGCTCATTGCTTATTTATCACTTGGTGCGAAATGAAGCTGAGTCACTGAGTATGCTGTTATTTAAAATGTACTACGAGTAACCTTTTTTATTACAGCGCGTTTTGAAATCAAAAGTGAAAATACCTCGAGTTTATGCGAGCGTTTAAGCTTTGCATCATTTTATTGTACATGGATTATCCAATTAGGAGGTGAAAATCACATATCAACCTTATAATATATATTTATATATCGCCACATAACAAATATCTAACTTCCTGAAACATATAAATATTTATGTATCATTGAAACTCAAATAACTTGAATAATTCATCAATTATGGTGGGGTTATTTCCTGCCATTTATAACGACTACTCCATCAACCCATACTCTTGCAAGGGCTAGAATTTTAGGAGATATAAGTATTAGTTACTGTTTAAGACATCTGACTAATAAAGAAATATATATGTATATATATTAAATTGTATATGTTTTATCCTTTTTTATTTCCTAACACAATAGACATAATAGACACTCCATAGTTTATGTCAAGTAATCATAAATTTATTAATTAATCTATATATTTTTGTCTTCCATATTCATATTTTTTATCCATGTATATTGAATATGCAACGAGTTTGAAACCATACCATTAACTATGGTGTCACTTGTTGTATCACATATATCTTGCGAAGTCATAGTTAATGGTATGGTTTCAATTGAATCAACCGTATGTCTTACTACCTCCAGAACCTCCATTGTCCTTCCAAACGGAGTCGCGGGAAAGACCATTATGCATTGTAGACGTGGGGTTCAACAAGGAAACCTATATATATATATATATATATATATATATATATATATATATATATATATATATATATATATATATATATATATATATATATATATATATATATATATATATATATATATATATATTGCCCCCTGCTCTTTGTTTTGCAGGCAAACTTCGCCAATAATCAACAAAGCCTGTAGTCCAATCAAGACTTCTCACGGTTCAATATGTTGATGATACCTTAATCACCATGAAGGCATCAACAATTGAACCAAACTATCTCAAATCCAATCTCAATATCTTTTTAGAAGCAACTGGTCTGTATGTAAATTTCTCAAAGTCAGTAATAGTCCCTACCAGTATTCCTAAGGATGAACTAGAAAATCTACCACAAACATTTGGTTCCCTAACCTTCATGTATTTAGGTCTAATTTGGGAACAACTAAACTAAGTGGAGTAATTTATGGCTCTGGTAAGAAGATGTGAGTAAATATTATTAGTTAGTGCCTCCTCTTTCCTCCCCCAAGCTGGACATTTCGAACTTATTAGTGTTTTCGTCTCTATCCACGTACATGACCACTCTTTTCTTTCCGACTGGCTTCTATGATTAAGGAAATTGAAAAATATATATAAAAAATATTTATGGAGAGTTGTAGAGGCTAATATCAAAAAAACACCAAAGTTGCCTATAAAAACCAAAAAGAATGGGTGCAATGAAGTTTTGAAACCCAACATGAAGTACTTTTGTTGAAAGCTTCAATTGTGCATATGGAAAGCTTAAAATGTGCATTATGGCGAATATGCCTATGGGAAGCTTCAATTGTGCATTATCCAACTGCAACATTGAAGAAACTCTAGATCATCTATTTCCACATTGTCCTTTTGCCCTCCTGTTTTTTTAAAGTCTCCCTAGACTTTATTAGGCCCTCCACAATAATGTGCACTTCGAGCGATGCCTAAAAGAAGAGAGTGAGAGACAATCTTGAATATCGCTCCTCCAATTTTAGAAAGTGGAGAATTGCGCAAGAACTTGCATGGGTGGCCACTAAACACGATGCGTTGATCACATGAGAAAAATACTAATATTTGTAAATTATGCTCCTATGCTTTGTTAATTGTGTTTTTAGTCATAACATATTAGAGTAACATTCGTGTCTAACTGTAGAAACAATTATAAATTGTTAATTTTATTGTCCAAATACAGATCAGATTTCTAAACTAGTCTAACTATAGAAATAATTGTAATTTGTTAATTTTTTTGCACAAACACAGGTTATATCAGGTTATATTTTTGTCATGATTTGACTACAGAAACCACTGTAATTTGTTAATTGTCTTTGTGCCAATACAAATTATATTTCTATCCTTGTCTTGCTATAGAAACGATTATAATCTGTTAATTGAGTTTGTACCAACTGATGCTTGCGATATTTGCAAATCTGCAAATAAATACATGCCGTTTTCTTTAGAAACTACAAGTGTTTAGCGTGGCCCATAATTGAGCTGCCTTTGGAAATGGAGGGAGGGTTGTTTGATGTAGCCAACACGTGACCCACGACAGCAAGAGAGATGCAGACAAAGGTACCTAGGAGCGGGCCGGCGTCTCTGAACCATACGTACTCCTGCCATATCTATAAAACATAACCTTTTAAACAAGCTTTAGATTAATTATTGGGAACATAAACTATTAATAACTTTTAAAATATTTAATTTAAAAATTGAAACCTATTATATGTATAGATTCATTTCAAAACTTACTTTTGTATAAGGAATTTTATTTTTTATTTTTTAATATATTTTAATAAAAATAATATATAAAGTTAGATTTTAAAGACTATATCCTTATCCAAAACGTTAAGTTTTATAGGTATAAAGAGAGAGTGCTATTACGCGGCCGACTGGTACATGTTGGTGTGTTCATGAATTTCGCGTGTGTTTAGGCCGTCCTCGATGATGGAGTTGCGCTGCTACGTGACAATTTACGCATAGAGCTCTAACTGGTGAGAGCACGCATATATAGCATACCAATCACATGTGTCGTCGTCTCTCTTTCTCTCTCTCTCTCTGCTAAAGCAAAGACGACGTCGTATATTTTTTTTTTCTGTAAGAAAATGACGTCGTACGCAGACAATTCACGCATGCCGCATGCGTGCGTTAAATGATTGCATATATTAATTAATTAAGGAAAAGTCTAAAAAAACCCCAAAACTATTAACGTTGGTGGAAATACCTGCAAATAAAAACCGGGTACCTGTATACCCTAAACTTTCGAGGGTGGTTTGCTACAGTAACATGGTTTTGTCTTTTTTTTTTATTTATCTCGGCTGAATTTTTAGAAAATTATAGTAAATCACAGAAAAATTATAAAATAGAAAATCTAATTTTATTGGACTCCACATCACTAGATCTACACAGTGAGCATATAATATAGTATAGTTTAGTATAAAATTTTTGCTGTAATTTTAGACCTATATTTTTTTGTAATTAAATAGAATAATTCATAACCATAATTTCTATGGTCAAATTATGGTAAAATTTTTATGGTGAGCTTATTATGATATGCTTGAACTATGGTAAAAATTTTATAATTATTGGATCATATATAACTTAGTTATAGATTTATTTAGGTTTATACTTAGGTTTATGCTTGTTAAATATAAATAAATCTATAAATGATCCACCAAAGCACTACGCGTTTATCACATGAGAAAAATACTAATATTTGAAAATTATGCTCTTGTAATTTGTTAATTTTGTTTTTGTCATAACATATCAGAGTTTTATTCGTGTCTAACTGTAGAAACAACTATAAAATGTTAATTTTCTTTGTTCAAATATAGATCGGATTTCTAAACTAGTTTGACTATAGAAATAATTGTAATTTGTTAATTTTTTTCCCCAAACACAGGTTATATTTTTGTCCTTGTGTGACTATAGAAACCACTGCAATGTGTTAATTGTCTTTGTGCCAAAACAAATTATATAACTGTCCTTGTCTTGTTGTAGAAACAATTATAATCTGTTAATTGATTTTGTACCAACTGATGTTTGTCATATTTGCAAATAAATACAGGCCGTTTTGTTTAGAAACTACACAAGTGTTTGCATGCACATGTGCTTTTGTAACTACTCGACACTCGCGTCATCAACTAGCGTGGCCCATAATTGAGCTGCCTTTGGAAATGGAAATGGAGGGAGGGTTGTTTGTCAAAGTAGTAAGCAGCAGTGCTTAAAAGGACATTATTGAGACCCCTAATTTGAGGAGCCTGCCGGAGATATATGAAACTAAACCATCCAAAACATTACGGTATAATGTAGCCAACACGTGACCCACGACAGCAAGAGATGCAGACAAAGGTGCCCAGGAGCAGGGCCGGCGTCCTTGAACCATAAGATGCTACCATGAATTTTGCGTGTGTTTAGGCCGTCCTCGATGATGGAGCTGCGCTGCTACGTGACAATTTACGCATAGAGCTAGCTGGTGAGAGAGTGCGCATATATAGCATCTCTACGTGTGTCGTCGTCGTCGTCTTTCTGACTCTCTCTGAGCTAAAGCAAGACGACATCGTAGATTTTTTTTCTATAACAAAATGACGTGGTACGCAGACAATTCACGCATGCCACATGCGTGCGTTAAATGATTTCATATATTAATTATTTTTTTATATAGAAAAAGAAAGTCGTTTTAGATAGATTTGAGTCAAACATTAGAAACATGAATCACGAATAATTTTTAAGTTGTTGAGTTTGGAAATATAAAAACCATATAATAGATTTATCTTGAAAAATACTTTTATAAAAATATAAATATATCATTTTGTGATGAGTATTTTTATAAAAATAAAAATATATTATTTTGTGATGAGTATTTTTTATAAAAATATAAATAAAATATCATTAAAGACCATATTTGTCTAAACTAACTTTTTTATAAAAATATAAAACCTTGTGCCTTCCCAATGCACTAATTAAGCTTCGAGAGCTAGAGAAGCAAGAAAGAGCAAATTAAACATGGCCAGCATCAGCTCCTCCAAAGTACTACAGCTCTCCACGGCACGCCGCGACGGCGATGCTCCTCCTAGCGGCGCTACCGCCGCCGGCCTCTGGCATCGTCGTCGTCCGAGGAGGACCGCATCCGGGCTGCCGGGACTGCCCAATGACGGCGTGGCGTTCGACATGTACGGCGGCTACGTCACCGTCGACGAGGAGGCCGGCCGGGCGTTCTACTACTGGCTGTGGCACGGCCGATCCGGATACCGCGCCGCTCCTCCTGGCTCAACCTTTTTTTTTGATCGGCGCGTTCCGTGTCCACACCGACGGACAGAGGTTGCTGCTCAACGAGCACGCCTGGAACAAAGGTTGACGATATTAAATTTCAAATTTTTTTATGCAGTGAAGCTCACAAATAGTAAGTGTTGACGTGGATATGCAGTGGCGAACGTGCTGTTCTTGGACGCGCCGGCTGGTGCGGGGTTCTCTTACAATACTAGCTCCGACCTACTCGTTTCGACGTCAAAACAATGTCACGTTACGCCTTTGTTTTCTTATGTGTTTGTATACCTACCAGTTGTAATTCTTCTTCGTTTTGCAGCCCATGTACGTTCCTAAAATGGTTCGAGAGATTCCCGCAGTACAAGCACCGCATTTCCAGACCGGAGGTCAGTAGTAGTCTTTTTGTCAGTGTTTGGAGAATGGAGATTTGTTTGTTTGTACCACATATATATACTGTTGATTATTCAATTTGTTGAGTATATTGATCTGCCCACTATGTTCCTCAGCTCTCCCAGCTTGTGTACAGGAAAAACATTATGAACTCCACAACCTCAAAGGTTTGGATCGATATACTACATATGACGCATGATAAGAAAAAAAAATTGAACTCACACTGTCACACAATGTACATACAGCATGTATAACTTCACTGAAAATGCACATTTTTTAAATTCGTTCCAGGTCGGGAACGGCCTGACCGATGACCGCGCTGACATGGTCGGAATGTTCGAGTTCTGGTGGCACCACGGCCTCATCGCCGACGAGACTTTCGACACCGGGCTCAAGGTCTGCCCGGGAAGCTCCTTCATCCACGTCGCGCCGGAATGCAGGAAGATCTGGGACAAGGCCCTGGAGGAGCAAGGCCACATCGACGGCTACAGCATCTACACGCCGCCGTGCGACAAGGGGAGCCCGTACGCGCGCGGACTCCGGCAGAGCCGCCATGTAAGTTGCCACTCATGGACTCATCATCTCCGCCCGGCTGCCGGCCATGACGAACGGCTCGTAGATAGCTCGATCTTCTGTAGTTTCTTCATGGCATAAACATACTTACCTGACGGTGTGTCATTGTTGCTCAGCCATTGATGATGATGATGCCAGCATACGATCCATGCACGGCGTTCTACTCGACAAAGTACTTGAACCTCCCGGAGGTGCAGACGGCCATGCATGCCAATGTCAGCGGCAGCATGGAGTACCCTTGGGTTGTATGCAGGTGATGCAAATTAGTTTCTACACGCGTAGATATAAATAACACTGGTGTGTACGTACTGAATTGTTGCATTGTCATGGGTGAAAATGAAACCGGCCATATTATTTTCCGACCTGCAGCAACTTGCTGTTCAATTACTGGACGGACGCAGCCACTTCGATCCTCCCCATCTACAAGGAGCTCATTGAAGCTGGCCTCAAGGTCTGGGTCTTCAGGTAATAAGCTGCATACCTGGCTGGAGCTAGCTAGTGTCATTTCTATTCTTTCAGTGAGTTCGTTCGTTTTTCTTATTAGCCGAACTCATTAGCCGTTCGAACAGTATTTTTCTCTCACAGCAAAACCAGCCGGTTTGTCTTATCAGCTGGCGTATGTGACCAACCGAACATGTCTATAAGAAACTAAAATACATGTTTTTTGTTTGCATCTGCAGTGGTGACACTGATACTGTTGTGCCTCTGAGTGCGACTAGGCGCTCCCTTGCTGCCCTAGGCCTTCCTGTAAAAACTAGCTGGTACCCCTGGTACATGGTCCAAACTGAGGTCAGTGTGGAGAACAAGAGAAAATACATACTCACATCTCTGGACCCTGAGTTTCTCATAGATAGTGTTTCTTTTTTTATTTCCTCTCTGGATATTACACACATATTGTGATTGAAATATGTATAGGTTGGCGGCTGGAGCATGGAGTATGAAGGGCTGACGTATGTTACCGTCCGCGGCGCCGGGCATGAGGTTCCGCTACACCGTCCAGAGCAGGCACTCTTCCTGTTCAAGCAATTCCTGAAGGGCGAACCCATGCCGCCCGAGGCAAGTTTTACTTTGGCCACATCAAAGCAAATTAAATCCTTCCCAAGCAAACTGGTCTCCGAAAGACGTTGATTTTGCAGGCAAAAAATGGCAGCATGATCCTCCTTCCTAGTGAGAAAAAGGGTCCTTCCTAACTGATGGATCGAGCAGGGAAAGAGCACCGGTTTGTTGCGGCTCGTGATTGGTGACGACGACTTCAGTATAATCGTGAAATTCTATCTATGAATAAAAAGCAAGCTTCTGATATGCAAATTGTAATAAACGTGGAGAATAAAAGCTAGCTAGAGTACGGCGTTGTTTCTTCGGAAAAGCTACCAATAATGTATAACCGTTGGCTTGGGTTGGCCATTTTTTTAATCATTAGCATTTCGCCAAATCACGAGCCACAAACTCAGATAGTACAAGGTTATGCCGATCCAAATCCATGGATAAAAATCTCATATATCTCAAAGCTAACCTTCTTATATGCAACCGAGTTACAAGGGCGTGAATAAGATGGATAATATCAGATCATACAAACTGTTCACAAAAATGTTCATCGGATAAAATAGTTCTTATAACATATCTCATGGTGCACTATCGGAAAATACATAAAATTCTTATGGTTACAAAAAATAAAAATATCTTTGTTTTTACTGAACTAGCCACCTTCTAGTTTTTTTTTTCAAGTTTCCATGTAGTGGAACTAGCCACCTGAGTTTTTTTTTTTTCCAATCATAATAATTTATCACGGCAAGGCCAAGGCCATACCCACCACGAATGGGCTACGGGGTTCAAAACGGCCCACCGGATCAAAGAAAAGAGCATGGCCATGAGAGGACAAGCCTTTTACATTACTCTTCATGGGCCATGGCCTTATGACGGAGAATTCAGAGTTGGTGTAGCCCATTCTTTTTACATAGAAGAAAGGTAAAATTCCTCCTGACTTTGCTAATTTGTATGATTCACATCTCAAACTTCAGAGAGTAAGATAATACCTCAGTTATTCTAGGATCGTGCCAACATATTTGTGTGTCACCAAATTTTAGTTCTTATACGACCCAAATGCATGAATTTCTATGATCAGAATCATGATAAACTAAGTCACACGGACCAGTCAAACTAAAATATGTAAAAAAAATGTATTCATGACGGACTTGGACCATGCATTGATTTGAATAATTGATACCCTCTTGCTTGTGTTGCTCAACAAGTCAACATGGTCTTCATCACCTCAATCTTCACTGCATGCCTCTTGGAACCTCATGGAAGCGATGTTGAAGATCACATCACCATTGATACACCTGAACATCATGGGGCAAAGAAACATATTTCTCTACTCTCATCAGCACAAATAAACATAATGATGCACTAGTAGTTCATTTAAACATGCTTCTGTGTAACGCTGAAAACAGGGGGCGAAGCTTCATTGATGATAGGGCCAGGGTGCCTAGGCACCCCCCAAAAAATTATTGTTGACATTCAAAATTATCTAGCCCTAGCTGGTGTGTGATCCGGAATCAACTTGGCGTCAACAATTATAAAAACAAATGATTTGGTTAAAATTTCACCATGTATGTACTCTTAAAATAAATATCTATGTATCCACAAAGCATGTGCACCCTATCTAATTTTCTCTAGCTTCACCACTGGCTGAAACTGTCACTGGCCAGTCAATCATCACGAGCGAAACAGGCCAACAAACCAGACACATCTCATCTCACCATGTAGTACTATAGAAAAGTTGGGTGCATCTTGCCGGCGCTAACTCTGACTCTGAGACCACAGCCCAGAGTCAGTAGTATTCTTTTTGTCAGTGTACCAGACTGTTTGGAGAATGGAGATTTGTTTGTTTGTACAAGTACAAGAACACACATATATACTGTTGTGCATTATTCAATTTGTTAAGTATTTTGATCTGCAGGCCACTATGTTCCTCAGCTCTCCCAGCTTGTGCACAGGAACAACATCGGCGTAGAGAGAAATCCTTCCCTTAACCTCAAAGGTTTCATGGTATATATTTATTGATCGATATTATTACATGACGCATGATAAGAAAAAACTTGAACTCACACAGCGTACATCATCTATATATAACTTCACCGAAAATGCACCTTTTTTTAATTAAATTCGTTCGAGGTCGGGAACGGCCTGACCGACGACCGCGCTGACATGGTTGGCATGTTCGAGTTCTGGTGGCACCACGGCCCCATCGCCGACGAGACCCTGGACACCAGGCTCAAGGTCTGCCCCGGGAGCTCCTTCATCCACGTCACGCCGGAGTGCAGGAAGATATGGGACAAGGCCCTGGAGGAGCAAGGCCATATCGACGGCTACAGCATCTACACGCCGCCCTGCGACAAGGGGAGCCCCGACACGCACAGACTCGGCCGGACCCGCCGGGTCGTGCTAGCTGCCGACCGGGTGACACGCCGTCACCGTCCGACCCCCCCCCTCCCCCTCTCCGCCTTGGCGCGCGCCCGGCGAACCCCAGCGCCGCGGCGGCGCCGCCCTCTTCCCCTCCCGCACCTTCTTCTTCCCGTCGCCGGCGTTCGCCCCGCCCGCCCGACCCGTACCCCTCCGGCCATCCAGCCCCACCCGGCTCGGCGGCGCCTCCTCGCTCACCGCCCGGCCAACCCGCCACCACTGCCGTGTCGGCGACCGCCGCCCGAGCCCGGCCGGCCGGATTCTACCGGAGGAGGATGCTTCAACCCCTAACTCCGGCGGATCCCGCGGCCCGGCGCCGCCCGGCAGCGGGGCGCAAACACAGCGCGGGGCCGCCATGGCTGGGCGCGAGCTTCGGGCGGGTGGGGGCGCGGGGGCTTCGCCGTCGCCGCCCGGCTCAGGCGCCGGGGCGTGCGTGGGCCGTGCGTGGGCGTACGTCGGCGATTGGCGCTGGGGAGGCGCGGGGAGAAGGGGGGTCGGACGGTGACTCGCGTCCGATTGGTCGGCAGCGAAGATTGGCGGGAGCCGCCGCCACGCAAGTTGCATTGCCATCCATTATTATCTCCGGCCGGCCGACCGCCGGCTATGCACTGCTGGCTAGCTAGCTCGATCTTCTGTAGTTTCTTCATGGCAGAAACATAGTTACCTGACGACGATGATCTTGCATTGCACTGACGGTGTGTCGTTGCTCAGCCATTGATGATGCTGCCGGCATATGATCCTTGCACGGCCTTCTACTCGACCAAGTACTTGAACCTCCCCGACGTGCAGACGGCAATGCATGCCAACGTCAGCGGCAGCATGGAGTACCCATGGCGGCGTGGCCTGGCTCTTCCCGTAGCGGCGCCAGGGGTGGGATTGGATGGGCCACTACTACAGTCTACAGATAACATTTATAGTGGCAGCTCCAGAGGATTTGTAGGGCAATTTCTATAACCGTCCTACCAAACTATCTCTCCAAATCACCGATTTGTAGGGGCGGTTTTCCAGCCGTCGCTACAAATAGATTTGTAGGGTTAGGCGGCTGGATATTGAGCTGCCCCCTACAAATCAATTTTCAGATTTCACGAAACCGAACCAAAAAACACAAAAAAGGCCAAAACACAGCACAAAAAAAAAATTCGCCTCGGGGACGCCCCACCAGCGACCTCCCTCGCACGCGTGATCTCCTCTACCACTCCGCCCCATCGTCACTTGTGTCTAAATCTGGTTTCGGCTCTCCTCATATTATACTGAATTGAGTTTAAATTGACCATTTGAGGCCTTAAACGAATTCAAATCCAAAAGTTGTCAACTATAAAGTTTCATAACTTTTCGAGACCTACAACTTTTATGTTGGTCATTTCTCCATCCGAAGTCATTTGAAAAAGTCAAATTTTAAAATTGAGAAAGTCAAACGTAATTTTCTTTGACAAGCTGATTTTAAATCAAAAAGTTGTCAAGTATAAAGTTTCCATAACTTTTTGAGATCTACAACTATTATTTTAGTTGTTTCTCCATCCGAGGTCATTTAAAAAAGGTCATTTCAAAAATTCAAATTTTAAACTTGAGACATTCAAATATAATTTTTATAAGAAAATAAATTCAAATGAGAAATTGTTAATTATAAAGTTTTATAACCTTTTGAGATCTATAACTTTTATTTTGGTCATTCTTTCATGCGACTTTGTTTTATCAACTCAAAATTTGAATTCAAAATTTAACTACTTCAAACAATATTTTGAAAATATAAATGATTTCAGTTGGAAAAGTCTTGAATAACAAAGTTGTGCACCTCATCAAGATCTACAATTTGTATTTTGGTTATTTCTTCATCGATAAAGTGATAGTAATATTGTTTACAAATCTTACATATCTCTCACATAGTTTTCTAAAGCATAAGAGAGATATGTAAGATTTGTGAACAACGTTACTATCACTTTGTCAGATAAAGAAATGACCAAAATAAAAGTTATAGGTCTTGATGAGTTCTATAACTTTTGTGTTTATAACTTTTCTAGCTGAAATCATTTACTGCTTCAAAATATTGTTCCAAGTTGATATTTTTTAAATTCAAATATTCAATTGACAAACCAAAGTCACATAAAAAGATGATAAAAATTATAGATGTAACAACACATTAAGTTGATAGACAATAATTTTACAAATTTTTAGAAAAAAATCATCAGATTTGGAGTTAGTATGAGGGAGAAAGACTGATTATAAGTTTTAGCCAAAGAATAAAAAGAGAAATCAGAGTTCTTCAACAATTTCAATGTTGAAGTTTTAACTGATTTTGCAACAGAAAATGATTTTAAATAAAAAAGTTATAAACAACAAAGTTGCTTAACATTTCGAGATCTACAACTTTTATTTAGGTTATTTTTCTATCCGAGGTTAAAAAATTTAAATTTTAGTGCTTTATTTTTATTATTCAGTCTCTATTTGTAGGGGCGGTTCAAAAGACCAACCGCCTCTACAAATATATTTATAGGGGCGGTTCGTTTCGGGACCATTTGTTGGGGTGACTCAATATAGAGCCGCTCCTATAAAAAAGAGAGACGTTGCTACAAATCGGTTTTGTAGTAGTGGGCGTCGAACCTGCTGGAAGGAGCACGGAGCATCGGACGGCCAGCTGAGGAACACTATAGATGAACAGGGATATGTGAGGAGGAAACGGGATGGTACTATTCATCTACAGTGAGGATCACAGAATACAAAGATCTTTATAGATATTATGTACAGTGAACACAGTCATGATGTGTTGCGGGCATGTCGAGTACCGACGCGAGAGAGCAAGAGATGCCACGGGGATGTTGGGTTATGACATGGGAGATTGAGAGACACCGTTGAGATGTCATGTCCAGGAGATCGAGAGATACCACAGGGACATCGTGTCACACCGCTGGGGATCAAGCGACGCCATTGGGACGTCGAATCACACCGCGTAGGGGATTGAGAGGCGCCGCAGGGATCTCGAGTCATGCTGTGGAAGATCGAGAGCCGCCATGCATGGAACAGTGAGTCACATCACGAGAGATCAAGAGTTGGTGTGGGGATGTTGAGTCACGCCATGAGAGATAAAGAAACACCATGGGGACGTCCGCTCATGCTGCATGGGAGAAAGATGTTGCAGAGACATCGAGTCATGCCACGAGAGATCCAGTGATGCCATGGAGACATTGCATCATGCGGCAGATGGTCGGGAGACACCACGGAGATATGGAGTTATATCGTGGTAGAGAAAAAAAAATGCCATTGTTATCATGTACGTATTGACTATTTGACATCTATCGAGGTCTCCGTTCTGCAGACATTATTGTTATTGCTAATAGTATTACTGAGTCGAATGGCGTTTTGTTTTCAGAGCAGCATTACCACACTCGTTGTGTTGATAATCGGAAAAACAAGCGGGGTTCTAGTACTCATCGTTAAGTACCAGCGTAGTCCCAGCTAAGGACACACTATAAACTCCGGGTCAGATCGTGTGCCGCGTACTAGCCTGAGTTGGTCCGAAGCTATTCGAGTTCCCCTGACCCTGAGGGCATGCTTACTTATCCGAGTGGGAACTTTTTCGAGCACTGTAGCATCCGAGTCACATGCGCGACTCAGTCAAGGACTGATTGGTGTCTGCTACAGTACTCCCTCGCTTTAGGTTTTATTAATCGGGCTGATTAAGGGGTCCCAATCATCTGGGCCAACCGTATGAACCCAATTGTATGCGGGCTGGAAGTTGGACCGACGAGGCCCACCCTACTATTGCCCGATGGTGTTGAAGAACCTAGGAATCTTGGAGGGGGACCTCCATACGGTTGTAGGCCCTAAGCTTCTGCATGGTTAAAAGAATCAGTTGGATAGTTTGCTTGAATGTTGTTTTCTCATTGTGAGCTAATCACTATGTGACATACTTTGCAGACTGGACCATAGCCCCAATGCGTAGGGTGTTTGCCATCAGTGGCATAGTCATCACAAACAAAGTACCACACTTGGAACGTGGCACAAAAATATCTAAATGTAGAGGAAAAAGCAGACATCCACCAGTGTGCCCCTTTTATGTGTAGTAGCCCCTGACTTTTTGCTATGTTGGAGGCCAACTTGGTATATAGAAAGACGAGAACATATATGTAACATAAAGAAAACAATTAAGAAAGTAACTTAGCTAATCAAATGGGTTTGAAGGGACCGTGACGCATAAGAGGAGGTTGACGCATAAGAGGAGGTTGATTTAGGTGTCATAAAAACTAAACTTGTCCTCTTTTTCCTACTTATTAAAATCAATGCAAAATATCTATCTAAATGTGCAACTAGGTTTTGCTAAGTGTTGCTATATCTACCGCAAAAGAGTTTTGTACTCTATAGGTTCCAATCCTATCACTAACCTAGAAAGCTAGAATAGGAATGTACAACCAAAGAATGCAAGTAAATTGCGGAACCTTAAATCTATGTGATGGCATCTATGGGTGAAGCCCTCTGGAGGTGTTGATCAGGGGCTTCTTACCGTCCATATATAGTCTTAGGTGTAGGGTTACAGATAGTCTTGATCGGTTTACAGGTAGGTTTACTAGTTCGTTATAAGAAAAACTAGTCAAATAGAGTTGGTTTTTATGTATATCTTGCTATGCCTTGTTTGGCATGTTGATAAGACACCCCCATCCGGTGGGGTCTCTCGACTTCTCGGACTAGGCCCTCACATCCTGGTTGGACATTTCCCTCGAGATGATGGTACCGGTAACCAAGTAATTGACAAACCATCGCTGAATATTAAATCCTTATTGAATCTAGTATTTTTTGTGGGCCTTGAGATTTAATTGAATAAAAAATAGGAAAATCTCAATTAAAATATCAAGTTCAGCACTTTCATCTTAGTTGGTTGTGTGTCTTGTTAGCTTTGAAGACAAAGTCATTTCTTGAATTTTATTCAAGCTATTTTTTTTAAAAAAGGAAGATTTCGTTGAATTTTCAAGAAAAAAAAAAAGGTTCTTCCGACCTTCCCATGACAAGGAGCACACAACCTCTAATAAAAAGAGCCACACACTCTAGTGACTCTCAATCTGAAGATGATAGTGCTTCTTTTGAAACTTATCTCTTATCTGGAGCAACTTGACGGCCTTTATAAAAATGGTATCCTAAATAGCATGTAATCAACTAAATCTTAGCTTGGGATGCCAGCTTAAACCGGCAGACTGTAAGCAAAATGACATAATTCACAAGGATGTCTTCACAAGGATGTCGTTTGAATGCTTCAGTGACTTGATAATGCTCCCTCAGTATCAGTGAGGTGCTCGTGAAATTTAACTTCAATGGCTTGCAACTCCTTTAGAGCATCTCCCATAGTCGGGCGATCCATTGGCAACTCCTCAGAACACCAAATCCCAACATTTCAAAATGGAAGCGATGCAATCAATTCTGACATCTCTGGTTCTGTTGGAGTTTGATGCTGCAATCTCTATTAGTAGTTGTTGGTCCATGATACTACCAACCATGTTTGGAAATGCCATTTGAACATACTTGTGAAGCCCAATGGCTTCTCCAAATTTGTCATCTGTGGGTCTTTTTCCAGAGAACATTTCCAGCAACAGTATTCCATAACTGTAGACATCACCGTGGGTGGACACTTCATTCCCCAATCCATATTCTGAAACAAAAAAAAAATGAATTATTTCTTGAGGCAAGCCATTCAGAGTTTGGATATGTTGACAACGATTTATTTACAGAAATGCTCGTTTTCGGATTAAAGCATTTAACTTAGTTTCAAAAAAATTGTGGAACTGTGTAGTTTCTAGCCCTTCTGCATTCTTGGAAATCAAGTCTAACTGAGTTCAACTACACTTGATTTCCAGGAGTGCAGAAGGGCTACAAACTAGGGAATAAAGAGATACAACAAACAGCAGGTACCTGGAGCGGCATAACCAATTGATCCTCTCATTGATGCCCAGCCACTAGATTCATCTGTGCCTTGATGCAGAAACCTTGCAAGCCCGAAATCACCAACATGAGCAACCATGTCACAGTCCAGGAGAATATTGCTAGGCTTAAGATCACAGTGGATAATTGGTGCTGGCTTATATTCGTGAAGATAATCAAGTGAGGATGCCACATCAATTGCAATGTGTAGCCTTGTAGTCAGATTTAGTACATTTTGTTCACCAGCTTTGATATGCTGATGCATCCATTGGTCTAAGTTTCCATTTGGTAGAAACTTGTATACAAGGGCCTTGAAGTCACGGCCATGGAAGTCACTACTTGAGCAGACCGTCATTATCTGGACAAGGTTACGATGTCGAGCACATCTTAAAGTTTCACATTCTGCTAGAAAACTTTGAGATGCACCACGTTGCATGAGGTTGAGAACCTTAACAGCAGCGACCACATGCCTGCCATCAACTATCATTCTTGCTTTGTAGACTGAGCCAAAGCTCCCTTCTCCAATCAAATTCTCAACAGCAAAACTATTTGTTGCATTGACTAGTTCAGCATAAGAAACCCTCATATATTGCTCGCCAATGGCAGACCTTGGTAGGCATGCTTTTTTGTTTTGGTTCATTTTGTAGAATTTGTACAGCGCAAAGACCAATATGATAGAGAGAAATAATGCACCACATATGGAGACTATTATGGCAAGTCTACGAGATGTACTCTTGGCCATGTGCTTGAAGCAGGGTGGCAGTTTCAGCTGAGGGATACCACCACAAAGACCATAGTCTCCGGTGATCGAGATTGCTGTCACATTGAGAAATACCCCATCTTTAGGAACTTCCCCCTCAAATTTGTTGAATGAGAGATTCAATGAAGACAGACCTCTCAAACTCCCAAGAGATTCAGGTATGCCCCCAGATAAGTTATTGTGGGACAGGTCAAGAACTATGAGCCCCATCAGTTTTCCCAGTGATGATGGGATTTCACCATGAAGGTTGTTCCCAGATGTGTTGAGGTATTCTAAGCTTTGACACTCACCTATCGATGTAGGAATCTCTCCGTAGATCATATTGTCAGAAAAATCAAGTGCGGCAAGATTTCGGAGATTACCTATCTCAGAAGGCACTCTGCCACTTAAGAAATTATGATTGATAAGCATAGATACAGACAAGCTCTGCATTAGAAAAAGTTCTCTGGGTATCCTACCATCAAGCACGTTGTATGAAAGGTCCAACTGTGCTAGAGGACAGTTGTTCAGACTGGAAGGTATGACACCACTAAATGCATTGCCTTGCAGAGTAAGTACTCCTAAATTTGATAGATTGCCGAGTTGTGGTGGGATGGATCCTGAAAGCTTGTTGTTTTCTAGGCCCAGTGTACTTAACTTACTTAATTTGCCGATGGAGGTTGGAATAGTGCCCTGAAGAAGATTTTCTTCCATGGATAGATATTCCAAATTAACCAAGTTTCCTATTCCCTCATATATTTTTCCAGTGAACTTGTTACCACCTGCAAGGAATTGAGTCAAATATTTGGAGAGGTTACTAGCTGACTGTGGTAGAGAACCTCGTAGATTGTTATAACTGATGTCTAGAAGTGTCAAATAAGTGCTGTTCGTCAGACTTGATAAAAAGCCCCAATCAGCCTCCGTTTTTGCTTCGAATTGATTTCCACCCATGCTAACTGCACCCAAGTACTTTTGGTGAGTACCCAAGCACTTAGGAATGGGTCCTGATAGTAAATTGACAGTTGTTTGGAAGAGAACAAGCATAGAGTAATTGCAGAGAGATAGTGGGAGTATACCGTGGAGCCTGTTGTACGTTACACTAAAGCTTTCTAGGTTTGGTAGGTTGCTACTCATGTCAGAAGGCAAAGAACCATTCAGGAGGTTGTGGTCCATCATAAGAGCTTCAAGGTTGGAGAGATTAAATATTGTCGGAGGTAATTCGCCTTCTAGTTCATTGGAGGAGAGGTACAATTTCTTAAGGCTACGGAGGTTTCCTAGTTCATATGGTACGGAGCCAAAAAGTTTGTTTGCATCCAGACCAAGGTATGTAAGCAACTCAAGATTTCCTAGAGATTTTGGGATTTGACCATCTAGTTCATTTTGGTAAAGATCTATTGCGGTCAATGAAGATATGTTTCCCATTGATGGGGAGATATGTCCTGTGAAGCTGTTCTTTCCTAGATGAAGGACACTAAGAGAAGAGAGTCCTTGCAATGGAGGGATGCTACCAGTCAGACTGTTTGAGAAGAGGCTGAGAAAGGTCAGTTCTGTGAGGTTTGTAACTGAAGCAGGGATTGTTCCTGAGAACTGATTATGACCTAGATTTAGTGTGACAAGGTTAGCTAGTTTGCCTATCTCAGCTGGAATCTGTCCTGTGAGGTTGTTGTGTGCTATGTTGAGAAGCGTCAGGCTCTCAAGGTTTCCAAGTTCAGGAGGAAAGGTTCCTGTGAGCCTGTTTTTGACGAGTTCAAGTACCTTCAGATCATGTAGCGAGCTGAATTCGATTGGTACTGCGCCCTGCAACATGTTGTCATTGAACGAGATATTAACCAGGTGGCTGCAATTTGAGAGCGACACGGGAATATGTCCTCTGATGAAGTTGAGGCTGAGGTTCAGGTGCCTTAGCTCCTGAAGATTACCAAGCTCTGGTGGAAGGATGCCATAGAAGCGATTTCTTGGAAGGTCGAGTCGCCTCAAGTAGGTGAGGTTGCCTAAAGCAGGGGTGATAGTGCCAAGAAGGTTCAGCTCACCTAGGTTCAACACCACCACGCGGCCAAGGCGGCTCCCCCTCAAGCCGCATCCCACGCCATGCCAATGGCAAATTGGAACGGATATTTTGCCCCAAGACGACAGGGCTCGTGATGGGTCACTCCTTATGAAGGACTTGAACGACATGAGCGCGAGGCTGTCAGCATAGTTGGCAGTGGATGCTCCATGGGCTGTTAGTGAGGCATCTGCTCTGTATGTGGCAGGGCAAAAAGGGAGATGATTACTACCAACAGATACTCAAGGAGTAGCACCATTGCTGCCTGGTTTAGGACACTGGATGAAACATGCTGCTTTTATGGGCGGAGACTGCGTTTGCGGCTGTGTAGTCAAAGTCAAAATTCCACTAAACTTTTTAATTCAGAAAATATAGTCCACTCAATTTTAAATCAAAAGAAAGTCCAAAGTCCAGTCAATCGCCAATGGATAACAAGTCCAAGTCAATAGTCCAAGTCATTGCAAACCCATCCATCAGAAAAGCAAGATGACCGGACCCAGCACAAATTGATCCTTGATCTGTCACTATCTATATGGTATTTAGTATTGGGTGAAATGTACACATAAACTTTTTTAATTTCTCATCTCGATCCATAAACTCTTAAAGTGATCATGTGAGTTACCCTAGAATAACCCACTTGAAAAATTGAATGGCCCAAATAATCACTTTAGTTCATGGACCCAGACGAAAACGCAAAAAAAAAAAAAAAAAAAAAAAACTCATATGCATTTCGCTATTTAATATTTTCTATGTGTTTTCTTAAATGTCCAATGTTTATTATTCTTTGCCTCAAATTTTCTCAAGTATGGCAGAGTATTTTGCTGTCTAATTTAGACATTTGCCGGTGCTAAAAAGTTAGCAACAAAGAAGCTCTAAAAAAAAAAAAAAAAAAAACCATCAGCTTGCGACCATTGTGACTTTTTATATTGTGCATATAGAGTAGCAAAATATTGTTCATACAAATCGTGTAGACAAGAGCAAATGCTCAGGCCGTGGAGGGCATCTCACCAGCGGAGAGCTCTGGCGGTGGAGGGTACCCTTGGTACATAGTCTCAACCGAGGTCAGTACCGCATGAGAAGTTTCCCTTTTTTCTCCATGAACATTTACATATACATGCTATGATTGAAATATGCTACCTACAAAGGTTGGCGGCTGGAGCATGGAGTATGAAGGGCTGATATACGTCACAGTCCGCGGCGCTGGGCACGAGGTTCCTCTCTACCGTCTGGAGCAGGCGCTCGTCCTGTTCAAGCAATTCCTGAAGGGCGAATCCATGCCGGCCGAGGCAAAATTTAGGTTTGCCATATCTCGAAACATCAACTTCTCATGGAAACTGGTCTCTGAAAGATGTTGATTTTGCAGGCAAAAAATGGCAGCCTGATCCTCCTTCCTAGTGAGAAGGTCCTTCCGTTACTACAAAGAAGCACTGCACCCCTACCCAAGCGTCTCAACAAATCAACGATTTGTAGGGAACCGTCGCTACAAATCGATTTGTAGGCTGTTTCCAAGAAATCACAAATCTGGATCAAAAAAATAACAAAAAAGCTTTTTTTTTAATCTTGTAAGGCCCCACTCGGCAGCCACACATCCACGCTCGGGCATTTTTTTTTTTTTTCATGCGACAATTGTGCGCTTCGTGGCCGAAGGGGTTCCATCCCATGATCTCAGCCTTGCGTGTTTGTCCCTCTAACCAATCCACCCAACAATCGCTTGTGTCAATACTAGATATTCTTTCTCCTCGCATCATACTGAACTGAATTTAGAATGAGTGTTTGGAAGTCTAAACGAATTCAAATGAAAAATTTCAACTACAAAGTTTTATAACTTTTTATATCTACAACTTTGATTTTAGACATTTCTTCATCCGAGGCCATTTCAAAATTTTGAATTTCAAATGTACGAATTCAAATGAAAAAATTATCAACTATAAAGTTTTATAGCTTTTTGAAATCCACAACTTTGATTTTAGACATTTCTCCATCCGAGATCGTTTCAAAAATTTGAATTTCAAATATACCAACTTTAAACGTAATTATCCTTAGTTCTAATTATCCTTAGTTAGATGATTTTAAATAAAAAGATTATCAACTATAAAGTTATTTAACTTTTTTCTACAACTTTGATTTTTTCTGTTTCTCCATCCGATGTAGTTTGAAAAAACAAATTTTAAATATGAGAAATTCAAGCATAATTTTTCATGCATTGATGATTTTAAATAAAAAAGTTATCAACTATAAAGTTTCATAACTTTTTAAGATCTATAACTTTTATTTTGATCTTTTCTCCATCCGAAGTGTTTGAAAATTTTGAATTTTAAATATGAGAAATTCGAACGTAATTTTTCATGCATAGATGAGGCCAAATAAAAAGTTGTCAACTACAAAATTGCATAACTCTTTGAGACCTACAAGTTTCATTTGGTCGCTTCTCCGTCCAAAGTCGTTTATAAAATTTGAATTTTAATTCGTAATTTTTATTATTCAATGCCCATTGTTGGGCGGCTCTAAATCCAGCCACCCCTACAAATGATACTGAGAGCCGCCCCACGTTATTTGTAGGGGTGGCTGAAAATGCTAGCAGTCGGACGGCTCGTTTTAGGAACCATTTGTAGCGGTGGTCTAAAATTGAGCCGCCCCTAAAAAAAGGAGGCGTGCTGGGGGGAGACCCTCGCCTTCGGACCCTTGCTTTTCTCCCCTGGTCAGGGCACGGTGACGCCTAGCGATGATGGTTTCGCTCATTCGAACGCAGTGCCCCCTGGCGAAGCAATGTTCGCTATGGTGAAAATGGGTTCACTAAGGGTGGAGAAGGTCCGGTCTTTAAGGAGACCGTACCAGTCGTTGCGTGTCGTCGGGCGATAGCCCTTTCGGAGAGGCGAAAGGGCATTCGTCGTCGTGCGTCGTCCAGCGACAGCCCTTTCGGAGAGGCGAAATGGCATTCACCGGACACTAGCGCTCGCCCTTTGTGTGATCGCCTATAGAAGATGGGCCCAGGAGTGGTTGAAAGGAGCAGGTGAGATCAGGGGCATAAAGACCGGACTGCCTTCAGGGGCTGGTGATCCACCGGCTTACTGATTGTGGGGTCAATCCGTGGGTAGGGTTGGGAACTAGGGAAAGCTCCCGGGTATCCGGTCTCCTATAAATAGCCTTGCCACCGTACTGGGGAGGAGGGATGGTTCCGAGAGGGAACATGGACACATCAGGCTAGTATTTGCTATACTAGACCAACAAGGCGTTTCTACAAATTACCAGTGTGATTGAGTAGGGCAACAACACCGGTTGTTGTGGCTTGTGCTTGGTGATGGTGATGATGACCCTTGGATAGTCATGGAATGCCAGCTATGAATAAAAAAAACAACGCTGTATTCAACAGAATTTATTTGCAGCTGTGGCTGCGGCTGCGGCTGCGGCTACGACTGATTTGTTGTGAGAGGAAAACACTATTCTGACTGCAGATTCTAGCTTATAAGCTAAAGCTGAAGCAAATGGAGCACTAGTAGAAAACAAACTTTTGGTTTTTGGTTTTAGTCCCGGCTAGAGTTGGGCCTGGGACTGTAGGGATATTTAGTCCCGGTTAGAGCCAACAACCGGGACTAAAGTCCCATGCCCAATGGGTAAAGCCGCAGGCTTTTGCAGCAAGGGGACTTTAGTCCCGGTTGGTGGATCCCACCAGGACTAAATGTCTTCCTCTAGTCCCGTTTTGATCCACCAACCGGGACTAGAGTATGATGTTTTGTTCCGGACGGCTCCACCAACCGGGACTATTGTACCCCTCTATATAGATAGCTTCTATTGTCCCTCAGTCGAGGCATCCCAGAAAATTTCCTATTTGACACCGAAAAAGGTTGTGCTTTCTTATTTGACACTCAAACTCAAAATCTTTCTTATCTGTCCATTGTCAATTTTCTTTCCTATAAGACCTTTTTTTTTGAGGGAAAACGGGAGGGGAAAAGCCCCCTACTGTGCTTTTATTGAAACATAATATTTACAGATCTTACAGTTCTCAAACACAAGAATTAGGACACAAAGAAGGTTACAAAGAAAATTAAAAGGATTACACATAAGCTTCTAGCCAGAGATCAAGGGAATAGTATGATCAAATGGTCCAGGGGGAGGCAAGGAAGCTGGTGCCTAAAATATATCATCAAACTGAGCTAACAACAGACCCAATTCAGAGCTATGCTCCAGGTCAGCAATAGTGTGAATCCCTTTGACAATGTGATGCTAGTCTTCAACCTGATCAGTCAGTTTCAGCTGAATGCAATGAGACACCACTTGCCTGTTCAATAGACCTTTCAGAGCTTGACTGGTAACAGGAGGACACTATAGTGTATCCCGAGTTATTCCTTGGAGAGAGATTCTTTTACCATGCACAGTAAACTTCATAAGCTTCTTACCCCAATGTACTCACATAGGACTATGAGCCTCCAACCAATCAGCTCCTATGATCATATCAAAACATTTTAGGGGCAAAATTTCCATAGTTGAGGAAAAAGTGTGTCCCTGAGCAGTCCATTGCAATTATGGAATCTTCTGATCACACCCCATAGGGCTACCATCAGCTGCCACCAAGTGCATGGGAGTGCAATCTTCAGTATCTAGCTGCAACTGCTAAGCTAATCTATCACTGATGAAGGACCCAACACTGCCAGAGTCCACCAGAATTAGCACTGTCAACTTTCCAATGGATCCACAGATCCTCATGGTCTTTCTTCTGGCTCCTTCCTGAGCAGAAGCTTGAGACACAGTAGCAACTATCTCATCTTCAACCGAGCTGGACTCATCTAACTCAAAATCATCCACAGCATCCAGAGCATCTAAGATTTCTTCCACCACATGCAGAGGTACATGAATTAGACATTTATGATTTCTATTCCACTTAGCCCCACATTTGAAACACAACCCATTCTTCCTTCTGGATTCTTTCAGGGCAGCCAACTTATCTTCAGTATCCTTGGGCTGAATGTTCTCTTTCACTTTGTCAAAGTCACCCCATTTGTGCTTCTCAGTGTGCTGTTTGAAATGGCCTCTTTGCCAGTCCTTTCCGGACAGAAGCTTGCCTTTCCCTTTGGTCAGTTCTTCCTCCTGGATCAGTGCTAAAGCACTAGCTGTATCCACATCCTTGGGCCTGTGTAAGGAGATGACAGCCCTGATTTCTTCTTTGAGTCCAGCCAAAAATGAGTCACAAAATATGTGTCATCGTAGTTACTGTTGTAAAGCAGAATACCCTGAGCCAACTTCTCAAACTCTACCTGATAATCCTCCACCGAGCCTGACTGCTTCAGAGTGTCGAACCTCTTGAGCAACAGCTGATACTGATCCTTATCAAACCGAGCCATTACCAAATCACAGAGCTGAGTCCACTCAGTAACCCGCCCTTTCCTCTGAACAGTTTGCAACCAAGTAGCTGCCACCCCCTTGAAATTCAGAGCTGCGAACCTTGTCATCAGGGAAGGGTGTACCGCATACACCTCGAAGAACATCTCGCACTCATTCCGCCACAAACGAGGAAATTCACCATCAAACTTAGGAAATGCTAATTTGGGAAAAGACGGAGAACAAAAATTCGCATGCACAATTTCATCAGGAAGGGGTGGTTCAAGGAAAGGGGTAGGCATACCCTTGTCGATGTCCTGCGGCTAGGGTCCGAGGATCCCGCCAGCAGTGCTCGCCGTGGCCCTTGGCCAGCTCCCCGTCCATCGCAGGTGAGCACGAGGACGACCCGAGAGCCGTGTTGAGGTCCATGCTCCTCAACACGAAGTGGGGTTGCGCCGTGTGGAGCGCTAGATTCTGACCGACTTGGCCTCCAGCGAATCCATGCGTATCACCGCCAACTCCATGCGCTTGGTCACCATGTTCAGGGAGGTCGTGGTGCCTTCCGCCTTTTCGCGCAATTCGTCGAACGCTGAGTCTGCAGTCGCCTGCCACGCTCCCATGGCATCGAGTGAGTCCAAAGTACTCTTCATCATCGTCTGAAATCCTGCAAACTGCTTCATCATCATCTTGAACTGAGTCGACAGCTCCTCGATTGACTTCGACATCTCCTGTTGAAATTTCGATGGCCCCCCGCTTAGGCGCCAGACTGCTCCGCAAGTACCGCAACCACTCAAATCAATTGCCGACCCGCTCAACCTCGGCTCGGACCTCTAGTTCACGCGAATCAATCACCGAGGTGAAGAATCGGCGAACCTGCCGACGGGGATTACGAGCGCGATCAAGGCGAATCGATCGACGGCTTTGATACCAATTGTCACGATCCCGCAAGGAATCGAACAGGATAACTAGAACAGAGTTCAGGATTAGGGATTCAGTAGAGAATTTGGGGAAGAACAGCAAGCGTGCGGCGTGAGGAATCTTATTTAGCGAGGGAAAAGGGATTTGTCTTTCGTTGATACAGACTAAGAAGACCGTGGCGCCTTTATACTTCCAGGTCGCCACGCCGTTACAAGCCCATCGGCTAAGCCCTTTACCAGCCCATCAGCCCAATAACTAGACTATGGCCTAATCTGCCAGACGTTCTTACTCCACCACGTTATTGACCGTCGTCGCCGTTCCCAGGTGTGCCGGACGCACAACAGTAGCTCTACGGCCCCTTGCCGTCTTCCTCTTTATCCTGACAGTCCGATCCTGGTGAATGAACACATGCTCTCTCGCGTTTGCATGCAGCCAGCGATCGAGGACCATGACAGTGATGCCATAAATAAAACCGAGACAGTCATGTCGCCACACCATTATTGCAGTGGATAGGTAGGTCCAGCTCCTTCCTGCGAGTGGCGGCGATGAGCACGACGATGGAAGGAAGACAATACAAGATCGATCCAGGAGACGACGACGACAGTGATGCGCACGGCTATTGGTGCAGTGGATCGGAGGGCCACGAGCGTATCATGTACGGCGTACGGGTCCTGCTCCAAAGCGGTGACAGGGTTTAATTTCTTGGGCCGTTTCTGCATGGCAGCTGTTACGAGAGGGCATATCTTTGATCCTCCTCTCGGTGAGGACTGGGGAGTCTCACTTTCAGTTTTTTTTGAGAAGGTATTGCATTAGTAAATGACCGGCAGACCCAGTGCCAAAGCTCCCACATGAGTGGGGTCTTGGGAAGGGATAACCAAAAATGCGTCTGTACCCCAGCACTGTGGGGAGGAGCCTTTGAACCCACGACCTGGTGACTCAGTGAGGGAAAGCTCACCAACTGCACCAGGCCTGACCAACGAGAAAAAAAATGCACAAGCCTCTTCTTTCTATTATTTATATGGACCAGACTATAATGAGTAGAGGTGATAATAGTGTCCGACCATCCGTGTCGCTTTCTGAACTCAGGTATTAAGAAAAACAGCACTGATGAGGCTCCCAAAAAATTATAAAACGATAAAATAATAGCAATTTTTTTAAAAAAATCTAGACATTTTGTCCAAGTGAGATATTCGTCCTTCTCATTCTATTTTCATTCTTTTTTGAAATGAGTATTTAGGACCCTAAATGAATTCAAATAAAAAGTTTTATAACTTTTTAAAATCTGCAACTTTGGTTTTGGGTGATTCTTCATCCAAGATAGTTTAAAAATTTTGAATTTTAGATGTGAGAAAATTCGGCCATAGAGGGCATTCTTGGATCTTCCTCGCTGAGGACAGAGGAGTCTCACTTTCAGCTTTGAGAAGGTAGTGCGCCAGTAAATGACCCCCAAAGAAGCACAAGCCTCTTCTTTTCATTTATATGGAGCAGATTATAATAAGTAGAGGTGGTAACAGGGTGAATATTTTCCGACCGTCAGTGTCGTTATCTAAACTCAAATATTCGAAGGATGATCTCAGATATTTAGGGGAAGAGCCGTACTATTTTGAGGGTATTGTGGAGATGAACTAGATGCACTATTAGATAGAGTCTTCTTAGAAAGGTGTGAACGTAGTTTCCAAAGGCGTTTCTACTGACCATGGATGGTTAAGATGTCTGCCTCTATAAATCAATTGAAAAAGAAATTGCTTCTTCGACATCTACCGGTGCATTTAGCGTTGCTTCTTCCCTTTCTGCGCGCGACAACATCACATGAACAAATCAATCAACAATCAAAATAGAGCGCAAAGGATGAGGGTGACAATAGAGAAGTCAACCACGTAAGAGGCAGATCACGATGTTCACTAGCTAGGCATGAGGCATTGTCCTTGGTCTCCTCGACGACGAAGGGAGCGCCATGGAGAAAGAGGTACAATATCAGCCATTAAAGAAGTAAGGGCATGAATACCATGAGGAAAATGGAGAAAAGAACAAGGACATATGAATTTGCGTGAAACTGAGGGGAAGCAGAGGCACCGATATATACAATGAACAGAACACGGTGGACGACTGAGGAGGGGCGCGAGATCCACCAAGGTCTCGTAAACTTGGGGCCACCTTCCAGGCCATGCACAAGATCTACCACCCTCCACGTGACTTGTAATAAGTTGTAAAGATCCATCGGATATGCTTAGAAGCCATGTAAAGGTCCACTCGGATCCGATAAGATTTTCCTGTAACAAACTAGAAAATCGTATCTATAAGATGAGGATTCCGTCTGTAACCTTGATCGTGTAGACTATATAAAGAGGAGTATGGGACCCCGGATCGACAATCCACAATATCCAACATAGAATTTCTCCACGAGCGTCATCAACACCTCTATAATTCAAGTGCACTACGCATAAAGAAGCATTCTCAACTGGGCCTGTATCTAAACCTGTATAATTCCTGTCCCATAAGCTATCCTCCGATTCCCTAATAAAACTGGAAAATCTAATGACACCCAGCTTCTCCCACATCACCGTGCTGGCCTCACTTGAGTCGGCCTTGCCTATGCCGACGCACCCTAGGGCAAACTGGACCACGACCGTGGATTGGGCTACGCGTGCAGGAGCATTTGGTTCCCCCGGGATCATGGAGCTGCTCCTCCAGCGCTACCAAACGTGGCTGTAGTTCTCCTTACAGTCATATTCATGCTAGCCCCTAGTCCTATGCCCCTATGATGGAGCGCCTGTAGGAAATGACACTCTGTTTTATTTACCTAGTTGATAGGCCACCATAGACATACAATTTATGCATGCCGCACACGTGCTTAAAGCAACCAATCATCATACGATCAAACAAACAATCAGCCTTGCATGCTCGCTTCTATGTACTCTTTTTTTCGCGAACATGTCATTTTGACATGTATTTCATTAAGAAGAAGTAGAGTTACGGTTAGTTACTAATAACCAAGCTAAACACACTTAGCCTGGTTACAAGGAACTAACAACACAAGAACATACAAGGCCCGGCGGGCGCCTAGCGAATGGACTACATCGCAATTTTTAAACAAGCGACAGTTGCTGGACACCGATCATGGGCAGCAGCTTCCCGATTTGTTGAAAGCCGGCCGCGAACCATAGCTTCGCCTCGTCGATTGCCGCGGCCACCAGCTCGACCGGGTTCCTTGATACCGCGTCGAAGGTGCGAGCATTCCTTTCCTTCCACAAGGTCCACCCCAGGAGGAGGACGAGTGAGTCGAAGCCTCGTCGTGCCGCCCTCGGGACACGTTTCCTGACTCTGATCCACCGATCATGTACTCTTTTTTTCGCGAACTTTCGGTTAGTTGGTTTTCATCTATATATGCAGTCCATGAGCAGCTCCTCCGGCCAGTACTACTCTCCATGGCGCACCGCCTCGACGACAACGCTCCTCCTGGCACTAGCCACCGTCACTGGCCTCCTGCTACCGATACTGGCACGAGGGTCCTCAGGTGAGGACGACCGGATTCTGGGCCTGCCAGGGCAGCCCAACGACGTGGCGTTCGATATGTACGGCGGCTACGTCACCGTCGACGAGCAGGCCGGCCGCTCGCTCTACTACTGGTTGCAAGAGGCAGACAAGACGGCGGTCGAGGACCCGGACACCGCGCCGCTCCTCCTCTGGCTCAACGGCGGGCCTGGCTGCTCCTCCATCGGCTCCGGCGCGCTGGAGGAGCTCGGCGCCTTCCGTGTCCACCAAGACGGCGAGAGGCTGCTGCTCAACGAGTACGCATGGAACAGAGGTATGAACTGGGTCACCATTAAACCAGTCGAGATGTACTTTGCAGTGAAATTATACTCACATGTAAAAGGCATGCAGCGGCGAACGTGCTGTTCTTGGAGTCGCCGGCCGGCGTGGGGTTCTCTTACAGCAACACCAGCTCTGACCTAATCGTCGGCGACAACAGAACGGGTTGGTGATTGGTGAAGAACATATATGACAAATTATATCTCCCGGCCCCCTCGTCAGTCTGTTCTGAATCTTTGTTATTTGCAGCCCATGACGCGTACACGTTCCTGGTGAAATGGTTCGAGAGGTTCCCAAAGTACCAGTACCGTGATTTCTACATTGCCGGCGAGAGCTATGGAGGTTAGTAGTATTTTTGTTGAACTAGTATACGAGATTGTGTTTGAACGACGGAGATTTGCTGAGCATTAATCTGTGAAATGTTTTAATTTTCAGGTCACTATGTTCCCCAGCTCTCCCAACTTGTGTACAGGAGAAACATCGGCGTAGAGAAGCCTATCATTAACTTCAAAGGTTTCATGGTAAAGACCGAATTCACACAAATAAAAAGGACTTCATTTCATCAGAACCTGATGAGGCGCCAAATGAGTCGACAAACAACAAATGGAAGTACAAAATGCATATATATAATAAAAGTTAAAAATGTGCACGTTTGATTGATTTGGTTCAATTCATCCCCAATTCCAGGTCGGAAACGGCCTGACCGACGACTACACCGACATGATCGGCATGTTCCAATACTGGTGGCACCACGGCCTCATCTCTGACGAGACCCTGGCAAGCGGGCTCGAGGTCTGCCCGGGGACCTCCCTGATCCACCCCTCGCCGGAGTGCAAGAAGGTCTGGGACGTGGCCACCAAGGAACAAGGCAACATCGACGGCTACAGCATCTACACGCCGCCTTGCGAAAAGGGAAACCCATACGGGCGCATTTTCGAGAGGAGCCGCCGCGTAAGTCGCCGTTCATCTTCTTCGTCTCCGGCCATCAGTTCTGTAGCTAATAGCTAGCTGTGTACTTTATCTCACCATGATCGGAGCACGTTCTTGTTCAGCCACTGACGAAGCTGCCCCCATACGATCCGTGCACCGCCTTCTACTCGACAAGCTACATGAACCTCCCCGACGTAACGTCAGCGGCTTCATAAACTACCAATGGCAATTATGCAAGTATGCATTATATTGTAATACTATTGTCCCATACACGTCTGATTTCTAGTGGCTTTAGTTCAGTTGACCCATCTTTTCATATGGCTTCATTTTCTTTTCTTTTTTGTTCATATGTATACTGCTGTATATATATGTTTCTTTTTTTTTTCTCTAAATGATGGCAAGAGTTGTGCCGCTATTATTATTAGATGGATAAAAGGCAAATAAAAACGTTACAAGCGCAACTCAACAAAAGAGAAAAGGGAAGAAATCAGTGACTGGATTCATTATGCTGGTCTGCTAAACCCCATATATTTTTCATATCCTGCAGCATGGCTATATATGATAACTGGACGACATACAATCCTATCATTTCCATGCTACCCATCTACAAGGAGCTCATTGGAGCTGGCCTCAAGGTCTGGGTCTTCAGGTAATATGAATAATAAGCTGGCTGTTGTATACCTTACCTTCTATGCGTTTCTTCAGAGTTTATTGCAAATTTCTCTGCAAGAAACTAAAATATATGCATGTATATGTCTTTTAATTTGCAGTGGTGACACGGACACTGCAGTGCCGTTGAGTGCGACGAGGCACTCTCTTGCTGCTCTGCACCTTCCGGTTAAAACTAGCTGGTACCCCTGGTACATACTCCCAACCGAGGTCAGTCAGTGTTGAGAACAGGCAAAATACCATGCTTAATCCATTCATGTGTCTCTGAATCCTGGGTTATTTCTCACAAATACAGTCTCCTTGTGCTCCATGGCCACTAATATATACTTGCTATATGACTACGACGATATGCAGGTTGGCGGTTGGAGCATGGAGTATGAAGGACTGACCTTTGTCACTGTCAGGGGTAACCATGAGCATGCAGCCTTAAGCCCGTTGGCCCAGCACGGGCCCGTTGATTTTGGCCTGGTCCAAGCACGGCACGGGCACGACTACATAGGGCTTAGGGCCGGCCCGGCACGGTTAGAGGGCCGTGCACGGGCCGCCATCGAAGCACGAGGGCCAAGCCGCGGCACGGCCCGCTAAAAAGCGGAGGCACGGTGGCGGCCCATTAGGCTGAGAATTTAGAAATAAATTTTCACATGTTGCAAGTGAAACTATGAATTGTTGAAGTTAGTTTTGAGATGATTTTGAGAAACATATAAATTGTGCTATATTCTGTAAAATTCTTGTCAAAATTCAAATTTAGACGAATCTACTGTTATTTTTTTCTGTTAGCGAGCTAAGGGCCGGCCCTGAGCCCTATTGGGCCGTGCTTTTTAGGGCCGGCACGGCACGGAAAAAGGCCCGTAGGGCCGTGTTTGGGCCGGCGAGCAGGCACGGAGGACCACTTCGGCACGGCACGGTAGGCCTTAGGGCCCTTTAGGGCCGTGCCCTAAAGGCCTTAAGGCCCTTTGGGCCAGGACAGGGCCGGCACGGCACGGCCCGTTGCTCATATATAGTCAGGGGTGCTGGGCACGAGGTTCCGCTGCACCGTCCAGAGCAGGCGCTCTTTCTGTTCCAGCAATTTCTGCAGGGCGAACCCATGCCGGCCGAGGTCAGTTTCCACACTTTCACCACATTGACCAGAAACATAATTAACTTGGCCGTGGAATTTGTTAACCAACAACTGATGTGCATTGGTCTCTGAAGGATATTATGATGCTGATTTTTCAGGCAAAAAATGCCAGCCTCATTCTCCTTCCTACTGAGAGGGCTCCCTCCAACTGATCGATGTCGAGCGGAAGATTATTTCATGACGATCGTTGAGTGCTAGTGTGCTACAACTACGAATAAAAGCTGTTGAGATGTACGTGGAAAATAAAAGCTGCAGTAACTTGTTTTTTCTGAAAAGCTAAGATGAATGTGTAACAATTATTATTATATTATATATAAGTATAATAATGTATAAACCTTGATGATGATGGATCGATTGTTTCTGCTGAAAGCCTCCAGAGAATTTCTTATGTACCAAGATGGGCCGTTTGCAAGGTCTTTCTTCGGTCGTTGGTCCTTTCTGCAAGGCCTTCCTAACTTCCTCTCCTCTTATTCTCAGCCTATCGGAAAGAAAGAAAAGAATGCACCGCACACGATACTTTGCAGCCCATGGGCTTAGGACGGTCTATTTCAGATTTCAGAGTGGGCGTGTAGCTCATTCCTTATTTATCACTTGGTGCGAAATGAAGCTGAGTCACTGAGTATGCTGTTATTAAAATGGACTACGAGTAACCCTTTTTTTTTTCTAGTGCGTTTTGAAATCTAAAGTGAAAATACTTCGAGTTTATGCGAGCGTTTAAGATTTGCATCATTTTCCTGTACATGGATTATCCAATTGGGAGGTGAAAATCACATATCAACCTGTAATATGTACTTCCTTGCCACAAATATACTAACTTCCGAAACATATAAATATTTATATATCATTGAAACTCACATAACTAATTCATCAATTATGGTGGGTTATTTCCTGCCATTTATAACGACGACTACATCAACCCATGCTTTTGCAAGGACTAGAATTTTAGGAGATATAAGTTAGTACTGTTTAAGACATCGACTAATAAAGAAATATATATATATATATATATATATATATTATATAGGATGGAATTTCCCTATATATATATTAAATTTTTTATTTCCTAACACAAGTAATCATAAATTTATTAATTAATCTATATATTTTTATCTTCCATAATTCATTTTTTTTATCCATGTATATTGAATATGCAATGAGTTTGAAACCATGCCATTAACTATGGTGTCCCTTGTTGTATCACATATATCTTGCGAAGTCACAGTTAATGGTATGGTTTCAATTGAAGCAGCCGTATGTCTTATGTCCTCCAGAACATCCATTGTCCTTCCAAACAGAGTCACGGGAACCGGGAAAGACCATTATGCATTGTAGACGTGGGGTTAATCAAGGAGACCCACTATAGATCGCCCCTCCTCTTTCTTTTGCAGGCAAACTTCCTCATAATCAACAAAGCCTGTAGTCTAGTCAAGACTTCTCAATGTTCAATACGTTGATGATACCTTATTCACCATGAAGGCATCAACAATTGAACCAAACTATCTCGAAGCCACTCTCTATCTTTGTAGAATCCAATGGTCTGAATGTAAATTTCTCGAAGTCAGTAATGGTCCCTACCAATATTCCTAAGGATAAACTAGAAAATCTACCACAAACATTTGGTTCCCTAACCTTCACAAATCTACCACAAACATTTGGTTCCCTAACCTTCACATATTTAGGTCAGTAATTTATGGCTCTAGTAAGAAGATGTGAGCAAATATTATTAGTTAGCGCCTCCTCTTTCCTCTCCCAAGCTGGACATTTGGAACTTACAAATTTAGTGTTTTCGTGTCTACTCGTACATGACCACTCTCTCTTTGCTGACCGGCTTCTATAATTAAGGATTGAAAATATAAAAAAATATTTATGGACAGGCGGTGTATAGGCTAATACCAAAAAAAACACCAAAAGTTGCCTATCCCCATGGTATGCAAAGCCAAAAAAGAATGGGTGCAATGAAGTTTTGAAACCCAAAATGAAGTACTTCTGTTGAAAGCTTCAATTGTGCATACGGAAAGCTTAAATTGTGCATTATGAAGAATATGCATATGGGAAGCTTCAATTGTGCATTATCCAAGTGCCACATTGATGAAACTCTAGATCATCAATTTCCACATTGTCCTTTTGCCCTCCTGTTTTGATTAAAAGTCTCCCTAGACCTTAGGCCCTCCGCAGTAATGTGCACTTCAAGTGATGCCCAAAAGAAGAGAGTGAGAGACAACCTTGAATATCACTCCTCCAATTGTAGAAGGTGGAGACTGGGGCAAGAACTTGCATGGGTGGGCACCAAGCACGATGCATTGATCACATGAGAAAAATACTAATATTTGTAAATTATGCTCTTGTGATTTTTTAATTGTGTTTTTGTCATAACATAGTTTTATTCGTGTCTAACTGTAGAAATAATTGTAAATTGTAAATTTTCTTTGTCCAAATACAGATCAGATTTCTAAACTAGTCTGACTATAGAAATAATTGTAATTTGTTAATTTTTTTTTTGCAAACACAGGTTATATTTTTGTCCTTGTCTGACTATAGAAACCACTGTAATTTCTTAATTGTCTTTGTGCCAACACAAATTATATTTCTGTCCTTATCTTGCTGTAGAAACAATTATAATCTATTAATTGATTTTGTGCCAACTGATGTTTGCCATATTTGCAAATATTTCTGCAAATAAATACAGGCCGTTTTCTTTAGAAACTTTAGGTGTTTGCATGCAGATGTGCTTTTGTAGCTTCACGACACTCGCGTCATCAACTAGCGTGGCCCATAATTGAGTTGCCCTTGGAAATGGAGGGAGCGAGCTAGGGTTGTTTGTCACAAAGTAAGCAGCAGTGCTTAAAACGACATGATTGAGATCCCTAATTTGAGGAGCCTGCCAGATGAAACAAAACCACAGCTAAAACATTACAGTAGCATAATGTAGTAGCCAACACGTGACCCACGACAGAAGAGATGCAGACATGCTCAAAAAATAAATTAAAAAAAAAAAGATGCAGACAAAGGTAGCAGGGCCGGCGTCCCTCTGAACCATACGTACTCCTATGCTACAACGCGGCCGACTGCTACATGTTGTTGGTGTGTTCGTGAATTTCGCGTGTGTTTAGGCCGTCCTCGATGATGGAGCTGCGCTGCTACGTGACAATTTACGCATAGAGCTATAGCTGGTCATTATAGCATCCCAATCACATGTGTCATCGTCTCTCTCTCTCTCTCTCTCCCTCTCTCTCTCTCTGCGCGCTAAAGCAGGGACGACGTCGTAGATATTTTTCTGTAAGAAAATGACGTCTTTATGCATGCCCCATGCGCGTGCGTTAAATGATTCCATATATTAATTAATTAATTAATTAATTAATCAGCGTTATGGCTCGCCCGCCCTCTCCGCTGGAGTATACATGCGTTGAATGATTCCATATAATTAATTAATTAATTAATTAATTAGCCTTATCCCTACTTAATCACTCCTTGATAAGCGTAATCATGTCCTAAACCACTTCTATTTACGATATGGAGGGAGTACTAGTACAAGTGAACCGAACGCTCTGCCTTCCCAATGCACTAATTAAGCTCGCCAGTCGATGTAGCTAGGGAAGCAAGAAGAGCAAATTAAACATGGCCGGCATCAGCTCCTCCAGCAAGTACTACAGCTCTCCATGGCGCGCCGCGACGGCGATGCTCCTCCTAGCGCTAGCCGCCGCCAGCCTCCTCCTGCCGGCACTGGCACGAGCGACATCGTCATCGTCGTCCGAGGAGGACAGGATCCATGGCCTGCCGGGGCAGCCCAACGGCGGCGTGGCGTTCGACATGTACGGCGGCTACGTCACCGTCGACGAGGAGGCCGGCCGGGCGTTCTACTACTGGCTCCAGGAGGCCGACCGTGGCACGGCCGATCCGGACACCACGCCGCTCCTCCTCTGGCTCAACGGCGGGCCTGGCTGCTCCTCCGTCGGCTACGGCGCTATGGAGGAGCTCGGCGCGTTCCGTATCCACACCGACGGACAGAGGCTGCTGCTCAACGAGCACGCCTCGAACGAAGGTATATGTGTACACGATGATGGATTCACAAGCAATGCAAATTAGGATTTCACGTACGTGCAGTTGAGGTGTCTACTTTTTCTTCATCGTCGATCAAACGAGAAAAAGAGTGTGCAGTGAAGTGAAGCTGACATGTAAATTGATGTCACGGTGCATTGCAGTGGCGAACGTGCTGTTCTTGGACGCGCCGGCTGGTGCGGGGTTCTCTTACAGCAATACCAGCTCCGACCTACTCGTCGCCGGCGACAACTCAACGGGTACGACGTCAAAATCAATGTCACGTTACGTTAAGCGTGTATTTTCTTATGTGTTCTTTATGCTCTACCTGTTATAATTCTTTGTTTTGCAGCCCTTGACTCGTACGCGTTCCTGGTGAAATGGTACTTCGAGAGATTCCTGCAGTACAAGTACCGTGATTTCTACATTGCCGGCGAGAGCTACGGAGGTCAGCAGTAATAGCGGTAATTTTGTTAGTCTACCAGACTGTTTGGAGAAGGCAGATCTGTTTGTTTCTAACTAAGTATATATAAGTACCGCATAGTGTTGTGTGTTGATTCGTGAAGTATTTTGATCTGTAGGTGAAGGACCGAAAATGGCGACCAGAGGGGGGTGAATGAGAGCCGATCAAAATTTCTTTCGAATGGCCACTGTCCCACTCGACCCTCCAAAACCCCAAAACTCACACGCGAGTAGTTCTCGAGTCAACAGTGACTGGATGTTCTCCGGTAGTCCCCGAAACACAGCGGAACACTCAAGGCAACGAAAAACCAAGCGTAAACAAGAAACTCCTCAAAGCCGGGAGACTGCAGCGGACCCCGAGAGGTTCAGCGCTTGATCTTGAGGTTCAGCAAGAAATGCACTTCAGACAGCAAAGAAGCTACAGATCCGGCGAGGCTCAAGACCTCAAGTGCCGAGGTTCAGCACTTCTCGAACTTAGGCGAGAAAATGCTACAGACCGGCGAGGCTCAATACTCAAGTGCTTGAGGTTCAAAGACGGGTTCCAAAGACACGAACAATAAGAACGAAAATCGCCATGATCTTCAATCCGCCCGATCTCCTCCAAATCTCAACCAACTGCAACCAAAATTGAACCGTGGGTTCCTAAGGCAGTGGAGAAGCTCCCTCTAAGAGATCATAGCTTGAGGTTGGATGAATCAACGGGAATCATAAAGGGGGTGACGAAAATGAGCAAAAACCGGGCGTCACCAAGAATCGCTTCGATCTCCTTGCACGGGACGAATTGGGAGAAACCTTTCGGTGGAATATTCTCCTACAAGCAAGGATCGAGCAGCAACAAACGGTGCGCAAAACGATCAACCATAGCTCGAGAAATCACAAGAGGAAAATTTCGGAGGAGAGAAGAACACCACAAGAACAAGATGAACCAACACGAATTCAACACAAAGATTTCAGAAAACGAATCCCGGAGGACACGAGGAGGTTAAGGCCTCCATTCCCAACAAAAAATCTGAGTTCTTACACACTAATTGGTGGAATTAGTGGACCTCTCACACTCAAGCACACTAGAAGAGGGAAACCCTAGAAAGGGAGAAGGAAAATGCAAAATGGAGAGGTAAGGGAGATGGAGCTCCCTCCACCTTACTTATCGACCAGGCTTATTTCATTTTCCAGTTTTTGCCCCTGATACAACTCTGAGCAAACCGCCTAGCCCTAGGGACATTGCGGTCCAACTCGAACCGACTTGATGCAATCTTCGATCCGGCGGCCACCGCGCCTCTTCACGGTAGCCGCCTCGACGCGATCTCCCCCGATGCCGCCACGTGCCATCCGTCCGCCTCGGGACCTCCGCCCGGTGTTTTGAGGCTCAACCCAAAAACCCGCCCGGGTGGTTTTGAGGCCCAAACCATCGAAACCCTCCACCGTTGGTTTTGAGGCCCAAACCAACAAACCGGCCCATGTCCTTGCACTTGTCGAAGCCAAGTGTCAAGCAACGCGATCCCGCCCCGGCGATTCCGGCTCCCTCAGTCCAAGTCTTGATCGTCCGCCCTTTCACCGCTCCCGGTCCATTCGGCGCGGCCCGCCATCACTTGACCTTCACCTCGCCGTCGGCCACCGCCTCCATGGTCGACACCTGCACAACACAAGCCAAGGCACATGTGGAACTCGTGGCTTTCACCACCGTCGAGTAGCACCCCATCCGAGATGCTAGTAGTTGAATCAATCACTCATCATCACAACTGAACCACAAGTATAAACCTTGTGTTCGCAGTAGGCCACTATGTTCCTCAGCTCTCCCAGCTTGTGTACAGGAACAACATCGGCGTAGAGAAGCCTTCCATTAACCTCAAAGGTTTCATGGTATATATTGATTGATATACTACATGACGCATGATAAAAAAATTGAACTCACACTGTCACACAATGTACAGCATGTATAACTTCACTAAAAATGCAACTTTTTGTAATTCAATTCGTTCCAGGTCGGGAACGGCCTGACCAACGACCGCTGACATGGTGGGCATGTTCGAGTTCTGGTGGCACCACGGCCTCATCGCCGACGAGACCCTGGACACCGGGCTCAAGGTCTGCCCGGGAAGCTCCTTCATCCACGTCGCGCCGGAATGCAGGAAGATCTGGGACAAAGCTCTAGAGGAGCAAGGCCACATCGACGGCTACAGCATCTACATGCCGCCGTGCGACAAGGGGAGCCCCTACGCACGCAGACTCCGGCAGAGCCGCCATGTAAGTTGCCAGTCATGACTGTCATCATCTCTGCCCGGCTGCCAGCCATGAACGGCTCGCTAGATAGCTCGATCTTCTGTAGTTTCTTCATGGCAGATCGAAGCACACTTACCTGACAGCGACGATCGATCTTGCATTGCGTTGACGGTGTGTCGTTGTCGTTGTTCAACCATTGATGATGATGCTGCCGGCATACGATCCGTGCACGGCATTCTACTCGACCAAGTACTTGAACCTCCCGGAGGTGCAGACGGCCATGCATGCCAATGTCAGCGGCAGCATGGAGTACCCATGGGTTGTATGCAGGTGACACATATTTTTCACCGTCAGTGTTTTGTTTTTACATGCATATACACTTATATAGATATAAATAACTGGTGTGTACCTACTGAATTATTGCATTGTCATGGATGAAACTGAAACTATATTGTTTCCCCAACCTGCAGCAACTTGCTGTTCAATAACTGGACCGACGCAGCCACTTCGATGCTACCCATCTACAAGGAGCTCATTGAAGCTGGCCTCAAGGTCTGGGTCTTCAGGTAATAAGCTGCATACCTGGCTGGAGCTAGCTAGTGTCACTTCTAATTTTTCAGTGAGTTTTTCTTGTCAATGTCTCTGCAAGAAACTAAAATACATGGTTTTTTTTTTGTTTTTTGTTTGCGTCTACAGTGGTGACACTGACACTGTTGTGCCTCTGAGTGCGACTAGGCGCTCCCTTGCTGCCCTAGGCCTTACTGTTAAAACTAGCTGGTACCCCTGGTACATGGTTCCAACTGAGGTCAGTGTGGGTGTGGAGAACAAGAGAAAATACGTACTGATATCTCTGAACCCAGATCATGAGTTTCTCATATATACTGTTTCTTTTTTTATTTCCTCTCTGGATATTACATACAGCATGTTGTGATTGAAATATGTATAGGTTGGCGGCTGGAGCATGGAGTATGAATGGCTGACGTATGTCCGTCCGCGGCGCCGGGCATGAGGTTCCGCTACACCGTGCGGAGCAGGCGCTCTTCTTGTTCAAGCAATTCCTGAAGGGGGAACCCATGCCACCCAAGGCAAGTTTTATTTTGGCCACAGTCAAAGCAGATCAACTTCTCAAGCAAACTGGTCTCTGAAAGACGTTTATTTTGCAGGCAAAAAATGGAAGCATGATCCTCCTTCCTAGTGAGAAGAAGGTCCTTCCTAACTGATCGATCGAGCAGGGAAAGAGCACCGGTTGTTTTGGCTCGTGCTTGGTGACGACGACTTCAGTATAATCGTGGAATTCTATGAATAAAAAAGCAAGCTTCTGATATGTAAATTGCACTAACAGCTAGAGTACGGCCTTGTTACTAACGTGGAGAATAAAAGCTAGAGTACGGCCTTGTTTCTTTGGAAATTAAAACACTAGTACTGTAATCTTAATGGAGGCGGGCAGAACGGCTTAACGGAGGCGGTTTTTCCAACCGCCTCGGAGCATAGGTCACGGTTAATCCGGGCCTTAACCGAGGCGGTTTAGAATCCGCCTCCGTTAATAGTATTAACCGAGGCGGTCTGATTAAGACAACCGCCTTCGTTAATATATTAACCGAGGCGGTCCCTAATACACAACCGCCTCCGTTAATAGTATTAACAGAGGCGGTTCTTTTAAATTGACCGCCTCGGTTAATGCTTTGCAGAATTAAAAAAAAAGAGATTTTCTTTTAATATTTTAAATAGATTTTAAAATAAATTTAAAATTCGAATTAAAACATGTACCAACAATGAATACACGCAGATAAAGGATAAACACATAAATTACATTCATTCATTTGTCGTTCCCAACATTCAACACAAGAGTTCTCACAAAATACAAGTTTCAATAGCTAGAGTTCTAAAGGATCAAGAAGTTAAGATGCTGTAGTATCTAATCGAAGATGTCCGGCAACACATAATCGTGCATATTCAGCTGTGTCCTCCAGTTGCGTAGCCTCTCGTATTTTTTTCATGCGGACCAGCTCGCTCTCCCGGGTAGAAGAATTGACCGCCCACATGACAACATTGGTCCATTACAAACTTACGGATGTCGGAGACTGTGCATGTCGATGTTTGCGTTGTCCAGGACCCTATACCTTTTCCACCATCCAAGTGATTTCTTGAACTGCCGATAGCTGTCACTGTACTTACCACAGGCCCTGAGGTACTCACAAGCGTAGTATCCACATAGAATACTGCCTTCAGGTTGTTTGGCGCACTGCATGCACGATATATACACACCACGTAATACCTATAGTTAGTACATATACAGAGCATGAACGATGTCGCAAGACATGAGTTTTAGGACATTTACCGGGAACTCTCGCCTCACTTTCAGTACGTGTCTATACTTCGCCTTCTTCTTCTCGGACCTTCGATCGAAGGTGTCAGGGTCTTCGTAGTACTTTCTATAAACGCTATATATAAAAGAATCACTACTGTCAACAACTAAGCCGATACTTGCTTATAACTATATAAATGAATATGTGTCATCACTTACTATCGAAGGCACTCTTCGAAATCCGCGTACGCCTTCTTGTTCGTCTTCCGCAAAGGGTCGAATATGACAGCCTTTCCATCATGAGGGTAGATTATGAATACAACCCAGTGGCCCATGACGCCCAAGCTACAACATTGAATCAATTTAGATCTCGAATCATGAAATAAAAGTTGTAGTGAACCCAATAGCTATTGCAAGTATCATTTAAACTTATTACCTGAATTGGTGCGCGGCAAGGATACACCCATATTCCGGGACCTTCTTCATGGCTTGGAGGATATACTGTCCCTTTCTAAACATGATCTCACCTTGAAGCCTTGTCCGTGCTAGCACCCGTTCCATCCCGGTCAAGCCCGCCAACCGCGGATCGGTGTCCGGTACATCATAGCCAATAATGGCTCTCTGGGTAATATACATTGGAGATAGGTAGATAATGTCCTCCCCTATTTCCTTGCATATATATGCTTGCATCCTGGAAGCACAAGTGTTGTCGTGATCACATTGCCTACTTTGATCCAAAGAACATAGCTACAACAATGAAAAGGTTTTCATACAACATTGCCTCTATTTGGATCTAGAGAAGAACAACCAAAATCAAGGAAAAAGAGAGGAAAATGAGAGTTGGAGAGTTTGATTTAACCTTTTGCGGTGCTCTTCTCCACCAAATCTAAGGGCAAAACCTCCCCCCTCTAAAATGGTCCAGTTTTGGATTTTGAGGTCCAAAATCCAAAAAATGGAGGTGGAGCCGCGGGGAAGAAGAAGGTGTGCTGCTGTTTATATAGCGGACATTAACCGAGGCGGTCAACATAAAACAACCGCCTCTATTAATGACATATTAACGGAGGCGGCATCCTTAACACAACCGCCTCCGTTAATCAATTAAAGGAGGCGGTTGTGTAAGGTCAACCGCCTCGGTTAATCGGCATTAACGGAGGCGGTTGCGTTAGGTTGACCGCCGCGGTTAATGTATTAACCGAGGCTTAACCGAGGCGGTTGCTGGCCGGCAGCCCTGGTCTCGGTGAGCACCTATTAACCGAGGCGGACGCCATGCCCAACCGCCTCCGAGCCTCAATTTCAAGTGCCTCCTAAAATCTTTTGTGTACTAGTGAAAGCTACTACCAATAATGTAATTGGCTTCGGTTGGCATTTTTTTTAATCATTAGCATTTCGCCAAATGACGAGTCACAAACTCAGATAGTACAGGATTATGCAGATCGAAATCCATGGATAAAATCTCATATATCTCAAAGCTGACCTTCTTATATGCAACCGAGTTACAAGGACGTCAAATAAGATCAAAGTTTTAAATCGCCAGACTAAGGCATTTAGCTTTCTCCGTCTCAAAACAGACTATAGTCTGCTATATCGAGCTATAGTGGTAGCTAAGAGCTAACTTGTATATTAAAAAATTTAGTTAATTTTTTCTCAAATAGCTATAGCCAGAGATGACGGCAGCTATAGCTGGAGATTTAAAACCTTGAATAAGATGGATATCATATCATACAAACTGTTTTCAAGGATAAATCTCATATATCTCGATCGAAACGGCATAGTTTTTATAACATACTTTTGTTCTGAAACTAGCCACTTGATTTTTTTTCCAATAATAATAATTTATCATGGCAAGGCCAACAAGGCCACAGCCACCACGAATGGGCCACGGGCTTCAAATATCACGGCCCACCAGATCAGAGAGAAAAGACTACGGCCACAAGAGCACAAGCCTTTACTTACTCCCCATAGGCCATGGCCCTACGACGGATAATTCAGAATTGGCGTAGCCCATTCTTCTTAGAGATAGAGAGGAAAAGTAAAAATTTCTCCTGACTTTGCTAATTTGTATGATTCAAATCTCAAATTTCAGAGAGTAAGATAATATCTCAATTATTTTAAGATCATGCCAACGTATTTGTGTGTCTCACCAAATTTTAGTTCTTATACGACCCTAATGCATGGATTTCTAGGATCAGAATCATGATAAACTAAGTCACACGAACCAGTCAAACTAAAATATGTAAAAAAAATGTATTCATGACGGATCTCTAGTTGTGCTCTTACTCTTGGACCATCTATTGATTTGAATAATTGATACCCTCTTGCTTGTGTTGCTCAACAAGTCAGCATGGTCTTCATCCTTCACTGCATGCCTCTTGGAACCCCATGTAAGCGATGTTGAAGATCACATCACCATGATACACATGAACCTCACAGGGCAAAGAAACATGTTTCTCTATAATCCTCGGCACAAATAAACATAATCATGCGCTAGTAGTCCATTTAAACATTGTAACGCTGAAACTGTCACTTGTCATCAGTCAATCATCACGAGCGAAACAGGCCAACAAACCGACACATCTCAACATTGGCTCCTCACCAGTACTATAGTAAAGTTGGGTGCATCTTGCCGGAGCTAAACTCTGAGCCCACAGCCCAGCGTCACTGCATGATGATGTGCGTAGCATATAGCATGTGTTTCTCTGTGTGTCATACTGTCATCTGTCATGTGCCTGAATTGGACAGTCTTGATGGATGTGCAGGGACCAGGGACTAGAGGACCGCTAGCCGAGGGAACAAGCCAAATACGAGTACGACGCCTTGATAAAAGGCCTGTCAGCCTGCTGAATCATTGGTTTTTTGGTCCAACAATCGCGGTCCCATGCACACGTCCTAAGATTCCTCTCTCACTCTCAACATTGGTGGATATGGATCAGCCAATGAGGCACAGACTGCTAATTATAATACATCATTCGATTTCCGATTAGAAGCAAGCAAAGCTGTTTTTTTATTGAGGAGAACAAAATTCAGAGATTGTTCTTGTGCTTGCTCCATCTGCTCCCTAAGAAAGCAGCTAGTGCATACTAGTAGGAGTTGAAGTTCCTGTTGCGTAGCTTGCGCTCGTCGGAGAGCTTCCTCGCGAAGCGCTGCAGAGCCTCCTCGTTGGTGCCCTCGCCGTGCACGGTCTCGTACACTCCCGTGTCGATGTTCACCCTCGCCACTTCCTTCTTCAGAAGCTCCTTCCCAATCCCGATCAGTGTCTCCATGTTCTCCTTCGTTGCGATGTCCACCGACGACGCGTTCCCCACCAGTGAATCACACTGCAATTTGCAATTTAAACACACATACGATTAACTACAAGCTCATAGGATTAACTACAAGCTCTTTTTAATCCAAAAAATAAAAAACTATAAGCTCTTTGATAAATAAAACTGGGTGACCTGGATGCGGAGGTAGTCGTTGCCGCATCCAAGAACCTCGAGGAGCACCTCGGTGTGGATGTCGACCATGTCGGCGCTGGCGTGGGTGAAGATGTCGATGAGCGGGTTGAACCCGCCGTCGTAGAGCCACCGGAACAGCCCCCACTTGGCGCACTGGGGGGCCGTGTACATCTTCGTCTGCTTCGGCGAGCCGGTGCCGACGGAGACGATGAGGAAGTTGCGGTACTCGTTGCGCCTGAACTCCGCGTTGTGGCGGAGCACCTCCTTGGCGAGCATGGACACGGCGACCATGGTGGGGTTATTGGCGGCGACGCCACCGTCAACGAGGTGGAACTCCCGGGGCGGCCGCCCGTCGTCGCTCTCCGTCGTGAAGTGGTGCGCCGGGAAGAAGGTCGGCGCCGCCGCCGTGCTGATGCAGATGTCCGACAGGTGCGCGTTCTTGAGCGGCTCGTGCCGCGCCTCGTACGTCGAGAAGATCACCGGCTGCAGCGACTGGATGTCGAACGCCGGCACCACGACGTTGGTGACCGTGTCGGAGATCCGCACGTCGTGCGTCAGGCTCTTGATCTTGTCGTGCAGGTAGGAGCCGTCGTACTTGGGGCCCAGCAGCTGGCTCACCACGTTCGCCACCGGCTTCAGGAACCCCATGACCATCCTTCTCTGTGGGAAGATCTTGGGGCCGTTGTCGAGGTAGAACTGGCTGATGTCCTTGGCGGCGAAGAGTGGCCGCCGGTTCTCGTCGGGCGCCGCCAGCATCGAGGTGATCAGCGCCCCGGTGCTCGTCCCGGCGATCACGTCGAAGTAGTCCGCGATCCGCGCGTCCGGCCCGTCCAGCTCCTGCAGCTTTTCCTCGAGGCAGGCGATGATGGTGGCCGGGATGAGGCCGCGGATGCCGCCGCCGTCGATGCTCAGCACTGTGACCAGCCTCCCCTCCGACGGCGGCGGTGGATGTGGCGAGACCGTCGGCGTGGACGTCTTGATGACGGCCGTGGCAGCTGTGGCGTTGCTACCCATGGCTAGGCAGCTGTGGCGTTGCACTCCGGATAACACTTGGCTGGCTGCTTATATCGCTCGTGTATGTGTATCTAGTATCTACATTTCCCAACGATTTTTCTTCTCTCTCTTTTACAACTACAAAATAATGCACTCCATGTGCCTATTGGTCCAAGGTTCCTGGGATACTGACACTTGAAATGGGGTGGGAGAAGAAAAAATCTACCACGACTCTGATTATTACTGCTTTCATGCAGGTGAGGCTGCCCATTGGTAAATGGTAATTCCTCTTGCCTTTGGCCTTTGCCATGTACATTACAACAGGTGACTGAAAATGACCATGTGCTTCATCCTTCCCGACACTCTCCCTCTCGCCCCACGTTGGTCTCCCTTTCTGGCCCCACGCAGCCGCGGCTCCTCCCTCTCTCTCTCTCTCTCTCTCTCTCTCTCTCTCTCTCTCTCTCTCTCTCTCTCTCTCTCCGGCGGTTGTGGCGGTCCCCTCTCCTCAGCGCCCGACGACCTCATCTAGCTCCTCCCGGCGCCCCATAGCTGATCCGCCGACCTCCCTAACTCCGTCGAGTGGATCCGGCGAGAGCATTGAGGCTTCGGGCGTATATAGGGTATGTCCTCCCCCTCATCCTCCTCTTGATCTAGGGTTCTGGCGAGCTCACCTCTCTCTCCCAACTCCGACGGCCTTAGAAAAAAAATAGAGGGGCCCAAGGAGGCAGGCAGGCCTAACGGTGGGGATGGTGAAGGGCGGTTTAGGGGCCCTGGATGGGGTGGAGGCGACCGAGCTAGGTTGGAGCGGGGGAGCTCCGGGGAGAAGGGCAAGGGGGGAGGGAAGGACGGCCGCCACAGGCGCGCTAGGGTTTGGCCGGAGCTCCATGGCCAAGCCCTAGCGCGATGTGATGAGGCGATGGTTGGTGGCGAGGGGCGAGAGCTGCTGGAGCCTAAAGGAAGAAGATGAATAGAGCCCTAATTAATCTAGACCGTTTGTTTCCGATCGAATGGCTCACATGCATCGCCTGAAAGGAACCCAAATCTCCTGCACCTGGAATGTAGTAAAACCTTTTTGTTGCAATTGTAGGTGCCATGGGTTCAGTGACGGATTCAAAATAAAAATCTACCTATGCCGAAACTTCTAATACTAGTTAATAATCAACATTAATCAGTGCAATATTCATATAGACAACGTGAAGTAATAATTTTTTTTTTCTTTTTCGAATCGATGCATTCCTCCTCATTCCCGTTAATGGAAATTCAATGTTTGTAAGACAGATCAGAAAACTGAAACTGAACGAGGAACAGAAAGACCTGACCCTGACAGTTTCTTAAACTCTATACCTATCTGATTCAGCAGCCATAGTACGTAGAGCATAACTAATCATAAACGTAACTAAAATTTGCAATCAAACATTGGATACTAATATACAATGATAGTATTGACTAGTAAATGAACAGTAATTCCGGTGTTGAGCATTAATTTTGTCACAGGTGCTAAAGTTTGGATGAAAATTCTCATTTGGAATACAAGCTCCTGGTGATTATATTTCTAAAATTAATTCGTGAAATTTAATCTGAACTATTTGTTTTCCCCTCCCTCTACTGCGTTCGCCATTGCCGTAGTTGGTCGGGCGTGCAGGTGCAGAGTGTTGTCAACTCACATTTGCTGTCGATCGTCATTCAGGCCGTCACATTGAGGCAGAAGCAACCATGGGGCCGTCGGGGCAACGTCCATCGATCACCGTCGTATCGCTCCGTCCTTGAATTCTTGTTGTTTTGGGTGTGCGTGCCACAAGTTTGATTCGGTTTATAGAAAATACGTGAAATATTTATATTTTCAAATAAATTTGTTAAAAAACTAGATTTAAAGATCTTTCCTATAATACTAATTATGATACTAATCGGATGATATGGGTGGGTTGGGGGGGTGGGTGGGGGGGCGGTTGGGCTTGCATTGTAGTATGTACCATTGTAGTATGTACTTAAGTGGATGGATTGGCCCATTATAGCCTTTTAGGCCCAAAAAGAACGTGCGTTAGCCTGTCTGGCAGTCTGGCTGCGTTATTCATCTTCCTAGCAAATTTTGACAGGCATTGGGTCCTGACCCCCTGAGTCTCTCATTGGCGGTCAGGTCTTGGCAGGTCAGGCAGCCATGATGTTTAGGCCAGTGTCGGTGTGAGTTTTGTTGAAGTTTCATTTGCATTTTTGATGATATATGGCAACATTTTTAAGAAGAGAGAGAGAGAGAGAGAGAGAGAGAGAGAATAAGTGTGTTTTAGGGGGATACAAATTTCTTGACATGATTATTAATTCTCTATAAGTTATGAACTAAATGTCTATGAAACAATAAAATAAAACTTCCATTAAGAGCAGACGTTTCTTCCAAGTTCCATTTCATTCTACATGATATAGCAGTCTTGAAAACAACGTCACCAAAGCCTTAATGAGACTGGCCTTATTATGCATCGTAATATTTCATAATTAATACTTGTTATACATCATAAATATTTATATATAGTTTTATATATATTCGATCATAATTTTAAAATTTTGACTCCTCATAAACGAGATATGTGTTTGACTCCCCAAGCGCTAATAATACTCAGCGTCACTGCATGTATGCATCATATGTTCTCTGCGTGTCCTTCAATGTGCACTGTATTGGACAGCCTTGTTGGATCTACAGGGAGGGCCGGACATGCCTAATGCTCAGTGGGCCTTTTGTACAACGCTCTATTATTTGGCTCACTAGTCCTGTTTGTCTTTTATTTGCCGATGTTCGTCAGTGTACTCTCTCCACTTTCCAGCCATGCTATAAAGCCGTCTGCCCGTCTGTCACGGCCTTACGGGTCGTTTGATCGCAACAGAGGCCCGTCGTGCAGCAATCGCGGGCCCAAGCACATGTTCTATGTTTCATTTCTCTCTCGCACGCGCAAGAAAAAAAGGTTAGTGGATATGGATCGAGCACACAATATTGGATTATTTCCAGTTACAAGTAAGAAAACATGTTTTTTATTGACAAGCTAGAAAACATGTTCGCACATTGCAACAGTACTCTCCATTTCAACAAGATGTCACTACATGTACATAATAAAACAGATGTTTTTTTTTTTGCAATTTTCAATATAATAGGCTTAATAAGTGAACCGTCCCTAGAAGTGGTGGATCTTACAAGTCCAGTTGGAGCTTTAGGGCTTAGGGGGTGGTTTAGAACCAACTGGTCCGTCCTAAGGAGGGAGCGATCCTTGCCAATGTGTATAGTGCCCAGAAAGATAATGACTAATTGATGCGATTTAACTTGGTGCGGTCTTCAAGAACACATTTTGGTCTATAATTTCTCTTACAATTTATAATTTATAGAAACAAAAGTTTGATCATTATTAGAAAATATTTCTAAATACAAATCTAATAGTACAACTATTTCTCTAGTATAAACTTTTCATATGATTATGCTAATTGTTACTCAAAGATAAGAAAGTTTGAATTTTAAAATACGTATACATAGACACCTTATATCTCAGGAAGAGGGAGTAATTTGCAAACCAAGCCAAAAAATAGAAAAAAAAACAACCTTGGGAGAAGACCACCACCATGCATGCGGTTTTCGACCCACTCCTAGAGATTGTTTTTACATTATTTGTAAATTGGGCCAAAGAAATCACAAATCAATTTAACCCCAGGGGAAGACCACCAACATGCATGCAGCCATGGGGATCCAACTAAAGACTGTTGGCCTCATATGTAGCTTGCTTACCAATACACCTTAGAGTCACTTATGGCAAGCGGCTGAAACCATCATTTTCTATTCACTCTACCGAATGTTTTTACTGATAATTTGAGACTCTAAATGAATTTAAATGAAAAATATTTGAACTAAGAAATTTAATTTAGATCTCTTTTTTTTAACAAATGAAATTTAATTCAGATCTCTTTGAGTACTACAATTGCAGCCATGGAGATCCAACTAAAGACTTGGCCTCATGTGTAGCTTGCATACCACTACACCTTCCAGTCACTTGAGTGGCTAAGTGTCTGATACAATCATTTTGTATTCACTTTAGCGATTGTTTTACTGATAATTTGAGACCTTAAATGAATTTAAATGAAAAAAATATTTGAACTGAGAAATTTTAGATCCTTTGTTTACTACAATTGTTGTGTATGTCATTTTTTCCATTTGTCATCCATATTATTAAATACGAATACGGATATGAATATATCCATTTAGCATCCATATTATTAAATGCGAATACGGATATTACACTAAAGTAGATACGCATATTGGATGTTTAGACACCTGGATCCCTCCCTGGCCACGCTAACCAATTGCCCATTTTTATTTTGCAATTCCTCACTCATGGGTCAATTCTACTCCCTCCATCCTAAAAAGGCTATCGTTTTGGGTTTTCGTGCTCTAAATTTGACTCGATTTGTAAAAAATACGTGCAATATTTATGTCTCCAAATAAATTTGTTGAAAAACTAGATTCAAAGATATTTCTGATGATACTAATTATGTACCATAAATATTAATACTGTTTAAAATATATTTAGTTAAAGTTATTTTTTGGAAAGCAAAAACGATAGTTATTTTGGGATAGAGGGAGTACGTGGTGCTACCAATCATTGTTGCCCTTTGTTTAAGATTTGTCGTTTTCTATAGTCCTACTGATGTGAAATTGTGTTGCAAAAGTAAATTTGATGTCCATTATTGTTTCAGATTTGTCATTATCGAATCTTACTATTGTAGAAATTGAAACGACATACCAATCAGTCTGTCCTTTGTTTTGGATTTATCGTTACCTACTAGTCCTATGCTCCTGTAGAGAATGTATTGTCCAACTATATGTTTTGTCGTTTTGTAGTCCTATACTCCTGTACAAAATGAAATATCACATGTCCTCTCACATCGTGTACTGACACAATCTCTCGCTTACTGATCACTCCGACCTTTGCTCTGACTTTATTGTCCAATTATATTTTTGGGAAATGCTTATCTATATTTACATATTATTATTCCCTCCGACCCATTTCAACTTACAAGACGTTTTAGCATTTCTTTTAGATATATAACATTTGCTATACACTTAGATCATATGTATAGTAGGTCTAAATATATAGTTGAAGTGATGGATTTAGAAAAACCAAAATGTTTTTATAACTAAGAATGAAAGGAGTACGGAATAAATACATTTAAAACCATAACTTTACACCAGTTATAACGGAAAATTGGCAACACTAGCTTCACACTCGATTCATTAGTCATAACGCCGTACTTAAAGATCTTAGGAACTGGTATAGAGTACTGATGCTACAAATAACTAATGACTTGTGCCACTAACCGGTTGACATGCCTCCGGGAAGCATCACAACATGTTCGTGACACAAACTGGCCATAAATCAAACAAATTTTCACTAGCAAATGAAAGACTTTTGATTCAATACATTAGTCTCAGATAGAATTGGACCCATAGTCCCGACTAATGTGACTATTAGTCCCGGATCTAAGTTTCTTGGGAGTCAGAGGATCTTTAGTCTCGGTTTGAGACACGAACCCCGGATCTTTAGTCCCAGTTTGTATCTCAAACCCAGACTAAAGATGCTTTCAGAGTGAATTTAAAAGAAAGATGTATCTTATCTATGTTAGATATATGGTTAGGTTGAGACAAATGCACACAAGAGAGGGCTGAAGTTAAAGGTCTTGAGTTCAAATCTCCATAGCTGCATTTTTTTACCCAATAAACATCTTTAGTTCCGGTTGTAGGAATCAGGACTAAAAATCATGGCCTAAAGGGGGTTGGGAACTGGACTGAAGCCTATTTCTCTACTAGTGTTTGCTACCTGATGTTAATTTGAGTTCTAATTTTTGAAATACATTATGAGGGCCTCTTTGTAGTTATTTGAGATTGAATATGTCAATATCTTGCTCAAGTTAATTTAGAGATCCAGCTTAGATATGGTGTCTAAGAAATTACCTTTAGACCATTTTAGATTATAGAATGACACATATGCAGTGTTTTATAACATTCACTACTATTACAAGCATTTTCAGACCTGCACTTTTGTTTTTGATTTACAGAGGCAGATATTATGAAATGGTTTCTATTAAGTGGCCATTTATAGAGTCCGTCAGCCTTTGTGTAAATCGATTAGTAGAAGCATATATAGCTCGCTATATTAATACCATACTGCCTCTGCTGATGAATTCTAGAAAACCAAAAAGTCCAAAAATTGTGTGTTTTGTAAGATATAAGCCAATGATCTTTAACTCACACAACTCCTCTCAACTACTACACTGTACACACACATTGTGAGTGAACACACGATGCTATCATTTTGTATTAACATTTAGTAACCTTGTATTAAATATTTTGGCCACTAAACTTTGTTAAACACTATAACTTTGGTATAGGGCATGTCTCCATTAGAGATTATTTAAAAGTTCCAAAATTTTGAACCTAAAAAAAATGAGAACTTAAAATAAATATTTGAGACTCTAAACAACTTCAAAACAAAGACTTATCAACTAAAAACTTCACTATCACAAAACTGATTTTAAGATGAGACTTCTTTTATTTATAGATGCAGTAAAATTTATGTATGTCTCCAAAAATTGCTACTTATTTTCAGAAATGGGCGATTATTATCAGAGGCAACTCCTCTCTATAAATTAATTAACAAAGGCAACCCTTCTAAGATCCTGGTCTCTAAAAATAAAGTCTATTTTTAGTGTGTGTGTGTGGGGGGAGGGGGTGTTCCTAAGGAAGCCCAATTGGCTTACTCACTTTACTATGTATCCATGTCATGAATGCCTCTCCTAGTCTCTCATTTTTGTTATGAGAATTAGTCTTGCTTTAATAGTCTAATTAGATTTTGGCTAGCTTACATAATCCTTGTTATTCAAACTTAGCACCTTACATGAAGTCAGAATGAAAGTATGAGAGAGGTATAATTAATGCATATGCGAGCTCATTCTATGTAGATTCAACATATAACCAAAACTTGGATGATGTTACATATGGTATTCAAATCTAGTACTCTAGCTCACATGTGTATGCCTATCAACTAGAGTTCAAGACATCGCTCGACCATGGAACAAAAGGAGATCTTGAGTACTAGTATACTGGAGTTCAATACCTTGCTCTATTAGTGTTTCAACTTTGGCTCATTGTGGCCTAATTGTTCAGTTCTGATGGAACTATTCACAAGGGTTTGGGATAGCTTATAATACTAATATTTCTAATGTAGCACCTCTAGTTAACCTTTTTACAAGAAATGGTAAAACTATAAGCAGAGAGGTGGTATGCATATATGAACCCATTCTATGTTGGAGCTAGGCTTAAATAGATTTGGATATAGGATATCACATTTCCTATACCGGAAGAACCAACAATTAAACTATAGACATTATTGTCTAGGTCCTTGATTTATGAAATTGAACATTTGGCTCTATATTTTTAAGTGCCCCATTGGAGTCTGATTGGTGTCGATGTAGCTGAGTGGTGAGGTGGTGGGGGTATGTTTTGTTTGGTAGAGATGTTTTATTTGCCCTTTGGTTCTATGCTCATTTGTTGCTTCTATGTCCTGGTCCTCCCTCCATCTTCTCTTATGTCATCCAGACACCAACATTTACCAATCACAATGTTATTCCAAACCTAGATCTGAATTTGAATGGCTTAATTTTGATATTTTAGTCAAATTTGAAATTGGTACATGCTGGTCCATGTGTGATTGTGTAAATTAAGTTTCACCTTAGTTGTTGATGGTGCGTTAGATCAACATACAAGGTTTCGAGAGTCCATGTCACCAACCTAATTGAAAGCATGACCAAAGAGTGAGGAAATTGTTGAGAATGTATAGTGGATTTTTTGTTCATTCAGCAAAATTTTTTGTGAATTCACTACTACTATACTACCAAAAAAATTGGTAGTAGATTTTTCATCGCCGATTCGTCTAAAACCGCTTTTGATAAGTTTTTACAGCTTGTTTGTAAGTAGGTGGGCATAGTGGTTGTTGGGACAGGTGGCAAAAAATAATTATCAAGCACCGGCTCATGCCACGAATTGGCATAGAAAATTTAGGAGGTGTTCACCACCAATTCTAGATAAAAACTAGTACTAATAATTATATTCACCACCGGTTTGGTGAAAATGTGTACAATACAAAACAATCAAACACTTCGCCAACTAGCACCCTAGACCCCCATGGCTTTATTTGCCCCCATCCCTCAAATCGAGCAACCCTAACTTCCTCCCCCATGTTGACCATCTTCCTATCCTCTCCGTTCCCACACAATAGCGGCTCCCCTGTTCCCTCCTCCCTAATGTGCCACCCTCCAGTAGTAGATGTGGCTATCTTTTTCTTCTTCATTAGATCCACATTAGCCTTGTATCCTCTCTCTTCCTAACTGGTGTCGCTCTTCCCGTTTTCTTGCCCCCTTGTTGGTCTATTGTGCTGAGTCGGTTGCATAGCCATGGCTGAGTGTGCTGGCTAGATGGGACCTTGGCTATGCCGCGCCCCATTGGCTATGGTCACCCTAGGGATTGGCATTGTTGACGGTAGATAACTACCACTGTAAACCGTCAATCATTTATGAAAAAGGGCATAAAATCAATCACCAACATAGGTTTAGAGGTTAAACTGACAGAATTCCATAAGTTTTAGTGAATCTGTGTTTCAACAAGGATTCAATGGAAAAGGAGCAAGGAGGATCCAAGACATAAGACTAAATAGCAAAATCTAAACGAGAAACAACTCCAGAGGGTTCTAGAGGACACGAGAAGACGCCACACCGTGGCAGGAGGCAAGGCATTGCTAGGAGGGGCTGGCCGGCCCCTTGGCCCACTGTCAATCTCTGTTTGAATGTCGGTTCTCCACCGCCTTAGGGTTTGCATCTCCGCCGTTGTTCAAGGTCGGTTTGGTCCGAGGGATCAGGATGAATGCTCCGGCCTATATAAGCATCCCTAGACCCACCTCCCTAGAGGAAGAACCCTAAGAAGTCTCCTCGCTCATTTAGAAGCTAGGGTTTTCACCAGAGAATTAGAATACAACTCCAATTCCTCAATGTTCTAGTATAGGTTAACTAGCGAGGTTCAAGTAGAGTTGGGATATTGCTCAAGTTCCTGGATTCATCATCTAGAGGCTGGTATAGCCATTGTATCCCTTCTATTTTTTGACTTGTTCTTATTCAATATTATGTTCCTAGATTTGCTTTAGTAGTATGCTTGATATAGTCTTGATTGATAATAAGTTTATGCATATGTTCGCAAACCGCTTAGCTCAGTACTCGAGTAGGTTAAGTGGTCGACATTATGTAAGCGTGGTGCTTATATGCTATTTACCTGCAGGATGCACCCTATTCCGGGCCATGTGGTAGATCGCGGGTGTGACATTCCTGTTGAGTTCTATGTAGTCCACTCCTTGTATGTAGGACAAGTAGAATCCGGTTGCGAGAAGGATTTTTAATCTTCCTTAGTAATGTTCCTTATGAGTTAGAGGTAGAGTCATTAATGTTATAGATGAAAGTATATATGTTTGAGTATATGAAAGACTTAGTAAATAAGAAATGACTTAAAATTCTATCTCTTAGTTAATATCCTATTAGACCTTACTACATTCTATCTCTGGATTTTTATCAATGCCATATGCTTATCATATATATCTATGTGGCCTACCCTTGTTAAAGTATTTGCTAAGTCACGGGTTTTATCATAAGTATACATATTTGTCAATATCTCTAGCCACCGCTCCTCCCTGTGGAAAATATAAATACGACACTGGGTTTACTCCTGATATAATGCTGCAATGGTATTTTACCAGTGCGCTTGCGGATACTTTCATTCTCATTCTAAAGTTAAGTAGCATATTCATAAATACCAAATAAAACACTCATGGCGTCATTGCTGCGAACATAGTATTTATGGTGACGTTAAGGGTGCCATCAGGTATGAAGGCATGCATAGCTTCACCACTCTTTAGCTAGGCATGGCAGCCACCGAGACCTTGGCGGTGAGCCTTCCTCCATTTCCTATACATCCATTTGAGTGCTCCTCGATATCCTAACTATTGGGCCCCATCTGCCACGACTTCCATATTGAGCATGGCCTTGATGGTGAGCTATTGAGCTGCCTCCTACTTCCGATTCATTGGGGATCCAGGGTTAGGGTTGCTTCTTTGATCTTGGCTGCTGCCATAAAATCAATAATGTAGCAACAAAAATCATAAAGGATAAGAGATCGGGTGATATGTAAAGACTTTTCGTTATCTGATTTCCTCGAAATGTTAATTCACAATCCATGTCAAGGTTGATAGATAGAAGCTAGTTAAGTTGCATGGCATCTAGTGTATGATCACGTGAAAGAAACAGGGTGCCAGGTTCCACCACAAGACACAACCAGCCATGGTAAATTTTGTTCTTGATCACAGAAAAGATTTGGGTGTCTTTGTATTAAGAACAAAGAGTTTGTTTACAAGCACCCAAGCGACGACGGCAAAGATAGTATCGTCTCCCCATGTCAGTCCCATTCCATTGCTGCCACTATGCCATCCACTAGTCCAGGATTGTTGCAGTTGGCGCGGACGCGCGGTCACCATCGGCTGTCGGAGTGCCGTGATGATGTTCCACCAAACTTGTCGCGCGAAATAACAAGAAACAATGATATGATGGATTGTTTGGGGCTCCTGGTCACATAGGGAGCAATGCTCATTGGCATCGAGCCATCAGCAGTTGTCTATCTAGTGCCGTCGGCACAGGGCAAGCCATAAGAACATCTTGACTCTGAGTGGCACCCAGGGGTGTCCTAGATCAAGTCGCAGCCGGGAATAGGATGTGATGCGGCGTGTAGAGCATTGTATGCCGATCTCGCTGTGAACACTTCCCATCAGAGGAGCCATGGTAAATTCAGTTCACCTTTTATTTATAAATTTGGTCAATATGATCAACTTTTATGAAGCTTGAAAGTAATTAAAAAAAGTACATGTAACCCACTCATCTATGCAAAAATTGGAACCAACACGAATAAGCCATCTCGCACTTCCAAAACAACTTCTATTACCACACAATATTTTTAATTTCACATTTTTTTGACAACGTTATTGTTGCATATGGCAATGGGGACCATCTCTACTAGCGATAACCGATGCGATCGGCAGGGCACTGTTTACAACAAATCCTAGGACCGAACTAGGTCCCTCCCTATTCTCTGTGCTCAATTTATTGGCAAGCAGCAATAATATATGATTCACAACCAACATAGCTACTAGCTAGTGCCTAGTAGGAGTTGAGGTTGGCCTGGCGTAGCTTCCGCTCGTCGGAGAGCATCTTGGCGAAGCGTGCAAGCGCGTCCTCGTTGGTGCCCTCGCCATCGACGGCCTCGTACATCCCCGTGTCGATGTTAACTCTCGCCACCGGCTTCTTTAGAAGTTCCTTCCCTATCCCAATCAGTGCCTCCATGTTCTCCTTCGTCGCGACGTCCACCGACGATGCATCACCCGTCAGAGAATCATCCTGCACAGTTTTTTATATGATATACTAATATTAATATAAATTGTACTAATATTTTCTATAAACTTAGTCAAATTTGAGAAAATTTAATAGACACAATTCTCGTGGCGGCACTTAAATAGAGACGGAGAGAGTATACATGTGCTCTCTATTACCTTTAGTTACCAGTAGTCGTAGTAACCATGTGTACATACCTGAATGCGGAGGTAATTCTTCTGGCAATGGAGAGCCTCGAAGAGCACGGCAGCATGGATGTCAACCATGTCGGCACTGGCGTGCGAGAAGATGTCAATGATGGGGTTGAATCCACCCTCGTAGAGCCACTGGATGAGCCCCCACTTTGCGCACTGTGGCGCGGTGTACTTCTCGGCGAGCTTGGCAGACCCCGTCCCGATGGAGATGATGAGGTAGTTCGTGTACTCTGTCGGCTTCCCGGGGTTGAAGTCCGGGTTCCGGCGGTGCACCTCCTTGGTGAGCATGGACATGGCGATCATGGTGGGATTGTTAGCCGCCACGCCACCGTCGACGAGGTGGTACTCACGGGAGCTGCCGTCGGGGCTCTCTGTCGTGAAGAAGTGCGCTGGAAAGTAGGTGGGCGCCGCCGACGTGCTGATGCAGATGTCGGACAGGTGCGCGTTCTTGAGCGCGTCGTTCTTGGCCTCGTACGTGGAGAAGATGATGGGCTGCAGGTACTTGACGTCGAACGCCGGCACCACGATGTTGGTGACTGTGTCCGCGATCCGCACATCGTGCGTCAGGCTCTTGATCTTGTCGTGCAGGAACACGCCGTCGTACTTGGGACCCCTCATCGTGCCGATCAGGTTTGCTACTGGCGTCAGCCACCACACCCTGCATCAGCAGGGAGCACATTAGCTGCCGCTATAGTCCCGCTATAGCCTTTTGAAACAGAATTAATGCCGCTACTTATGGTCATGTATAATTTAGCCGCTATATCTTGTAATTTTGAGACAGGATGCAACGTCGGAAGATGGTGAACAATATAATAGTAGCTTATAATTACTTTCTCTGTGGGAAGATCTTGGGCCCGTTCTCGAGGTAGAAGGTGGTGAGGTCCTTGGCAGCGAACAGCGGCCGCCTGTTCTCGTCCGGCGCCGCCAGCATTGATGTCAGCAGCGCGCCGGTGCTCGTCCCGGCGATCACGTCGAAGTAGTCGGCGATGCGTGCATCCGGCCCGTCCAGCTCCTGCGCTCAAATTACATACAAACAGTGGTCACTAACGATGATGCTATTAACCCGTTCCGCGCTGTGATGCTCATACATATACCTGGAGCTTGGCCTCAAGGCAGGTGATGATGGTGGCTGGGATGAGCCCCCGGATGCCACCGCCATCGATGCTCAGCACCGTGATAAGCCTGCCCTGTGACGGCGGTGGCTGCGGCACCGTCGACATGTCAGCTGTGGCGCCGTCGTCCGTGCCGTTGCTGGCCATGGAACTGCTTAGCTTGAGTGGGCTGAACTGCGCAGCACCGAGATCAAGGAGAGATCAATCTCCGATAGTCCGATCCCGATCTGAAGCTACGGCGAGCTGGACTCTATATATAGACCAGACCATAGGGGGCCATTGCAGCATTATTGTTAGGGAGCCGTGTCAGACGACGCTACCTGGCTGGCAAGTTCTACGCGAATTCTGTAGCTGATGTGTTCCGTGATTCTAGCTGATGTATTATTGTTTGCTAGTAGACGGTAGAGTGAGTGTCATGTGTTTTGTATAGACAATTTCCAGGGACAATTGTTGAAATTTGTTTGAACTGTTTGTATGGCCGGCAAGAAAATGTGCTGCATGCAAGCATGGCGGTGGGTGTTGTGGTGCATGGAATTGAAGTGGTTTGTGCATGGCTCGATCGCTTTAATTCCTCGATATAGATTATGTGCTACATGTTCCATGCCTTGGACATGGGGGCATATATCGGCCAGCATCTCGGACTAGTAGTATAGGTTTGATAAATCCGGATTAATTAAAATAGTAAACACGCCATACGAGTGTGCTTCTTTTCTATATGTGGAGAATGCCCAACGCGATCGTCCTTTACATTGGAGAAAAAGAAATTGAATGAGAGTTGCCATATATTTTATATAGGTGGCTGAATTTTAAGATTATTTCAGCCTGAAATAAAACTAAACTGATCAAAATATTTCAGCCTGATTTAATTTTTCGGCCCATCTTATGGTCCAACAAGAGCTCGCGAACATTCCTTGATGCTGAAAAACTCCCTTACGCTCGCTAGCTAGCGCATCTTTCTTTCGAGTCACCGGTAGGAGCTTCGTCTTTGCTGGTCGCCGCCTGTGCTAGCTTGTGTTGCTGCAGCCACCGCGAGATCCGTGGTTGCTTCCTAACACTCGCTCGCACCATTATTTTAGACCGATTATTTTACCAAAGTAGGATTAGAGTCTTACTATGACACGTATTTCGCTGAGTATTTTACCATATGTTCTAGATAAAAACTAGTGGTGTTGTTTGTGAAAAATGTGTACAATACAAAATAATCACACACTTGCCTAACTAGCACTCTAGACCCTATGGCTTTATTTGCTCCTCTCCCTTAATACAGGTGCCTCTAACTTCCTCCGTCACGTTGGCCATCTTCTCACCATCTTCATTCCCATCCAATAGCCAACTTCCCTGATCCCTCCTCCCCGATTTGCCACCGTCCAGCAGTTGATGCTATCTTTATCTTCTCCTTCATTAGATCCACACTGGCCTTGTGCCCTCTCTCCTTAACTGGAGCGCCACACCCTTTGCCCTCAGGCCATGTTGCCCCCTTGTCAGTCTTCTGCGCTAGGTTGTTCACATGGTCATGCATTGCCCAGCGAGGCTGCTGGCTGGCAGGGACCCTGGCTGCACTGCACCCACTCTTTCGCTAGGCTTGGCTGCCACCGGGCCCTTGGGAGTGAACCATCCTCAATTTCCTTTACATCCATTTGAGTGCTCCTCGATCTCCTAACGGTTGGTCTGAATCAGTGTCGTTGTCATGCTTTCAATTTGCTGTGACTTCTAGATGATCGGGCACGTCCACGGTGGTGAGCTATTGAGCTGCCCCCTACTCCTGATTCTTTGGAGATCTAGGGTTAGGGTTGCCTATTTGATCAAGGTTCCTTCGTCCATAATATCAATATAGCAACTATCTTAAACGGCAAGAGATTGGGTCATATGAATAGACTTTTCGTTACCCGATTTCCTTGAGATGTCAATTCACAGTCCATGTCAAGGTTGATAGATAGGAACCAGTTAAGTTGCACGTTGTCTAGTAAGCTCATGCATATGAAAGAACCTGGGTGGCAGGTTCCACCACAAGGCCCAACCAATTGTACATTCACTTCACCTTTTATTTATAAATATGGTCAAACTAAAAATCTTACTACTACTAATTAGAGGCTCCAATAAAATCTCCACGTTTATCCTCACCAGATGCGCTAGAAAAATACTAGAAATTACCACATTAATCAAAAACATCCGGCCATCAAATCAAAAGACTCTAGCTATCTTTAACCATTAGATCTATTTTATTTTCCACAAAATTACCCACCTCTACCATTATACATAAAAAAATAGCCTTTAGTAATTTTAATGGTTCAGAAAAAAAAACATGGGTAACAACTGCTATATGGCACGGAGATATGCATTGACGGTAATGAACGTTCAGTTGGTTAATAAAATATATTTTTGACAAGCTTTGGTTAATAAAATATTGTCAGACACGTTTAGTTGGTTAATTATAAAATATCACCTAAGGCCACTTAGTCGTTAATGTATATATTAATAAAATATGCCATGGGCAGTATACTCATCACTTAGTTAATGTATTAACAAGTACATTAACATAAAGTAACCCATAAATTTGTACCACGCTATATTATTAACAAAAATATAAAGTATTCTTAAACTTGAAACTATCTGCGTCTATCTTTTGAAACTATCTTCGTCTATTATTATTAGAAAAATTTTCAAAATACTTTTATAATTTTTACTATTACTAACTAGAGCCTCAACAAAGGAACTACGTTAATTTTCACTGGGCGTGCTAGAAAAAAGGTAAATCCTATATTCTCACAACAATCAGAAATATATGATATTTTTCTAAATTACCACATAAGCTATTATGCAAAAGTTGCATAACATAGAGTAACCCATAAATTTGTATCTAAATTACCCACCTGCACTATATTATTAACAAAAATGTAAAGTATCCTTAAATTGAAAGTATCTATGTCTATCATTATGAGAGAAGTTTTCAAAATTCTTATATAATCTTTATTATTACTAATTAGAGGCCCCAACACTACGTTAATTCTCACTAGACCGCTAGGAAAAAATAAAAAAAACCCTATAAATTCTCACAATAATTAGAAACATCTAGCTTTTAATTTTTTACTCTAATCATCATCGCTGAAAATAGAATTGGATCTATTTAAGTTATATAAAAAATTTTCCACTCCCGCAATTAGAAAAAAAAAATACATAAAGTGACCTCTTAATTTTAATCGAAACATTAAGTCATATCAATTTTGGTAATTTAATTTTACACGCTCTAGATATATAAAACAATACTACACATATAATCCCATGATATAACAAATTTAACGAGTTTGGTGTTAGGGTCCAATCCGAGTTTCAAGTTAATTAGAATGTGGAAAACCATACTACTAGGACCTAAACTCTTTAATAAAAATAAATTTTGAAAACAAATATAAATGCACTAGAGTTTCCACTTGACATGTGAAGAGAATTGCACAAGTCTACTAAAAGTCGAAAGCTAAACTATGAATCATAAAGTTGCAGAAAAAGGGTACAACAAGTGTTTATATATATCTTAAGATTAGATTTCAACTAAATACATATCACACTAGAAAAGAAAAAATAAATACTAGAAATTCTAACTAGAGGCCCCTAATGAAGTCTCCATGTTAATCCTCATGAAACAACTTAGGAAAATAAAAGGTAGATTGTAGAAATTCGCACAAAAAATTCCATAACATTTGACAATCAATTCGGTAACCTAATCATCATAGATTATAACAATAGCCATTGGATCTATTTGATTTTCTAAAATAATTACCCATCTCTGCTATTATGCAAAACAACATAAAGTAACCCATATAACTTTATATTTAAACCCACATGTGCCATTAACAAACAAGATCTAGAGTATACCTAAATTTGGATCTATTACCCATGTAGTCCTATTATGATAAATAATTTAAGAAACCTATTTGTCATCTCATTATTAGAAAAATTAAATACCAGCTCACACTTACATCTAAACTTATCAACGTCTTCTAATAAAAAGAATTTTTAAATTACCATAGAGCATGTAAATGTTTGTACATTACCTACTTCTATAAATATTGATATATTAGGATTTGATTCACTACCAGAATCCTGAATTGTCTTGAGTGCCAAAAACCGCCAAGGAACAGCTTAAACCGCCAAGGAAATGATCCTTGACTACAAACCGTCAAGCAAATTCACTCAAGGATAGAAGACAAGGGAAATTAGTTTCCTTGGCAGTTTTGCAAATTCACTCAAGGATAAAGACAAGGGAAATTAGTTTCCTTGGCAGTTTTGGCACTCAAGGATGATTTCCTTAGAGGTTGGCTGCCAAGGAAATGAGCACCTTACTTAATTTGCCAAAGGGACAAGAAAATGTTACAGCCGCCAAGTAAATTAGTTTTCTTGAGCGTTGACGACCTCCAAGGAAACACTCTAGACCGCCAAGGTAATTGTTGTTTCCTTGGCTGCCCTTCACCTCAAGGAAATTATAGTTCTCCTTGACAATCATTAGCCGCCAAGTTAATTCTGATTTTCTATACTGGCCATAAAAAAAATAATTGCAGCAATCAATATATTCTAATATTCCAGTCACTATACATGACATGCACATAGACAGTTTATTCTCCCATTATATTGACATTAACATATCCATAAGAATATTACAAGTGTATTTATCATTCACCTTACATGAAGTACACACAAGTCACTAATAGTTTCGAAAGTGGTAGGGGTATTACTAACTCTTGTGTCAAGCTCTCCCACCACACTATCTTTTGGCCTAAGTCAGTACATTTGTTGGTTGCATACCTACATGAGAAAATAGAACAAAAAATCGATTACTAAGCATGTTTGAAATCAGCATGGCTCACATAAAAATACAATCAGCAAGGTTGTAACCATGTAAAACTAAATTGAGATAGATATCACAAGAACATATCGGTGTTGCAAACTTCTTTTATGGTTAACAATGAATCACAGTGTTCATGGAAATGGAAATTAGCAAAAAAACGATGGAAATCAACAAGTCCGTAGCCAAAATTTCAAGATTGTATCATCCTTGATATTCTAGACAATCCATGTACACAACAGGTACATGATGAAGAATGTCTAAAATTAAACTGAACTTTATCGTTCAGAATAAGTGCAATACCAGAGTAGACAAATAACATAGAGTTCTTGACTAATGATAATCTGTCATTAATCAATTATGTACCTAAATCTAAGATGGCATCACATCAACACAAGAGCAAATTACAGGAGATGAGGAAAAATATTTTTCTACCTAGTACTTGATGCCTCGAGCTTGCTTGCTTGCTTCTTCCCTGCGACACCTGCAAAGGAACACGACCATCGCCTGCAGTGTCCCAATCCTTGAAAACACAAAGGATGACTATGGATGAACAGGAGCAGTGAGGCACTGTAAAACATAAAAATGTTGTAGCTCAAATATAAGCAAAATTGACCAACCAAAAGTAAACTAAATGCAGGAAGAATTTATGAGATACACATAAACATGGTAAAATGTACTCACGCAGATCTAAAATAAGAAACAGTAATCTCATGCAAAAGTTACTCATAAGAACAAAAAGAAATTCTTCACACAACTCACATGGAAGGATTAAATAGTGACATCAATAAACCCGTATCAATCAAAGCATAGAAGGTTGGGTAACTTGTAGGCTTGCAGCATAGTTGTTGCTGACATATTTTCATTCAGACAGAAGTTCAGTGTTTATGGAATTGTGCGTTTTTTCTACTCCTAGCTGTTTTCATTCTTGTACCCACGGTCTCTAATCAAACTTTGAATAAATATGCCAAGCTCATTGTCCCTACAAATAAAAACACTAAGGAGGGACAGGAGGTGTGCGCAGAATCTGAAGAAAGACACATAATTTGGATACTTCAGTAGATAAAAAAAGCTTCTAATACTTTCATACAGAAAGTGACTGTCCAAATAGAGTGAATGCTGCAGTGTAGAACTATTCTGTAACTTCTATACTAACCTACATACCTTTGAATTAACATAACTTGATACAGAAACGCAACAAGTTCATAATCTTTAAACCATTCAGACAATAATCTCGACTGCTATTTCAGCATCATGAAAGCATACCAACAGATCCTAACTAACTACTGTTCAGCTACACAAACTGAACCTAGATTCCAATTTCACTTACACTGTGGACTAGTAGAATCGCTGCTCCTCCCCAAATCCCGAATGCTCTGCTTGCTGGCCTAGATCATAGCCACAACACATCTATGTCCTAATTTCTACTTTAGATTTAGATCACCAGTATCCACTGTCCAACAAGGAGCAAATCTAAAGTAATTAACGGCAGTGCTTACTTTCGACCATCTCACCGCTGAGCGCAGGACGTGCTCGCTGCTGTTCTCAACTAGCTTGACCATGCCGCCTGAAGCTCGCCCGCTTCCCCAGCACGCGCTGCTCGTTGGCCGCTGGCTTCCCATAGCTCGCCGGACTCCGTGAGGCCGCAGGCTTCCTCCTTGCAAACCGCCCGCAGCGCGCCGGCCTCATCTCCCTGTGCGGGATCTGCTGCGTCCTTCTCGGATCTTCGTCATCGAGGTCTCCACTCCATTCCACGCCCACCAGCGCCGGATCAGCGGCTGCCAGTGCAGAATCCATGGCCGTCAGTGCCGATTCCGGCCTCCAGGGTCTTGGCAGATATGTGGCGTGGAAGGGGAGGGAGGAGGCCAGGAAGGGGAGGGGGGCGCAGGGACAGGGACAGGGGCAGCAGTGCAGCCGAAACCTGGCGGGTGGTGCGGAAGCAAGGGAGCGTGCGGGTGGCGGCGGCGGCGGTAGCAGGAATGAAACTGCACGGGGAAGAGAAGCGAGAGATTGGAAAATTTTGTAAGGGGAGGGCTGATGAAACAGCCAAGATTAATGCGTCCTTCTGTTTGGGCTGAATACGTGGATGCGCGGCCGAGGCGTACGCCGCTGGGCCTTAAACATTTAACGTTTTTATTTCCTGTTTATCTCAGTTTTATTTATGCACCATTTGATTAGACACTCATGTGAAATAAACATTCTATAATCAATTTATATTCATGTATCCAAAATATTTTTAAAATAAAATATACTACATATATTTCTCTTTGTAGAAGTTTCAAAAATTTTAGAACTGAGTTACTATTTTCTGTAGTTTAAATGAATTTTCGTGTGCTTTTGGAAAATAACTACAACTTGAACTACTTGTCCTATCTAACAAAGTCCAAAAACTAGAAAAAAGCATATGTAAGAAGACATGTTCTATTTGAGCTCACATCCTAAAAATTGATGGAAACTTAAGTGCTTTGCTTAACATTACTCAAATTATTAGTTAGGTGACTCGACAAAAAAAATCAATAATATCATAAGATGGTCTAAAAATTCTAATAATTGGTATGGGGGCATAATGTGAGTGTACAAGCTTTCCATAAAAATTTTACTTCATTTTAACAAAGTGAAACTATATGTTGTTCAAAAATTGATATATCCCTCGCATAGTTCATATAACTATGTGAGAGATTGATGTATTTGTGAATAATGTATAGTCCAATTTTGTTAATATGATTTGAAAATTTTATGGCAAGATAATACAATCATATTATGATCTCATGCCAAATTTTAGGATTTTTAGACACCTTTAAGATATTATTATTTTTTTAGTCGTAGTCACCAAAATACTTATAAGCATTTCATTGGGTGCCAACCTCCATGAAAATTCAATAACCCCAAGGAAATAATAATTTACTTGATGGTTTAGAATAACACCTAAGGAAATAGGTATTTTCCTTGGCGGTTAAGAATATTCCTTGACTGTTTACTATTACACTAAAGGAAATGAGTCATTTTCTTGGAGGTTACTAGAAAACGCCATGGAAACACCCATATTCCTTGGCGGTTTACTTCAACCCCTAAGGAATTTTTGTTTTCTTGAGCGTGGAGTAGCACCGCCAAGGAAACTGTCTTCTCCTTGGCGGTTTGATTTTTGGCCCCCAAGAAAATTCTGCCCCTCAAGGCAATTCTAGTTTCCTGTAGTGATTAGGGTAATCATACACGTCATCCTAGCATGCATGAGTTACAAATATATATTTCTGTTGACAGATTTTGTGGGTTTTTATCTATCAAAATTTGAGCCGTTGATTTTGTTCCAAGATCCGTGCAGCTTTTGGGCATACACTAGCACCGACGGGTCCGCGAACTAGCATCTGAAACCCACAAACCATCTTCGTCTCCCACCGAGTGTTCAGTATCTTTCCCCAATCCACTCCGCATCATCAGCTCCACACACTTTGGCACTGGCGGTGTCCTCGCCGCCGCTTCGCCTTTGCGCTGCACGCAAACTGTGAGTGGGGCGGAGGTTGTCGGCGTCAGTTCCGTTCAATCCGTTGAGGTGTGGCGAGTTGTGCTTGGGGGCACTTTCCTTGCGCGCCGCCTCCAACTGTGCCGTGGCGCCGTGCGCAGGCGGTGGGTGGCGCGGAGCTTCTTCGGCGGCAGTCCCGGTGAGCTATGGTAAGCTGTGCCGTGGTTGGCTGTGATTGGATGTTGCGTCGATCTGGCTTCGGCAGTTCCATGTCCGCATCGTTTCGCCGTCCGCTGCGGCGCCGCATGGCTCCTTCCCCGCTGCGGCCTCGGACCTCCAAGCCTGCGCCATTGCGCATCGTGCCATCGTCAATCGGCTATGCACCCGTTCTTCGCGGCTACAACCAACGCCCAGAGGGCGGCCGGCCGCCGGCGGCGGCACCCAGGTCCACTCCCTCTCTGTGTTCTAGGCTTCCAACCTTTTGGGAGGTACTGCAATTGCTCCCAAGCTCTTGATTATATATATATATATATATATATATATATATATATATATATATATATATATATATGTTAAATCAACATACGTAGATTCAATACATTTGTCTGATTGATGTATCTCTCCGTTCCAGACTTAAGAGTTTGCTTGCTGATTGTCTCAAACTTCGTTGAAACCTTGTCTATAAACATCCACATACATAGATTTCAATACATTTGGCTTGATTGCTAGTGCGTGTATTCATTTTTTCCTTTTGCCTTTGCCATATGTAATTTATAAAAAGATGTTATTTTAATTCTGAAAGCACAAAAAGGACTAGGAGGCATCTTACTTTTGTGTGCATTTTCCCTATGCCACAATAACTGTGTAAAATAACATTTTTTGGAGTATGCTCACTCTGTTTTTTCTATTGTCTGGTGATTTGATTTGATTTGATTCTCTAGTTTTTGGCGTTGGTTGGAGCATGTAGGATCCATGACGCCGCTTCGTGTTGTTTGACGTGGGGATTGGTTACCTGGTGATCTGATTCATGGCGATTTCATCTCGACCTATAGATTTCAGCCTGTAGTTGTGCATTACACTTGCTTTGTAAGGTACGCCCCAACCCCTTTCTGACATTGGGCTAGTTTTGGATCTCGATGATTTATTTTTTGGTTCATCTAGCAGTTAGCCGGTTCGTATGTCCTCCTATTTTGGGCCTGTGTTTTCTGCTAGTAGTGCCCTATGTAGATTGGACCTATCTATATCTGCAAGCATAGCTACTAGTGGTGCTGTGATATTGTCAGGTGGAGGTGGCATGTGAAGTTTCTGCACAGCTGCACTCTATGGGGAGTGTGGTACAATAGATTGTTCACGATTTGCACGCTATTGTTTGTTCACTAGATGAAACAGCTATTTTAAGTGGCAATTTTTGCTTTGAGTGGAGGGATTAATATACGGTATAAGCATAGTTGACGTTTTATTTCTGTGCACACGAGTCCTTTGTTTAGTCTTGTTTTATATTTTACTGGTGTTCATTTCTCCTATATGCCTATGGACTTTTGCTCTCTTTGACTGACATGCTATTGTGTCTCTCTATGTGTCTTTGACTTTGTGTGTTTTTTTTTATGCTTGTCTGTTATTTTTTATGTTTAGAGTAGGTTATGCCTCTGTGGCATTTGTGTGGTTGTGTGTGTGCGCTCGCCATGCATGTGTTTCTTGTTTTTTTTGTGTGTGTCCCTCTCTTTGTGTTTAAGCTGTTATTGTTGTTTTTGCAGTTGCAGTTTTTTCAATGTGTGTGTGTGTGTGGGGCGCGCATTTTTTTGCTCTGCTGTTGTGTGTGTTTCTCTCTCTATATGTGTGTTTGCGTCTTTTTGGTGTGTGTAAGTGTGAGTGTGGGTGTTTGTGTGTGTTGTGTATGTCTTGGAGATTTTTTTTGATTAAGCTTTTGTTGTAGGTGTGTGTTTGTGTGTGTGGGCATCTGTGTGTGTTTGTCGATTTGTGTGGGGTGTGTGTGTTTCGGTGTGTCTATGTATGTACGTGTATGGGTGGGTGGGCATGTGTGTGTGTTTGCGTGTGGGTGTCGGTTGTGTGTTTTTTGTGTGGTGTGTTCTGTCACTCTCTCGGAATACCAATTGCCAATTTTTGTTCAGATTAGGATATGGAAGAGGTAGCTAGAAAGCATGATCAGGAAGGACGATGTGGAATGACTGCTCTTCTCTTTGAGGATTATACTCTTTGAGAACATATGACTATTGTTCTAATCATGAATTGTCTTGCAGAACCTCACAAGAATCAAAGGTTTATTTTGAAGCTAAAGATGATAAGATCTGCAAGGCAGCTGAAAAACTTCTGGTCTGATCCTTTAAGATGGTTTTACTTACTAAAATTCTATGCAACCAACTCTATTTGACATGGTATCTTGAAATTCTCTTCTTGTTTGTTTGTCACAGAAGCAAGGCTTCATGACAAGAAATGATCTCCTTCGGAAGGTAAGAAAATTGCATTTAAGATACTAATAAGTGTATGGTTTACCAACATGGTGTGTCTGATGAGTGATAATCAATGCTTGACTGCTTTTAGTATGTAAACTAACTGACAAAGGTTGAATTAGTTGTTGAATCTGGTTGAGCACTTTTACTTCTCATATTTGTTGTCCTTTAAGTCTCTTTGATTTATTTTGGCTTTGTTTGAAGCGGAAGTCTGTTGTTCGGATTACAATTGGGAGCTAGGCACTTGATGAGCTACTTGGTGGTAATATATATGTTTTGAAATATATCATGCTATTATATTAGTCTAATATGTGGACATGTTTAAATCTGGAGGAATTGAAACACTTTGCATCATAGAGGCATTCGAGGAGTTCCAGTATATGGATATTTTTGTCTCTTTTTTCTCTAAAGTTTTGCTGCAGAAGCCGTATTATGTGCACAATCGGTATTTATGATATGGGGCCACACTTGCTACTTAATTGATTGGCAGAGCTCCATCTAGCTTATTTGATATTTATGATATGGTCACATTGTACATATAACTTCCTTCCTGCTTAATTGTTTTGGCAGAGCTCCTGCCTACTTTCAAAAAAAAATTGCTGCAGGAGACATATTATGTGTATAGCTATAATTGATATTTATGATATGGAGCCACACTTGTAATAAATGCATTTACACCTAGCTCAATTATATGTATTAGTGTATTTAGGTTGATGATACAACCTTCCCAACCCTCTTTGTACAGCCTTTTTCTGTTGTCTCATCTTTCCAGAGGTGTTTGATAGCACTAGCAGTGCATCTTATAGTTTCTAATCTTGCTTTTGTTTAATGTGAAGTAATTCGCTAATTGCTCCCACTATGATGGGATCTCTGTTTTCTCTGAAGTGGGAAGTATATGAAACAATTCTCTGAGCACTAGTAGGCATGAAACTGTAAAGTGCATTGATTTTCGATAATCTGAGTTGTGCTCAACTGCTCATGTGGTAGTTCTTTCGTACTGGAAACAGATTGCGGATTCTATGATTGCACTATTTTCGCGTTGATTTCAGTGGCAGGGGTGAACTTGTAGAGCACTAGGTATTCTCATGAATTCATTTCAATGGCAGTAAGCAGCTCGTAAAAATGTTGAAAGGGTGCCGTTTTGTCTGATTTGCTTATGTTTATATGCTGTCAAATCACAGCAGAAGCTAGCACTGTCCCCGCCTTACCAAGATTGCTGAGGAGTTCAATGTTTGCAGTGTACATCACCAACCAAAGTGGACTTTGTTATTTAGCACTGTATATTAGTTTCTAGAGTTTACAGATCAAATGAATTTCAAATTCTAAGTTGTCTCCCTTTTCTGTGTTGCAGGTATTGCCGATCTGGGTGGTGGTATGTTCATTTGATATGTGAAAAAACAGCAGGCGGCCATGTGTTTGGCGCATGCTTTGTAGAAATCAGCGATGAATAGTAAGGACATGGACATGCATTTTGGATTTTGCTTGTGACCTCTGTTGAGCTGCATTGTCTGAACCCCAGAGCATTGAAGCATTTCTTATTTGGCCCTTTTCAATGTCGTCATTGTTTGTGTGGGCTACGTACGACGTGTAACTGGTTGCTATCTTAGCTAGTATTGGGTTTAAGAAAGAGCTATATATATTTGTTAGTGGGTAGCCACCGTCAGATTAACGGGTGTTGGATCTTTTTTAGTGCTTACATGTGTTATTCAAAATCTGACAGTTTTCTGCTCCCAATATCTGTCACCTTTTCAAGACAGATGTGTCATTGTTCTATTGGTCAAAATTTGACAGATTTGAAGGTATAAAATCTGTCAACACTTATATAGATAGTCCCATGTTATATTTCATCACAACAACAATATTTCATTAACCTCTTATACTAATGATATACTAGCAAATTAGCTTAAAACTATATTAGTAACTGTGAAATATAATTTATCAGGTTGTTACTTTAAATATATTTATATCTTTTAACTAAATAGTAGATAGATCTATTTCGATAGTATAACTGTAACTGCATATTTAATTCCTTGATAGGAAAATCGATTCGTCTTGAGAACTGTAGGAGACCATTGGTGTCTATATTTTTCTGGCCCTTTAAGATTACTTTAGAGTAAAAGTCAATCATTATAAGACCTAATTATTAAAGTTTTAATTTTTTTTTGAGATTAACAATACTACCCCATCTGAGATCTCACTTGAAACTCTAACACTTAATTATCTTATGTAACTTGGTGCAGGATTCAAATGATTGCTTATGCTATTGTAATATTTAAGAACCTACTCTGTGACCTAAAATCCATATTTAAAAAAAGGTAACAAAAAAGAGTTCATAAAATATTTAATAAACATAACAGTTTTAACTTGAGGACAGAAAAATCAGTAACGGTTAATAAGCAAAAAATTTGAAAAATAAAAAATTTAGATTCATAACTTGATAAGATATTTGATGCAACCAGGACCACCATATATAGTTAGCCGCAAGGTTTTCAAACTAATTTTATATTCAAAATATAAGGTGTCATGTAAAGTAAAAAAATATGAATATAGAAGAAAAACATATAAATCAGTCCTTTGCCAAAAAAATAATTATTTAATTTAAAATAATTTGATATAGACTATGAAGTATTTGTTGTGTCAAAGAGAAAAATATACAATTTAGTATAAAATATTTTTATTAGTAAGTTATTTTATGTAGTATGTCTCCTAGAATTCTAACCCGTGCGAGAGCACGGGTTGATGGACTAGTAAGTAAAATTACACCGGTTTTTGCTACGGACACGGGTATTTCTAGCAATCCAATATGCAAATAAACTTCTGTCATTCTTATTCGTCCTACCTGCAGTCCAAAATAGATTCCACCTTAAGTGCAAGGAATTAAACTTTTATGAAGCTTGAAAGTAATAATAATAATAAAAAAGTATATGTAACGACAGATTCATCTATGCACAAATTGGAGCCAACACGAAAAGCCATCTTGCCGAAAAGCCATCTTGCATTTGCAAAGAAACTTGTAGTACTACATAATATTTTAAATTTTCACATTTTTTGACAACGTTATTGACGATCATACATATGCGCACTGGGACCATATCAAAGTTCTGAGCGATAACAACTGAGGCGATTGGCGATCGATCGGCGGGGTACTGTTTACAACAAATAATCGCAGGGACCAAACTAGCTCTCTCTCTGCTCAATTTATTGGCAAGCAGCAATAATTAATATATGAGTCAGAACCAACAACATAACTAGTGGTGGCTAGTTGAGGTTGGCGTTGCGCAGCCTCCGCGCGCGCTCGTCGGAAAGCATCTTGGCGAAGCGTGCAAGCGCGTCCTCATTGGTGCCCTCGCCGTCGACGGCCTCGTACATCCCCGTGTCGATGTTCACTCTCGCCACCTTCTTCTTCAGAAGCTCCTTCCCAATCCCAATCAGTGCCTCCATGTTCTCCTTTGTCGCGATGTCCACCGACGACGCATCGCCCGTCAGAGAATCATCCTAAATACAATCAGGCTCTCTGTTAAATTTAATTACCAGTAGTAGAATAGTAATAGTTACCACGTGGACGTACCTGAATGCGGAGGTAATTCTTCTGGCAACGGAGGGCCTCGAAGAGCACGGCGGCATGGATGTCGACCATGTCGGCGCTGGCGTGCGAGAAGATGTCGATGATGGGGGTGAATCCGCCCTCGTAGAGCCACTGGATGAGGCCCCACTTGGCGCACTGCGGCGCGGTGTACTTCTCGGCGAGCTTGGCGGACCCCGTCCCGATGGAGATGATGAGGTAGTTGGTGTACTCCGTCGCCTTCCCGGCACCGGCTTTGAAGTCCGGGTTCCGGCGGTGGACCTCCTTGGTGAGCATGGACATGGCGATCATGGTGGGGTTGTTGGCCGCCACGCCGCCGTCGACGAGGTGGTACTCCCAGGGCTTGCCGTCGCTGTCCTCCGTCGTGAAGAAGTGCGCCGGGAAGTAGGTGGGCGCCGCCGACGTGCTGATGCAGATGTCGGACAGGTGCGCGTTCTTGCGCGGGTCGGCCTTGGCCTCGTACGTCGAGAAGATGATGGGCTGCAGGTACTTGACGTCGAACGCCGGCACCACGATGTTGGTGACCGTGTCCGCGATCCGCACGTCGTGCGTCAGGCTCTTGATCTTGTCGTGCAGGAACACGCCGTCGTACTTGGGACCCCTCATCGTCCCGATCAGGTTGGTCACCGACGACAACCACCAGGCCCTGAATTAATAAGGGTAAGCAGCAGCAGTAGGAGCATCAGCTACGTATATATACGAGGGAGACGAGAATGGCTCGATCGATCGACTGGATGATGAACAATATAATCTATGGCAGAGAGCTTCTTTTTGCCTTTTCTGTGGGAAGATCTTGGGCCCGTTCTCGAGGTAGAAGGTGGTGAGGTCCTTGGCGGCGAAGAGTGGCCGGTTGTTCTCGTCCGGCGCCGCCAGCATGGATGTCAGCAGCGCGCCGGTGCTCGTCCCGGCGATCACGTCGAAGTAGTCGGCGATGCGTGCGTCCGGGCCGTCAAGCTCCTGCGCTCAAATCAACCAAAGTGGTCATTGATAACGATGTTCCAAAGGCTTTAATCATCCGTGCCGTGCTTTGACGCTCATCATAGACGATAATGTACCTGGAGCTTGCATTGGTCTCGAGGCAGGTGATGATGGTGGCAGGGATGAGCCCCCGGATGCCGCCGCCATCGATGCTCAGAATCGTGATGAGCTTCCCCTGCGACGGCGGTGGCTGTGGCACCGTCGTGTCGACGTCGGTGGTGGCGCCGTCCGTGCCGTTGCTGGCCATGGTGACCGAATGCGTTAGGTGGCGAACCGTCCGTGCCATTTCTTCACAGCCATGGTGATCCCCATCTGAATGGGTTAGCCAGGTTGATCTCGATGGCCAGCATGATGAACTGCTAGCCGCAGCACCGAGATCCAGGAGCTAGAGATCACTTTCTTCAAAAATGCGCTAATTTGCAATTTGCACTGACAATTGTTGAAATTTGTTTGAACTGTTTGCCGCCGGCAAGGATCTTGTTATGCATCCGATGCCATCTGAAGTTGGACTCTATATATAGACCATAGATGCTCGTGCTCGATCCCGATCTGCAGCATTATTGTTGTTAGGGAGCCGTGTCAGACTCTACCGTCTACATAGCTGCCAAGTTCGCTACGCGAATCTCAGATTCTCTCTCGATCGCTTCCCGTGATCCTCCGTGATTCTGGCTGATGCATCGTTTGGTAGTAGACGTACGGTAGAGTGAGCGTCATGTGTTTTGTATGGACAATTTGCACGGACAATTGTGTTGAAATTTGTTTGAACTGTTTGCATGGCCGCCAAGAAAAACATGAAAAAGAGCCATGGACAATGCAAACATGGCGATGGGTGTTTGAAACATGGACGAGAGGTTTTTACATCATTTGTTGTGTGCTGTTCAAAAACCTTAGATCCGAGAAATAAAATGATCCGGAACACAGATGACGCTAGCTATGCGTTGCTTATTTACGCTTGGGTTTACAGGGTCGTCTGGGCGAGGGAGAGCCATGTCAGACGACGCTAGCTGACTGGCATGTGGTACGCGATCAAATCTCAGATTCTCTCTCGATCGCTTTAATTCCAAGATCGATAGATTATGTGCTACATGTTCCTTGCCTTGGACGACGCTTGACTGGCATTGACCATCATCTCTCTCGATAGACGATGTTCCTTGCCTTGGAGTTGGCATTGACCATCATCTCGGACGAGTAGGTTTGTTGAATCTGGAGTAATTAAAATAGTAAACACGCCATATGGGTGTGCTGCTTTTCTATATGCGGAGAATAGTCAACGCGATCGCCCTTCACATTGACTGACAATTTTGTAACTTTCTGCTGTAGAAAAATAGTAACAAAATTGCAACAATTTATTGCCTGAAAAACAACAAACAATTGGGCACCTAAAATATACGAGAAGTCACAGTGAACAGATCCTTTGCCTGTGTGTTTGGTGAGAATTCAAAGCTTGGTGGGCCAAAGTAGTGTTAGATGGCTTATGTACAATTTACTTGTGGTACAGGAGAGATACAGGACTGACAAGCACAAGACTTAAAATCTAGCTGTAATTGTCTGCTTCTCTCCTGTTGCGACTGAGGGAAAAATGTTATTACAAGTGTAGATGTGTGCAATCAGAGCGAGAGAGAGGTCAAAATAAGTTTAGACGACCGAGTATTTTACCAAAGTAGGATTAGAGTCTTACTAAGACGTGTGTTGTCCAAAAGAACCTGGAGGGAGTACTATTTGAAATGAGATACATAGATATTTAGCCCACAAATACACTAGTGAGAGTAGCAATGGAAGCCACAGTGGAAAGGTGCACTTTTAAGTTAAAGTTAAAACTCTTAAAAAAATAATATGCAAATGACAAATTTCGGGTAGATGACAAATTTATCATGTAGTGCACATGCACACCCAAGAGTTGACTTTTTCATACGAAGTTTTAATTATTTTGAATATCAACTTTTGCAACAAAGTACTACAAGTATGGATCCATTATGGATGTGCGAAGTTTTAGTATTTTTTCTAAAAACTCTTGTGTCTGATTTTATGGGTTATTTATGATATCATTGCGAGAAATTGGTTTCCACTTTCCCTTTTCTCATAGTCATTTCAAAACAAAACCATAACCTCGTTTTCGTTAATTTAGATTTGGCTGATTCATTACGGAGTAAGACCCTACCGTCTAGTATTTTTTGGATCACTCATCATTCCAGTGATGCTACAAATACACATACCAACTGTCTGGATGCTCACTGTCACAACAAGCTCAGCACAAATTCCGGCCGGCCACCAATTATAGATTACACCAACATTTCAAAATAAAAATGTCTGGATCTCAAACCGGGCGAGAACAAAATGTGGACGGTCTGCAGCCTCCAATGATGAAGCCTGCAGGTTGCCTCAAAATGTATTTCGTACAACTCATCCGCTCGTGGCATGTGCACGCTCTACTTCTTTTTTATATATAATATCAGATTCTCTGAATGCCAATCCAACCTACAAATCTTTTTGATAGGAAATTCGGCACTATTTTGATTGTATGTGCCACGTATCCATATTAGAAGCTACACGGCAAGTTCCATATATAATATCTATTAACTAGTATGATATCATTGTTGTCGTCCTCGATCACAAGATTTCAATCCACAAATGATGGTGCTTGCATCACGCGGATTATTAGACTAATCAACCACACATCGAACAAAACAAAATGATTCCTTTGATCATAGATTAATTAGAACGCTAAGAGCAACAGCTGGTTTTATATTATAAAATGGATACGTGGTACTCGTGCAGGCATTATTTAAGGCCACCAACACCCCCTTAATATTTGGATAAAAAAACAAGATAATTTTTAAAATGTTCATTCATAGATGTACTTTGTTTTGAAAGTTAACATTCAAGCTCGGTATTAAAAATTTAAATGACCAATTTCAGCTGCACTAAAAGACAAATTTTCTTATGATCATAGTGAAAACAACTAAACAAGACCATAACCACCTTTTTCTTTTGATCCACCCATTCTGGGCAAGTCCTTATTCCCTTAATACACACCAGTATTTGGAAGATAAAGAGAGTACCAATATGTGGACGCTCGAACCTCCTCCAATGATGAAGCTAGGTTGTAACACGGTTCGTACAAGTCATCCACCCTTTGCATGTGCCAATCCAACCTTCAAATTTTTTTGCCATGAAATTCGTCACTAATTTGATTATATGTGCCAATATGTGAAGATCCTTATGTGTGTATATATCTACCAACTACTCCGGCGCATATCATTGTTGTCGTCATCAATAAGATTATTGCAATCCAGAAATGACGGTTCTAGCATCCCGTAGAATTATTAGACTAGCTAAACAACCACACATCACAACGAAATGATCATTTTGAGATCATAGACAAACAAATGATCGAATTTACTTGTTTATTGGTCTGTATATATATGTATATTGCTTGATTAATACTTCATCCGTTCCAAATTATAAGCCGCTTTAACTTTTTTGGTACATCTATTTTACTATGTATCCAGATATAATAATATATCTACATATATAGCAAAATGGATAAAAAAAATCAAAACGACTTATAATTTAGAACAGAGAGAGTAATTATTAAACATACTAACTTATATGACTAGCTAGCTACCAATACCATGGATCTATGTGAGGCACATTGCTAGCTAGTCTAGGTACAGATGAACACCCTTCAATGTGCCGATATCCTTAGGCTGAATTTGTTGGCAAGCGCTAGTAGGATTCAGAGATGGCTCTTGCGTAGCTTGCGCTCGTCAGAAAGTATCTTGGCGAAGTGTGCTAGCGCCTCTGCATTTGTGCCCTCGCCGCAACATGGCTCGTACACCCCAGTGTCGATGTTGACTCTCGCCACTGGCTTCTTGAGCAGATCCTGGCCGATCCCGATCAGAGACACCATGTTCTCCTTCGTCGCGATGTCCACTGACGATGTGTCCCCAGTCAAACTATCATCCTACATACATTTCGCACAATTGCATCGATGCTTTCTATGATTCTATCCATGTTATTAGTGTATCTTATATATATAAATATATTATACCTGAATGCGAAGGTAGTTCTTCTCACAGTGGAGTGCCTGAAAGAGCACGGCGGCATGGATGTCAACCATGTCAGAACTAGCATGGGAGAAGATGTCGATGATCGGAGTGAATCCACCGTTGTAGAGCCACTGAATGAGGCCCCATTTCGCGCACTCCGGTGCGGTGTACTTCTCCGCCATCTTGGCTGACCCAGTGCCGACGGAGATGATGAGGTAGTTGGTGTACTCGGTGGGCCTGCCGGCGTTGAAGTCCGGGTTCCGGCGGAGCACCTCCTTGGTGAGCATGGACATGGCGACCATGGTGGGGTTGTTGGCCGCCACGCCACCGTCGACGAGGTGGTACTCCCGCGGGGGCCTGCCATCGGTGGCCTCGGTCTTGAAGAAGTGCGCCGGGAAGTAGGTGGGCGCCGCCGACGTGCTGATGCAGATGTCGGAGAGGTGCGCGTTCTTGAGCTCGTTGTTCTTGGCCTCGTACGTCGAGAAGATGATGGGCTGCAGGTACTTGACGTCGAACGCCGGCACGATGATGTTGGTCACCGTGTCCGCGACCTTGACGTCGTGCGTGAGGCTCTTGATCTTGTCGTGCAGGAACACGCCGTCGTACTTGGGACCCCTCACCAGGCCTAGCAGATTCGCCACCGGCGTCAGGATCCCGGCCCTGCAGTGTGCCACCACACAATGTGCACAGTCTAAATTCGCCTGTCCCGTTAGGTAGGAAACAAGAGTTGGTGGTGGAAGATGCCATGCGATAGACTTTGTTGAATGTAAGGGACACGAGGAAACAGGTGCATGAATCAAAGTGACAGCCACTGAGCCACCAGAGGAAGGAAGGAAGGAAGAACAGATGGATGAACAGATCGAATGGCGTTTCTGTACTTTTTCTGTGGGAAGATCTTGGGGCCGTTCTCGAGGTAGAACGTGGTGAGGTCCTTGGCGGCGAACAGCGGCCGGTTGTTCTCGTCCGGCGCCGCCAGCATGGACGTGAGCAGGGCGCCGGTGCTCGTCCCGGCGATCACATCGAAGTAATCGGCAATTCGAGCATCTGGGCCGTCCAGCTCCTGCAGGTCGGATACTCAAAGAATCACATATCACATGTAGTCTGCCAAATCTGCTGCTATGCTACTACTAAACAATCTCTGCACTAGTGTCAGTGACCAGTACGTAGTAGTTATACCTGGAGCTTGGCCTCGAGGTATGCAATGATGGTCGCCGGGATGAGGCCGCGGATGCCGCCGCCATCGATGCTCAGAATCGTGATGAGCTTACCTGTCGACGGCGGCGGCTGCGGCACGGTGGCGCAGTTGGCCGTACTGTTACTCCCCATGTGTCTGAAACTTAACTGGATATAAGAGATCAATCAAGTCGCTGACTACAGGACAATCCAACCAAGGAGTGCTTCTCGCTTCTGTAGGTGTACGTGTGCCTCTTGGTTCCTCACACAGGCTCTACCAAGCTATATATATTCGTAACATGCATGGTCACAACTTGCAAGAGTGTGAATGGTGAAAATGAAAAATTTGGCTTGATCATCAGCTTTTGCAGCTGCACGTTTCCTATTTGAATTATTAATTTCTCTCTTTACAGTCATACATAGTATGGATAGGCCTGCCTGCCCACTATGATAGGACTTTCTCCATCCCTTTCCTCTCATGCTTTCCCAATGTTTCAAATTCCTACTGACCATGTGTATGACCTTGGAATAGGGTTGATAAGGATGAGAAGAAAGTGTTACAGAATATGATTGCTTCCGATGTGGACGATGGTCCCCCCCGTAATAATGTAATTGTCCAACAAGTTTGGCACTTGAGTTTTTTATAATCAAGGCAGCAGGCATGCCGCAGCATAAAAAAAAAAAAAAAACCTTTGTTAGGTTTCCATGCTCTCCGTGCATAAAAATTGCCAACTCACGTTTAATAGTAACTCTGGGACAAGAAGCTAGACAATATATCTGGCGCTGTTTTACGAATAATAATGTTTTGAGAGATACCGAAAGATTAGCAATGTCTAGGAGACTGCAAAAGTACTCGCCCATCGAGAAGCTGACCTTTTAAACAACACAGATCGAGAGGGGTTTCTCTAAAGTATTTGCATGTTTGACACTACCATTAACAATTTACAATCTTGCCCTGCAGCCTGTACTAGAAAACAATATTCTGTATTGAGGTTTGAGATGGACAGCTTGCTAATATATATGTGATTATACTTGATAAAAACTTTATCCTGCACCCTATATTTTCTTATGGAGATTGTGATTTAACATAAAACATCCCATCTAAAAACAAAAACATGATCTACATGAGGACGGAGAAGTGGCCCAATGGCTCTCTCCTAATACCTTGTTTGACTGTACACAAATAAACCCTAATTCATACGGTTTAGGAGGCATTGAAGTGTATTTTAGTTTAAAGTCTATCTTAATCCCATCTAAACCGTATGAATTAAGGTGTATTTGTACATAGTCAAACAAAACCTAAGGTGTGGAGCAGCCGGCAAGGGATCGAAATCCACCCGCACACCGCACCTGGCCTCGAGGAACGCCTTACCAAGGTGGTGCCTTCAAAAAAAAAGAAACACATAATCGGCACATGTCAAGTGGCACTAATTGAGAAATTCCTACCGTTATATTTGTCTAGTTCAAACGGTACACATTCGTAGTGACTCGTGAGATTACACAGTGCAGATCAATAATCATGATTGGCTCTGCATGTGGCACGGTTATCCGTGAATTCCAGCTCAACGTATTTGTCGCATACACGAGCCAGAGAAGATGATGAATAATTTTTCTTTAGGCAAGATGCGTGATTAGGCTTGTCAACTTGAAGGTAGCTTTGAAGAGACGAATGATGAGAGTGTGAGGACAGAAACACAAGGGCCTACTGGACTCAGTTATGCTCGCTACTGTCATATCTTAATTACCAACTAATTAATTGTGTTTATTGTCTCTTGCTAGTTTGTCCTCTTTTAGATTGCTCTTGCTTACTATACATTTTGGGAATTCTTCTTGTGCCTAAATTGTATAGCGTTTTCCTTTTCTAGATTAGCACAGGTTAATTGATAGAACTGGCTCATAATTACAAAAACTCTTGTGGGTTGGGTAGGTAGAGCAGAAAAAAAAACTAAGTCATATGGTTAGTTTACGGTTGGTGGGAATGAGAGGCCACATAGTTCACTATGCAAGGCGAATTCAATTTACTACAATGCCTTAAAACCCTAGAAGCACACATTCCTGGCACATTCCGCCTTCTACTCTCGCTCTAAGGGTCACGAAGGACCTCCTTCTCTGCTTACTAGGCTTCTCGTCGATCGTGGTCCACTATCGGCCCATGAGTCTTCCTCCCCACATCGCCTTCTCGCTAGCAAAGGTTGTCCTTTAGCGAGTCTTCGCCTCAGCCCTAGCGGGGGTCAGCAGCTTGCATCTCCCTGGAGTATTCACCCTCCCCATGGTGGCCAAAGCCTAGCTCTTGCTCGAGACCTTCACCAAGTCTTTTGGTCTTCGTTTAGTTGGCGTCAGCCGGCTCAGGCCTTTGCCATTCCAGGACTCTACAGGGAAGGTCTTTGCCTGTATATCTGCAAAATATGCCGTCACTAGTTTGGCCTCCAGAACACTTTGTCATGTAACTGTTAAGGTAAGAAAAGAAGAACTAAAAGAATGAGCCAAAGGGGGAGCCTTCGTATCCAAGATAACATTTCCCAACAACGGTATTTCTATTGAAGTTCATGTATGGCCTAGGAATTAAGGTCATGTTTGGTCAGGTTCCTTCAGAGGCTTCACGCTACTGTCTCACAGAAGCCATAAATAGTGGTTTTGCCTGGCTCCAGGTGTATTCTGCAAGAAAAACAGAATCTATAGACACTGCTACTATAGTAGACATATGCTATGCCAAGGTTTCAACTAAATATACATTGAGGTGCTATGCAAAAAGAAAAAAATACGAATACAACTACACATAGTATATTTGGGATCAGCTGGTCATAAAAGGATAAAGATTATAGAATATATCTTTGCAATTGTTTGAAAATGAATAAAAAGAGTCGATATATTAAATTTTGATTAATTGTGGGTCCTGATTATGTATGCAAAGATTCTAGACTATGTAGGATTACACGTTGGTATATACACTACTACAGAACTGGGCTGTAGTCCCGGTGCTCAAGGGCCTTTAGTCCCGGCTGCGGAGCCGGGACTAAGGTTTCGGGACTAAATGTCCCACCTTTAGTCCCGGTTCAGCCCCGGGACTAAAGGTCCACCTTTAGTCCCGGTTGGTAACACCAAGCTGGGACTAAAGGGTGTGCCAGGGTGCGCCACCTGGCCGCCCCTTTTAGTCCCGGTTGGTGTTACTGTGGCAGAACCATCCAAATTATATGGCCCACAAGCACCTGACATTGTCCTTAAGACCTCACAATCGGCCCGTACTTGTGTACCACATAACTTAAAAGTTACTGTCGGGTGAAACCCCGATGACACCACGATCCTCCAGGATCAAATTCTCTGAGAATCTTACTGTAGTATTACAACCGTTTTTATTCAAATATGACAGAGTAGCGGAAGATTTACAAAAGAAGAATATACAACATTTTATCAGAGTTTGATTAAACAAAACTTAACTGAGATTGCGGAAGCAAGACGAGAACTTTGCAGAAGGAAGGTATTTGATCATGCCAAGCCCACTGGTATGACCGAGTTAGCTTCACTAGTCAGCACCTGCAACAGGGGTCAAACAACCCTGAGTACAAAAGTACTCCGCAAGACTTACCCGACTGATAAATAGGAGAAGACTCAGGAATGCTGGTTAATAGGAATCAAGGTAAGGCTTTTAGCAAGAATCAAAGACACCTTTGCAGAAAAGCGACTAATGTTGATCCTTACTATTCATTCTTATCTTGATATTTTCATTAAGCATTAAGCTATCCATCTAGGTTATCCTAGTCTAGAGCAAACACTTGTCAACCATGTATCGGTTTCAAAACCTTTCTTCCATCAACTTCCATCATTACTACGATGCGGGACTCGGATCACGGCTCCCATATCGTGGAGCACCACGACGATTCGAATCGCTTTATATACCCAGTGGGGGGCTTCCTAGCCACACGATGTATGCGAGGACCGAACATCTTACATACATCAACTCACGCTTGCATTTCTCCGGACGAGCGGGTCCTAGCCACGAGCACAAGACACACCATCTCCCTACGCCGTCGGTCACAACCCGTCGGCGGCGGTGCGCTCGTGTAGTGTGGGTACACGCTACTTCCCGTCCGGTGTCCGTTCTCGTATGGATCATACAAGGGAGCTTACCGCCATTAGCATGCGACTAGTACTATCCAATAACCTCATGATCCCAGGGCCAAACAACGGACGGTCCTTAACCGACACAAGTGGACGACACTACACCAGGGCACTAGCCCCTCCTGGTGCAAGTCACTCCACCGACGTCTCAATTTACTCATCATCATGTTCTTATTGAGTATCCTTGACCCGATCGAAGTAAAGGATAAACAATAAGCAACATCAGGTTTTCGGAATTGCCCTCAACGGGGATATTGTTATCAAACTTTGAAAAACTTTTTATTTATAAAGCCTAGGCTATCAGCGAGACTAAGCATATACTAAGTATTTTCAAAATCAAAACAGGTTTCAGGGATAGTATATCAAGGTACGGTAAATGCATCAAGATAGGATATCACTCAACTCCTACACCTAATGCATCATATCATCAACATAAAATTATAAAGAACTTTCGAAATTCAAGGAAGGGTTTAAATGCATCCGGGGCTTGCCTGCGTTGCAGAGAAGGTTAGCGGTTAATCTCGACATCAACGTCTTCGGGGATTCATCTCGTCAGGGTTGGATGATCACGAACCTCCTTTGAAACTTGACCATCGCAACCCATCGCCCTCACGTGTAAACTATACGTAAAGGAATGATGCATGCTTAATGACATGACATGATGTGAGATGATGCAATATGGATGAAACAACTCAACTCATTATTATCTTGAGTACAACTTTCCTTCATGGTATAATGATGCTAAGAGATCATCATTAACACCGACGACGATGGACTAACGGTACACAAGCAACATAAAATGCCGAAGGTCATTTAGGGTTAATGACCTAGGGTCATCACTCAATCCCAAACTCAATCAACCCTATGGTGATTAAGGTAAATTACTAATTTATTGACCATTTTTACAGTCGTTGAAAGCCGCTAATTAAACTTACTAATTACTTACTTACTACTACTACTACTACTACACATGTGATAATGGATCATACTAGCAGGATACGATCAAGCCATGGACCATAAGGGTGACATAGGTACATGGACTTCAATCAACATCAAAAGCAATCAACCTAAAAGAATCCTATTATTGCTACTTAACTCTTTTAATCATTTACTAATCAAGTGAGTAAACTCTATTACTAACTTTGCATGACATGCCATGGACCAGAGGGAATAGCTGATCCAAGGTCTTTAAACAGAACCACAAAACACTTAACAAATTAATAAGTTACTAATTACTTAACTAATAGTCTAATTAACCATTTTCATAGGCTTTAAACAAGGTGAAAACTATTCTTTATAGCAAACTTGCTCAAAACAGTACCAAAATTTTAGTGGAGGTCACTTTTAGTATGAAAAGCTTAACCCTAATTTTTCATGATTTTTGGATTAATATTTTATTCTACAAAAATCAAACATCATGCATTTATTAATTAAAGCATGCAATTATTAAACATGACAAAAGTACTTAACATGCTACAAACATATTTTTTTTATGAAACTACACATCATGAGGATCACACATATATTTTTGTCACATTTTTATTTGCCCCGAATATTCAATTATGAAAATATGAAAAACAGCATTTAAAAAAAAAAAAAAATCCTAAAAAGAAAAAGGAAAACACCTTCCTCTCCTTCGCGGGCCACGGTCCGGCCCAATTGCCGGTTGCGGCCCAACCTGCGCGCGCGCCTGCTGCCTCCTCCTTTTCTCCTCTCTCTCCCGGCCGCCGGGCCCGGCCGTCGGCCTCTCCTTCATCTCCCTCCCTCCGCCATTCAAACCGGGGGGGGGAACGGTGGCGGCAGCGGCTCTCACCGGCGACGACGGCCGGCGGTGGCAACTGGCTCGGCTGCTTCCCTCTCTCTCCAGCGCACGTTGCTGCGCTTATCCGACCCGGCTAAAGACGGCTGTAGAGACCTCGGCGGCGACCATGGCGGCGGTGGAACTCCGGCCGCACCATGGCGGCGCGATTGGCCTCAACAGCTTCCTGGTAAGGTCGAGGAGACTCACTAAGGTATGCTGCTCGTGTCGATGGTGTTGGTCTGGCTAGAGACGCGCTTGAGAGAGCTAGCCGCGATGAGGCGGAGCTCTGCGGCGAAGCAGCGGGGTGCACACGACGGCGAGGTCAAGTCCCGGCCTGTCTGGCGCGGTAGAGGTGTAGCCGTCGGGCCTATAGTGACTCGGAACGGCAAGGCGGAGTTATAGCGCTAGTTGTTTGGGCATGAAGCTCACCGAGCAAGCGGCGAGCGGAAGCGGCTTGCGCGGCGCTCGCCCTTCTGCCGAAGAAGAAGACAGCGCCGGGCGATTTCGGCGGAGATAGGTCGCGTGTAAGGGCTCGGGCGAAGCTTGGGGCATGGGCGGGGATGCCTGCAAGCTGGCTGGAGCGGCGGCACAACGAGCTGCACGAATTGCGCCGGCGACTTGGGGACGGCGACGGCGGTGCAGAGAAGAGGAAGAAAGAGAATTGGCGGCCGACGATGGTACTTATGGAGCATGGGCAAGGCAAAGAGGTGGCTAGGAGCCTCGCGAAGGCGAGCAGTGGCTGGCCGCGCCTCGACCGGCGAAGGCGCGAGAACGCCACGGCGGCCGGCGACCATGCGGATGGGCGAGGGGGAAAAGGAATTTCACCCCCCTTCTTGTAAGGACAGGTCATCTCCTTCATTTTCAAAATTACTTTGAAAATTATATTGAAACTTGAAAATATTCCAAAATAGAAGTTGTGCAAAATAATGAACTCTACAACTTTTATTAAAGAAGTTTCATCAAATTCCAAACAAATTTTGAAATTACACTTTGAATTTGAAAAAGGGTTTAAATTCCAACTTTTGGGATTTCAAAATTACTTTCAAATTTTGAATAAAAGATGAAAATATTCAAAAATAAAAGTTGTTTCATTTTTCAAGATCTACAACTTTCATATAGAAAGTTTTTCATGAAACTGAATAATTTTTGAATTGTAGTTTAAAACTAAAAAGGGGACATTTTCCAATTCAAATAACTTTTGAAATTACTTCAAATTTTATTCAAAAACTTGAAAAACTTTATATACCAAAGTTGTAGAGCTCAAAGAGATGCACAAACTATATTTTGGAAGTTTTCCCAAATTTTGAATATTTTGAGGTGAGATTTAGAAAAGGGGAAAAAGGCTTTTGAATTTTGACTTTTGAAAAGGATCTTCAAATTGGATTTTTGGGCAATTAATTAATGATTATGTAGCACTTTTTCAAACCCAACCAATGGCATGGTTTCAAAATACAAAGTTCATACTTTGAAATGGTGCCAATGGTTAGCAATTTTTATTTAGAAAATTGATTACGGTTAGCTCTCGAAATTGAAAATGAAATTCAAACTTCAACACTTAACCAAATATGGAAAATGTTGGCAATTGAATTCCAATTCCAATATTTGGAATTTAGTGATAAACATACACATGCGATATGAAGGAGCGCAACCAACCCTAGAACTTGACAAACTCATCTTAGTTATAAAAATGCTTATGCAATGCTTATGATGACATGTGGCGGGTTTAGGTTAACGTAACACCGGGTGTTACAGTTACCAACCGGGACTAAAGAGTTTTTTCTTTTTTTTTTTTCTTTTTCCTTTTTCTTTTCCTTTTCTTTTCTTTTGGTTTTCCCTTTACGGTTTACAATTGTATTATTATTATTTTTTGAATGCGTATTGCTTTCATTTGCTTGTTTATGTAGACGCGCACCTATAATTTATAATTTAGATCATTACATATAAATAAATTACATAACACTATTTATATATTATACATATCTATAGATCTATGATATAAAAATTTACATGTCTCCGTCACGGATAAAGTATTTACAACTTAATTGTTCTCCGCCACTCAAGCATCATACAAATGATCATCTTGGTTTGGTTTGAGTGGCTCGTCGAGGTTGAAGAAGTACTCGCCGGGCGGGATTTAGGACTTGGTCGTTAAGAAATCCCGCGATTGTCTCCTGAATTCCTTTTAGGCGGACTTCGGTCAACACCTTCTCCCTCAACCACGTCTCCTATAGTAATCATTAAAGAAAAAAGTTTTAGGTATGTATAAGATTTATTAAATAGCAACAAATAATTGAAATGAACTTATTATATATACATGTTACATACTTTTAGGTGCTCAAGATTTGATCTTTTTTCATAGACATTTAGAAATTCGCACACATAGTATCCGCATAAATTTTTTGCCCGTGGTCTGCCGTAGAATCCACTTGATGTAGGATAGGCTTCGAAAGTGGCGCTTTTAAATGCGGACGGTGTTTACGCACGAACCAAGCCCAAACCCTAGCAATAAAACGATCATTATTAATTATCTATTACGAGTTAAAGAGCTGAAAGTAATATTTAGAGATCGAAGTTACCCTTGGATAATATCTATCATTCCTAGGTAATCTTCCGGTGGTTTTTCTCAACGAGTCATAGATTATCAAATGAGATTGCCGAGATCAATCACAATTAGTATCCAATGAAAATTGCATTTGTGTGTAGGCAAAATAATTATTTATCTTCACACTGATCTCATCAATTGGGTTAATAGAATGTGCGTACATATGATAATGATACTTACTTAAAGTTATAGGGAAAGAGTATATATCTTTTATCCTTTTGATTGATCAAGTACCTCCGTAGATTTCTCTCCGTTTGAACTCTCCATATGGCATACGGAGTCTTGGGGTCTTTGAATACAACATAAGGATCTACAAATCCAACCTCCTTGTCATTTGTAGCTCGAGGTCCCTCATCATGTTTACGCATATGTATAGCCGGTTTACGTAATTAGTTATACATATACATGATAAGTTCTGATGACATTATTAAAAGAAAAATCACTTACGCACGAAGGAGGCGATTAGAGCTTTGTCCGGGCGTCCATGTGGCATAGCTGGTGTAGCTCATTAAATTGAACATAAATAACATCATCACCACGGAAGTAATGATGGTTTCTAATTCGGACGCAAATATAGTCATCTGCTCTTTACGCCCACACGCATCGAGGTACCACTTGTTTAGCAAGTACATCTGCGTGCCAAGTTTCTTGAGGGCCGCAGGGGTTGCCTGGACTCTTGCCATATTCATATGTCTTCGATAATGATTAATTTCTTTTGCACTTTCAATTGCTGCCCCACTATCATTTGGGATAAGGTAAGACCGGTGTCCTCAAAAAAAAGTTTCAAGATCCTCATAGTGCAAATTTGGAGGTATCTGGCTGGTCTAGCACGTCGATGTTTGAACCATATTCATTTCCAATGACTAGCGGGGGCACTGGTTGCTTTGATTGTTCCCCGAGCTGTGCTACACCCTTGCGTGCTCTTTTCTCTTTCTTCTTCTCTTCTTCTAGGGATTTGGTTAGAGTTCGATCATAGTCGGATAAAGATGATGATTCTTTACATTTGCCGCGCCTCTTTTTTTGTTGAGCCTCAACCCTTTGCCGTAGATGTTCTGGCTTTAGTAAGAGGTAGGGCTTCTCAGGGTTTCGCTTGGATTCTCTTTCATCCTGAAGTCTCTTGAAGAAACTGTCCACATTTGACTTTACCGAAAGCTTCTATTTCTCGCAGCGGTCTTCTCGTAGGGGACAGCTTCTTAGGAATGACGGGTTGTTTCTTTTTTTTAGAGGCTTTCTTTTTTTTTTAGCGGGCGGCCAACACATTTGATCGTGTGGCCGGCCTCTTCTTCAATGGTGGGTCCACCGGTTTTGGCGATGGAGCCACGTGTGGAGGCGATGGAGCGGCCGGTGAGGGGTTGGAGCCCGGCGTGGAGGCGAAGGGCAGCCCGGTGTCGGTGTTGGAGCCCGAGGAGGCGGCGTTTGAGCCCGAGGTGGCGGGGTTGGAGCCCCGAGGAGGCGGCGTTGGGCCCGAGGTAGCGGGGTTGGAGCCCGAGGTGGTGGTGTTGCAGCCCGAGGCGTCTGCGGCCGTGTCTTACCTTTGCCTCGTCATCACCCGCGGCACTATGACATGTTGGTGACCACCTGTAAAACCAAAGAGGTATATGAGTAAACCGCTAACTAAGGGAATGCAAAATAAAGTTAGTGAATAAATGTATCGTCAAGTTTCATCCGCACCTAGGGTTAGGTTTATGACGAGGAGGTGGTGGTAGACTACTAGGTGATGCCCTAGGAATAATGATGTAGCGGTTGCGCCAACAAATGAAAGCCTTCTCTGCTTATCCTAGAGTCTTCTCTCCATCACCTCCTTCTATCTCAAGCTGCACATTTTCGAAGCCTTTGACAACTCTATCCACCGAGACACTAGCATATCCAGCTGGAATCCTCGCCCCATGGATTCTTGGTGTCTTCGTAGGGTCGATATGAGTTACAACACCGACAGCAACCATGACTGTGGCAGCCCCCTGTGGAATATGCAGCTCACATGTTGTCTTAGCTTCGGTGGCGTCATCCACCGGAAAGCGCAGCCCCCACGTCTTGAATAGTTGGCACCTCCGTGGAAGCGCAAGCGCTTTTCAAGCGGCCCAGGGGCTAATGTTGACTCCGGGCTCGATGCGGTTTGCCTTTGCATAGAACTTACTGCTTCCTGCACTTGTCTTTTGATTTCCTCGTTCATTCTCTCTTCAAGTGCTTTCTCTCGCTGTATCGCTTCACGAGCTGCTGCTTGTGACTCCATCACCATTGCCTCCAACCTACGCAATCGCTCTGCCTCCTCTTCCTTCTTTCTTTGGCGGCTTCTATAAGTGGGTCTATCTTGAGGGAAGCCATGCTCCCACGATATCTCCCCATAGCCTCTTGTTCGCCCACCGTGTTCGGCCGGTCTCCGGGCGTATGTCGGCTTATCCTTTTCTCTTTTTTTTGGCTGCCGGCGCCACTTTCAACTAATCCTCGGGCATAGGCCATTCTCATCCCCACTCTCTGCAGCTTTTTCGCCGTACACTACCTTTCCGGTCTCTAGGTCGAGGGTTCCCCCATGACCGAAGAACCAATACTTGGCGCTTCGGGCCGGTCTGCAATGATTCTGGTTCCATCCCCTTGTCAACAATCTCCTGTTCCAGCTTTTGCCACTTGTCAACAATCTCCCTGTTCCGGTACCATTAATGAAGTTACTTGACATAAAGTTACATAATAAAGTCATATGACATGAGAAAGTTAATAAAGTAAAATAAAATTACCATTAATAAAGTTACTTTACATAAAGTTACATAATAAAGTCATATGACATGAGAAAGTTAATAAAGTTAAATAAAAGTACCATTAATAAAGTTACTTGACATAAAGTTACTATTAATAAAATTAATTATATTATAAGTTATACTAATAATGTGGTGTCAAATTACTAAACATAATTACATTATAAATTACTATTAATAAAGTTAATTATATTATAAGTTATACTAATAATGTGGTGTCAAGTTACTAAACATAATTACATTATAAGTTACCATTAATAAAGTTAATTATATTATTCGCCGCTAATAATGTGGTGTCAAGTTACTAAACATAATGCGTCGAGGTCGTTAGGGGCGTCGGGGCCGGTTAATCGCTAGGTCGTATTGGGCCGTCGCTAGGTCGTATATCTCCGTTCGTCGGGTCGTGCCTTGGTTCGTCCGGCCGTCGCTAGGCCGCCGCTAGGGGCGTATCTTCGTTCGTCCGGCCGTTAGGACGTCGTTAGGGTTTCGAATACAACGAATTGTGATATACGTCGTTAAATTAAGTGTACGTGCATGGAGATGCTCGCTCGATGGCCGCCACAACACACATACAAAAGATCGCCCTCGGCTCGATGGCCGGCGCGCGACACCACAAACGCAATCGACTCGATGGCCGACGCCAAGACAACACGTAACAACACATTATGTCTCGCCGCGTGCCGGCGCTCACCGTCAACCGGAGAAGAACGTGGCGGCGCGGCTTCCCTGCTCTGGCCGGAGAAGACGACGACGCAGGCGGCGCGGCTCCCTGCTCTGGCCGGTGAAGAAAGCAAAGAAGGGCGGGCGGCTCACCGCAGCGCCGGGCCGGCGGCGGCGCTGCCCCCCGCTGGCCGGAGACGAAGAGCAGGCGGCGGCTCGGGCCGGGAGGACGACGTGAGGACGGCCCTGGTGGCGCGCGCGCGAGTAGTGCCAGGCGGCGCGGGCGTGAGGACGGCGTGAGGACGGCTCTAAGGGCGCTCCCTCGCGGCGGCGGCGCCGGGGACGAGGACGAGACGACGGGCGGAGCGGCCGCGGTTAGGGCAAACGCGTCGATCTAGTGGAGTCCGGAGGAGGAAGACAACGTGGGCTTATATACCCCGACAACTTTTAGTCCCGGTGCCAACCACCAACCGGGACTAAAGGTCTTTTAGTCCCGGTGCGTAATACACACACCGGACTAAAAGTCTAACCTTTAGTCCCTGGTTGGTGGTTGGCACCGGACTAAAGGTACCTTTTAGTCCCGGTTTGTGTTCGGCCCGGGACTAAAGGTTTTTTTAATAACGACTTTGAGATTACAGTTTCTTATTTATTTATGCTTACATAATAATTAGTTTAATTTGTTAATTGCATAGTAAATAAAATATTAGGTATTAATTTGTTAAAAAATTATAGTTCCATTTCTTTTTTATCTAATTGCTTTCATAATAAATTTGAAAACATAAAATCTTTCCATCCCTTATAATAGCAAACTTAAATATTAAAAATAATTAGTATTTTGTTAATACAAAAATATATTACTTAATTTAAATATCTTAAAGTAGATGTTTTTGATAGAAAATTTGTTTGTGCATTATTTAAACGTAAATTTTATTTATTTATCATTATTTATCTCTAAAATCGTGATATACGTGATATTGACCATTACATCGGATTATTTTGTAAAGATGTTTTCTTTTCTTATTTATTTATGCTTATAATAATTAGATTAATTTTGTTAATTGTATAGTACATAAAATATTAGATATTAATTTGTTAAAAAATAACAGTTCCATTTCTTTTTGTCTAATTGCTTTCATAATAAATTTGAGAACATAAAATCTTTCCATCCCTTATAATTGCAAACTTAAATATAAAATCTTTGCATCCCACATGTCATGTCAATATTTAAAATGATATAAATTAAGAACAACTAATATAAACATCTTTTGTTACAATTATCACATACACATACTCTAATACACTTTATTTATTAAGCGGGCACAATAGTGATCTTCTTTTTGACGTATGTTCCTTGGTCATGATCTTGGCGTAACCATGGAGTGTCCTCGGCATTTATCATGATGCTCGGATCTTTGGTCACATTGAAAGGCGTGATTCGGTCATCCCTTTCATAATCTTAAAATATCGACTTGTCCTCAATTCCCACAATGTTTCTTTTCCCCGAGAGAACTATATGGCGTTTTGGCTCATTCATTGATTTGTTGTCATTTTTCCCTCTCTTTTTTTTTGTAGACATATCTTTTACATAGAACACCTGATTCACATCAGCAAAGAAGGACGAATGGTTCACCTTTGTAACCAACATTGTTGAGGTCCACTTGTTGTCATTCCATAGTCTTTATCAATTGTTACCCCGCCTCCGGTATTCTTGACCCATTGGCACCTAGAACAAAGGGACTTTAAAATTAGGTGCGTAGTCTAGTTCCCAAATCTCCTCGATGCGGCCATAATATGTTTGTCTGTTTCCATTCGGGTCGGTGGCGTCTACGCGAACCCCACTGTTTTGGTTCGTGCTTTTTTTATCTTGGCCTAGGGTGTAAAATGTATTTCCATTTATCTCGTACCCTTTGAACGTGAGGATGTGCCATGATGGTTGCCTAGCCAACAAATACAGTTGCTCATCAATCTGGTCATTACCCTGACATTCTTTTCGTAACCAATCACTGAAAGTGTCCATGTGCTGACGCATAAGCCAACCTTCATTCTTCTCTGGGAACTGGGATCGTAGAAAGTCTTTGTGTTTCTTGACATACGGCTCTACCACGGATGAGTTTTGAAGAACTGTGTAGTGTGCTTTATTGAAATAATCGTCCCCCGTACCGATGTATGTTTTCTTTCCTATCGTTCCCTTTCCGCTCAGTCTCCCCTCGTGTCGTGATTCAGGAACACCAATTGGGTCAAGTTCAGGAATGAATTCAACACAGAACTCAATGACCTCCTCTGTCCCATAGCCCTCTGCGATGCTTTCTTCTGGCCGAGCACGCTGGTGAACATATTTCTTTAGGACTCCCATAAACCTCTCAAAGGGAAACATATTATGCAGGAACACAGGACCAAGAATATTGATCTCCTTGACCAGATGAACTAGGAGGTGTGTCATGATATCAAAGAAGGATGGAGGGAACACTAACTCAAAGCTGACAAGACATTGAACCACATCATTCTGTAGAGCAGCAAGTTCCAGTGGATTGATTGCCTTCTGAGAAATTGCATTGAGGAATGCACATAGCTTAACGGTGGCCAGACGTACATGTGGAGGTAGAATTCCTCTTAATGCAACTGGAAGCAATTGCGTCATAAGCACATGGCAGTCATGCGACTTTAAGTTCAGAAATTTCTTCTCGGGCACATTTATTATACCTTTTATATTAGAGGAGAATCCAGATGGAACCTTCATGCTGCTTAAGCATTCAAACATGATTTCTTTCTCTTCATTGCTAAGAGTGTAGCTAGTAGGTCTTAAATATTGGCGTCCATCATCTGTCTTCTCTGGATGCAGGTTGTCTCGCTCTTCCATGCGCTGCAAGTCTTGTCGTGCTTCAAGTAAATCCTTAGGCTTCCCATACACACCCATGAATCCTAGAAGGTTCACACAAAGATTCTTTGTCAGGTGCATAACGTCGATCGCATTACGGACCTCTAGGACTTGCCAATAGGGTAGCTCCCAAAATATTGACTTCTTCTTCCACATGGGTGCATGACCCGCTGCATCTTTTGGGCCGGTTGGCTGCCCCGTCCCTTACCAAAAACTACTTTCACATCCTTAACCATCTCAAATACATCTTCTCCGATTACATTTGCGAGGCTTGCATCGGTGGTCTGCCCTTACCTTTAAAATGCTTGCCTTTCTTTCTAACTGGGTGATTCATAGAAAGAAATCAATGATACCCAAGGTACACGACCTTTACGTATTTTTTTCAAATATATACTATCAAGGTCATCAAAACAGTGTGTGCATGCATTATATCCCTTGTTTGACTGCCTGAAAGATTACTTAGAGCAGGTCAATCATTGATTGTCACAAACAACAGTTGCTCGCAGGTCGAAGTGTTCCTGTTTGTACTCATCCCACACACGAACACTGTTTCACTCCATAAAAGTAGGAGTTCTTCAATTAATGGCCTTAGATAGACATCAATGTCATTGCCCTATTGCTTCGGGCCTTAGATGAGCACCCGGCATCATAATGAACTTTCGCTTCATGCATAACCATGGAGGAAGGTTGTAGATACATAGTGTAACAGGCCAAGTGCTATGACTACTGCTCTACTCACCAAAAAGATTCATACCATCCGTACTTAAAGCGAACCTCAAGTTTCTTGCGTCTTTTGCAAACTCTGGAAATTCCCTATCTATTGCTCTCCACTGAGACCCATCAGCAGGATGTCTCAACATGTTGTCTACCTTACGGTCTTCTTTGTGCCACCGCAAAAACTTTGCATGGTCCTTGTTTCGAAAAGACGTTTCAGACGAGGTATTATAGGAGCATACCACATAATCTTTGCGAATTTTCTTCCTAGGACGTTCTTCCCCCTCAACATCGCCAGGTCATCTCGCTTTGATCTTATACCGTGATGCTTTACATACGGGACATTCATCTAAATTCTTGTAGTCCTTGCCACGGTGCAGGGATGCGGTCGTTAGGACATGCATGTATCTTCTGGATTTCTAATCCCAAAGGACGTATGACTGTTTTTTGCTTCGTGCGTAGTGGTGGGCAATTCATTAGGGTTCGGAAGCATCTTTTTTTTTGATCTTCATAACTATCCAAATGTCTTATCGGATACACCATTCTGTGCCTTCCATTTCAACAACTCCAGTGTTGTACCCAATTTTTTTTTGCCCATCTTGGGCGGATGGGTATAGTAATTTCTTATGATCTTCTAGCATGCGGTCAAACTTTGCCTTCTCTTTTTTTCACTTTCGCATTCTTTCATTGCATCACGAATGGCATCACCAAGAGCATCACCTTCACTAGGAGCACCTCCCTCTTCTTCAGCTTGTCCCATTCTTTGTATCATCGAAGCCACCGAATTGAGCAATAATGTCGTCGGGGCTCCAGTTGTTCTTGTTCTTCTTCACATTCTTCCATCATTATCCCTAAGGTTTCTCCATGCTTGGTCCAACAAATATAGTTTGGCATGAAACCCGACTTCAACAAATGTGAGTGAATATTTCTAGAGCTAGAATATTCCTTCAAATTCTGACATAAGGCATATGGGTAACGTATGAATCCATCCCGCTTGTTTTCCTCGGCCAATCTTAAAAAATAATGCACACCATCAATGAATTCTTTGGAGCGGCGATCGGCATTGTACATCCAACCACGTGTCATTGTCTGCATTGCAACATAAAATATAATAAGTTTCTAATTTTTACTACAGAAATAAAAGTAACAAATAACCTAAAATTCTCTATTTCTAATTTTTCTCAACAAGCAAAATTAAAAAAACACCAAAGTTCTCTATTTCTCTAAATAATCAAGAAATTTGGTAGGCATACTAGTTATAATTAACTAATTAACCCGGTCACAAATTGCAAATTAATGTATGATAAGTTTCTAATTTTTTATAAAGAAATGAAAGTAATAAATAACCTAAAATTCTCTATTTCTTCATTTTCTAAACAAGCAAAATTAAAAAACACCAAAGTTATCTATTTCTCTAAATAATCAAGAAATTTGGTAGGCATACTAGTTATAATTAACTAATTAACCCGGTCACAAATTACAAATTAAAGTATTATAACCTAAAATTCTCTATTTCTATTTTTTCTAAACAAGCAAAACTAAAAAAACACTAAAGTTATTTATTTTTCTAACTAATCATGAAATGTGGCATGCATACTAGTTTAAATTAACTAATAAACCCGATCACAAATTCCAAAAATAAAGTATTCAAAGTAACTAACTAACACATAATCTAAAATTCTCCATTCTTATTTTTCCTAAACAAATTTTATATTCATACTTAGTTATAATTTTTAGTGTCTTAATTGTATTTATCTACATTAAAATATTTAAACGATGAAGTGATTGGAGTTTAAAATAATGTAGAAATCAAAAAATAAAAAACCACATGTATAACACCACAAAATGAGATAACCTGCAGCTAAAACTTGAGAAGATGAAGTTAGTAACCTCTAAACAAGTAAATGACGGCGTAGAAGTGATGAAATGAATCAATAGCCGGAGATGTGAGCACAAATCAATCAAGAACACATGAAGAACATGAAGAACAAAGAAGAAAGTGAGCTCGGGCAGCTCGGCCAGGGGAGGAAGAAGGATTCAAATATGGGGGGGAAGGATTTAATCCCGGTCCCTAACACCAACCGGGACTAAAGTCCCATCTTTAGTCCCGGGCCGGTGTCACGCATCGGGGACAAAACCTTTAGTCCCGGCCGGTGTCACAAATCCGGGACTAAAGATGGACCTTTAGTCCCAGTTGGTAACACCAACCGGGACTAAAAGTCCCCCTGCAGTTGCCTGACACCGTAGCCGTTGGGGCTGGGGACTTTTAGTCCCGGTTGGTGTTACCAACCGGGACTAAAGGTACTTTTAGTCCCGGGCGCCATTTTTTCGGGAGCTATTGCTCATTTTGCCCAAGTGACCAAAGGCCTGTTCTATAGTAGTGATATGGACTAGTTTAGCAGAATAGGTACCTATAAAGAATAGTTACTGTTATGTTATCAATGCCATCCAATTTCATTCATATTACTAATATATATGTTTATACGTATCTACGTATCATTTAGAGGTTACCTCTCTCCTTGTCTTCTCTAGTCTACCAGACTCAATGTTGTCTACATACATGAAAGATAAATTGTCCTGCGGCTAGCTAGATCAGCTAGCTTCACGTGCCTATGCAAGCTGACCAAGGTATCGCTAAAATTTTGCCACGGGGAGTTCTTAATAGTAAAGTAGTACACCCTCGCTAAGTTCTAAGCTCTCATGGTAGCTGGAAGGGAATCTTGTGAATATCATATGGGCATGCTAATGCCCGGACGTACGGATGGTTGCCCCCGTCCGAACTCCTGCGCTTGTCTCCTTGCTGCACCTGCCCATCCAAGCTACTTCAGATGCCACATGCTACCATGCGCCCACGCGTGCTGCAGTGTACACTCATGGGGACCACCCGCACCGCCTAGCTTGCTTCGTGCGCCTAACACGGAGGTGAGGGAGCACAAGGCGCGAGGAAAAATGCAATACCCATGTAATTTTGAAACATACATATATAATAATAGTTGCAACATACGTGTTAAGTTAAATGAAATATTTGAAACTTACATTTGAAGCATTTTTAAAACACACCCTAAAACACTAGAAAGGACTGTAAACATACGTAACATCCAGATAAAAACAATTGCAACATATATGTGTGAAAGATATGCAACATCGATATAAACACACTTGTAATATACTCCCTCCGTTTATTTATCTCTTTAATCTAAGCCTTTGGTGCAATGACCAAGGAGCCTAAAAGCATTCAATTTGCATTTAATTGTCGTGGACTGAACCAATGAGCAATAAAGGAACAATAAATACAGACAAGGAACAACCAATAAATAGTAAAGAGACAATAAATATATGCAAGTCCCAAGCTAATATGAAAGAATAAAATGTTTTTGCTTAGATGAAGGAGATAAATGAATGGAGAGAGTATGTTTAAGAAGATGGATGGAACACTGAGAATTGAAGCTTGAAACATACGAGTACAACTATTGTAATATATGCAACATCCAAATGTACTTTTACAATATTCATATTTACATTTAGAACATATCTATACACTTAGCATCATATCTATGAAACATCTAAAACAGTTGAAGAATGAGTTTTGCTACATGGGGGAGGTCGGGTCCAGTCGATTCCAGCCGTCAGGGTTGAAGTAGGCGGTAGCGCATGAGCACTACCATTTCACCAGCACCCACGGTGGCGCGTGAGCACCACCACCACCGGGCTTGGCTCGGCAGGCCAGGCAGTGTGTGTGCACTACCCCAGCTCACTTTTCTCCCGACGGTGCAAACCTTTCCCCTCGGCCACGCACCTCCCGCCAGGCGCACGTGAGCATCCCTTGCGTGCGCTGAAAACCCGTCCGGGAAAGTCTCCCGCGTCGGGTCGCACCGTCAGGGGCAGCCTGACCATGAATTGTGGCGTCGTCCGCGCGTTTCGATTGGGCTTCTGCGCGCTGAAAGCGGGCAGCGGACCCACGCAGCAGAGAAACAAGGGGCGCCGTGCAGGCGGGGCCGAATTATTTCGCACGCGCCTGTGACTTCACTTTTCCCCAACTTTTCATCCTCCTCCGAGCTCCAGCCGTCCGCTGCCCCAACCCTATCTTGTGACCTGCACCTTAGGCCCTCACCGCGTGAAGCCATCCGGCGGCCGCAGCGCCTTTCCCTCACCGCGTCGTAGCCATGGGCCGTCCCTATCCCGTCTCCTGCTCCTCATCGCGCCACAGGCAGTCGCCGCAGCGCCACAGCCATCTACCGCCGCCACCCCTGCGACCTGCGCCGCCGGCGCCAGTCCTCCGCGTTTGTTCCTTTTCTTGCCGCTGCAGTGGGGAGCAGGTCAGCCTTTTCCCCTTATTCTCTCCCTCTGAACTCATCCACTAAGGGGGGCTTCAGACCTCACGTGATGGACGAACAAGCACAATCAGCACTAGCACAGTGAAGGGAGGGAGCGGGTGGCACGCGATTGGAGGGGGCAAGAATGTCAAGCACGAGCAGTATGGGATGGGACGTGCGGCAGTAGCAAGGCAAAGGGGCACGTGGCGTCCGGCCGGGACGGACACCTACATCTTAGCATTATCGATATAATATCTATTGTGTTGAGTGTTGTTATCATAACAACCACACCCAATGGTAGTTCATTCATTGAAGAATTAACCTTCACCTACATCTTTGTCTATATCTAATATAAATCTACATCTAATATTAAATAGTCTAAATTTGTTTTATATTTTTTTCAGGTTTTCACCTAACTAACTCCGTGAATGTGGCAACTATATGTCTACAATCCTCCTATTTTATGGATGAATGTATAGGGATTCTAAAGGTATTGAATAGTTAGAAATATAACTCTAATCTATTATAGATTCTTCTGCTCCTAAGTGAGCTAAATGGAAATTCTAATATAAATACAAAAGGACAAGAGTACAAATTTGCATTAGGAACGTCAGAGCCGCTGCCACCACCTGCCTGCTCCTTGTTCTGCAAACATAGTCATCGCGTCTAGGGCCTCTCTCGTTCTTCCTCTCTTGTACGTCAGCCGGTGACAAGAAAGTGGAGGTGACCTTTCCTTTTCTCGTATTTTTCTATGTCTTAGGGTTGAGTCTAAATAGATTTCTAGAGAACTCATATGATTTTTGGTCAGCATCATGTGTACGTCAATGACTTTGATGACTGCCATAACAAGATTGTCATTGCATCTGTCAATTTCATTGGCCAGGCAGCCTTTTGTGCCCTTTAACTATAAGCAGAGTGGTGCTTCTGAGAGCCCCCTATGAGAACAAAGACCAGGTCATTGATCTCATCGTCCATATGGTGGCAGTGGGGAAATCAATGTCTCGAGGTGATGAATCTGTATTCTATATCGTACTCGATAAGCATTTGTGGATATTCATCTAGCAATTTAGTTGCATTTTGGACGGTTTTCGATGCATTGTCTTCACTAGTTCAATGTTTTGGGGTTGGCCACGAGATTCAGTATAAGGATTGCACTTTGGCTCAGACATTTGAGGGAAACCACCGTTGCCACCATTGGAGAAGATGTTGGATGAACCTGATAGAATATTATGTATTTTTTATTTTTGTAATATGTAATTTAGGGATGTATTGTGCCAGGATTTAATATAAGCCCACTTCCCTTCGGAAAAAAGGAAATTTGTAGTAGTGCCATTAATTTTGTTTATCTTACCTTGATAGTAAACCCCACCGAGTTTTTTGGGTTTGTTTTTTAATTTTTTTCTATTTTTAAAAGAATATCATATTTTCACACGAGGATGATCGTTGATACAACATGAATCTAATTTATTAGTACTACCTTGATTTATAAATTTGTACGACTAGAACGATTAGTTGTTGAGTTTATATTCTGTGACGATGGTTTGCCAAACTATTGTACTTATTTGATAAGTTTACAAATTATTGGACCATTTTACAACCCACATGTGCAGTTATTGTACTTATTCAAGTAGTTTACAAGTTGTTGGATCAATTTGCAGTTTTGCACCCACCTATCGAGTTGTTGTAGGGAGGAGACAATTTACTCTAATCATCTAGAGAGTGGAAGCCAATGATATATAATGAGAAGACGATAACTAATAAATAAAATACTAAGCCGCCTTCATTATCTGCAGCAGCGGTTTGGACGTCCCCGTCATCTTTGTTTCTTTTTCCCCCTTTTTTTTCTTTGTGAGAAAGTCCCGGTCATCTTTTGGCCGTCCCCGTCGTATTTATATATAAAACAGCCTGCTGCTTCGATCCATTGTCATCGTCACGCCTGCATGGACACAACGTCAGTCAAGTCAATGGAATAGTTCACGTTTGATGTTGGTATTTATGACTCTAAATTAATTTATTCAAAACTAATATAGTGGTATTTATTTGGTATCATAAATACTGAACTTTTTTTATCGATATAATTGATCAAATTTAAGGTACTAAATCATTGCACTTTGGTGGAGTTGCGTCCTTTCTAGAATGGAGGTAGTATATGCTAAAGTTGCATTCAAATCGGAACTATATACATATATGATCTGTAGCTTTGTGTGAAGCATTATCATCGATGACCTTTTCTAAGAACAGTCTGGTAAATATTTGTACAAAACAAAGAGTTGATTTTATAAGATGGCCGTGGGTCGTGCATATATGAATATGAATGATTGGTGACTAAATAATTAAATAAACTACATAAAGGAAAAGAATAATGCGAGATCTGTTTGATATATATCTCTGTGCAACAATGTTGGTGCAAGTTCTTTTTGTTTTGTGCCGTTTGGACTTGCACCAACTGCGCCTCCTACAAGTTTGTAGATCCTCTTCCCATCCAAGATATATCCACTCAGCATCTTTTCTCTATTTGTCCACTTGCTACTTCACATCCACAAGGCTGCTGCATGTTTTGGCTACGGTATTTAATTACAGTTCAACAGCTGCATGCTCAATTAAAAATTAACTGAGCCAATTATTACACATGTGATAATAACCAATCTTCTACAGGATCCACATGTGTAATAAATTCATGACGTACCAGAGCAAGGTTATATGAGTGGAAGTTGTCAACGAGCCATGCACCAAAAATAATGATTTTGCAAGACACTGCCTAAACATTAACGGAGGCGTTTACAAAATCCAATTGCCCCCATTGATAGTTGGCGGTTAACGGAGACCATCATTTTTTATTTACCAAGACGGTCACAATTAACTGCCTCACAAAAATCGATTTACAGAAGTGGTCACGAAATAACGGTCTCTGTTAATCCATTCAACAAGGCGAACAAATTAAAATGTCTGCCTCCATATAGGCGCATCCACCTCTGTACCTAAATAGATTTATAGAGGCGCACGTCTTAAAATGTTGCCTTGCTTTGACTGCACATAAAATAATTTGTAATTTTTTCATATGAACTTGGTCGAAGACAAAGTTTTTCTCAAAATTGTAGCTCTCAACTAGATCTACATCTTTTGTAGTTGAAGAGTTTTTTAATCAAAACTGTTTAGGGTCCTAAAATGTTGTTGTAAATGCACACATATTGAAATTTGAAGTTACCAGATGGTCATAGATGTTGACAAGGTCTATAATAAAGTATAGTTCCCAATAGGATCTACGGCTTTGAAGTTAAAAAGTTATTAACTTGAAGCTGTTTAGAGCTTCAAAATATGTGTTCCACGGTTATAGGTTTTGAAATTTGAAATTTATAATTCCTAAACAGTCTCAAGTGTTCACATAGTTAGTACCAAAGTTGAATTGGCTGAGTTCAGCCACATCTTTGATATTGACAAGAGTTTGACTTAAAGTCATCTAGAGTCCGAGATATGTGTTTGAAATTCACATATTTTGAGACACATTTTTTTTTGAAATTTTCATATTAACTACGATAGAGATACATGCTATACCAAAGTTGTAATACTTCACAAGATTTAAAATTGTTCAGTTAAAAGTTTTTCAGTTGAGTTCATTTAGTAGTGTTGAGCGCTAGGTCAAGGGTTCGACTATCGAGAATTGTAAGATTTTTGGGTTTTTAGGTTTTCTAGAGAACATTAACATAGTTGGGTATTTTAAGACCTGTGTCATAGTTAATACGCCTCTATTAATTGACTATCCGAGATATGCAAAACACCATCTCGGTATTCAAAGTTTAGTATAAACTTTTCCTACTAAATATCTCATAGTGAGGATTTCCATGAGCTTGACTAGTGGTTGTGTTTTATATTACCACTTAAAAACAAGCTATATTTGTGAGGCTCCATCGACACAATTAATTTACAGCTAGGCTCAATAATGCATGGTGAAGTACCTCGATGCTGCACGCACACGTGTGGACTGTGGAGTTCTTATCCAAATTAACTAATTATATTAAATTGGCCAATGGTCATGGGCAAATGGATACCGTACATAGGTAAATCTTGAGACGGTGTATGTAGAATAGGGAATGAATGGAAAATGTGGAACCGCCGGGTACATAGTTGTCACCATCCAGGAATGCATGGCATGGTGCTGATCATTCATGAAAGATGATGGGGACATCCAAACCATTGCTGCAAATAATGAATTGCAGGGTTGCTTACTGCTATTTCCATCTGTCCTTGCTTGCTTTTGCGCCATCAGATCAGATCAAATACAATGCACCACCAGCTAAGCTAGCGCAGCCTACAGTTCCGATCGATCCATTGCATGCCATCGTCATGGTTGTATGGACAGATATCAGTCAAGTCAAGAATATGCCAAAGTTTGCATTCAAATCTAAACTCTTATGTAATGATCTGTACTCTGTAGCTCTGTGTGAAGCAGAGAGATATACACCATGCCATTGTTATATATTGCTCTGAGTGCCTGGATGCTGTGGAGGTGGATCACGTGGATGATTAAATAAACTAGTGGGCCGCATCTTCCGGCATTCCCATCGACGAATTTTTCCGAAACAGTGTTAGGTATAGATATGTGAAAAAACAAAGAGTGGGTTGGTTCTATATGATGGCCGTGGGTCATGCGTATAAATATATATGAATGGTGGCTAAATAAACTACGTAAAGGAGAATCATGTGAGATCTGTTTGGATATATAGCTGTGCAATGGATATACTCCCTCCGTATAGGAAAAGAATGTTGTTTTGGATAACGTTTTAGTTAAATATTAGGAACATATATCATAAATAACTTTTACATTGTTGAGTTTGGAAATATGAAAACCATATAAATAGATTTGTCTTGAAAAATACTTTCATAAAAATATAAATATGTCACTTTGTGATGAGTATCTTTATAATAATACGAAGTCAAAGTTATACTTTGAAGACCATGCATGTCATTGTCTAAAACGAGGTTTTTTTTCTTATACGGAGGGAGTATATGAATTTTTTTTCGTTCCGTTTGGACTTGCACCAACTGCGCCTCCTACCAAGTTTGTTTTTAATTGCAGATCCTCTCCCCGTCAAATAGAGTGATAGCTCAGCTGGTTGGGTTCCTTGTGGTGGAACCTGCCCACCCGGGCTCAAGTCCCAGACTTGACACAGGTGCTCGCATTTTCCTGGATTTATCCAGGATTTAATGGCTCTATACTTTCAGTGGTAGGGGACGTGCCCGTCGACAGCGAGGCGTCTGTGGTGACTTCGTCAATCTCGAGATTTACCGGTCCATCTCAGTTCTTCGAAGGTGCTCATAGGAGTAGGGTGTGCGTGCGTACGTTCATAGGGCTGAGTGTGCACTCGTATATATGAGTGTCTGAGTCTGTAACTGAATCTTCGCAAGAAAAAATATATATATCCAACTCAGCATCTTTTCTCTATTTGTCCACTTCACATCCACAAGGCTCCATGTTGATGTTGGCAACTGTATTTAATCACACAGCTGCACGCATAATTAACTGGGCCAATTATTACACGAGATAGCCGATCTTTCTAGAGCTGTGTACTAAATTGACGATATACCACCAGTTATTATATGGTCAGCAAGCCAGGTCTGGAAGGCATCGAGAGCAGGACCAATCACTATTGGATGCACGTGTGCCGGTACTATATTAGGGGAGGACGGGGATCGCTGTGGGTTAGGGGAGGACACAGGGATCACAGGGGATGGGCGGGGTGTGGGCATGGCGAGAAAGACGTGCTGCGGTCCCTTCAAAAAAAAAAAAAAAAAAAAGAAAGACGTGCTGCGGTAGAGGAAGAAGTGGGTGGAGCAGTCAGCAGCGAGGTCGATGCAGCTGGGGCGGTGGATAACAGCGCAGCTGCAGTGATGGAGGAGAGAGCTATATATGGGATCTCCTAGCCAAAGCCTATTATGGAGTTTGAGGAGGTTCCATGGGTACCATAAGCGATGGTCATGTTCTACTAACATTGTGGATCTATGAGTATGTCTAAGACCTGCAAATTTATTTTAGAGAATAAATCCCATGTGGGTGACTCGAGTTTGACCAGGGGCAAATAAACCCAGACTGGCTACGCTTGCACTTGGCGACGTTGCCCACTAAGCTATGATTCCGTTCTCCAAGCAAATTATACTTGTGTGATGCATGTACAATATTTGTGACACACTATTTTTCAACTTCAAGGTCGTTTAACTCTTTTTATGTACATCACTATTCCGTTCTCCAACTAATTATGTCCCACATTTTGTTTTATGTGGAAACTTAATTAATTATTCTCAACATCTGCCTATCATGGATAATCATGTATTTTGTACGTATTTTGTTAATGAAGATGTCTAGTACCGAAGCTATATCCTCATGTAAGTTGAAATAGTACTGTATCCCCATCTCTATCCAAGAAATTCACATAGATTATCAGGGATCATGTTCATATCAATGTCCCAGATTAGTTTTCATTGATTTCATAACAACATCAAATAGTTAAAAAGGGACCACACAAAATGCTTTAGTGTACATTAAATAATTTTTGATATTAGTAACAAGCAACTTTAGTTCTTGACAAAGGTTTGTATATATTAAATATAAGCATTGCATGAAAAAATATGTAAGCATGGGGATAATATATCCTTGGATAATATATCCTTGTTGTAATTACATATGAGTTGATAGAGAATTATTTTATCATTGTGCGAGGATATAAACAACTTTATGTCCATATTGTCGGGCACAAAGGCAAAAATATATGTTTTATTCACATATATAAAATACATATATCATGATATATATAAAGGATTTTTGTTCCAATGAACCATTCGATTGGTGGAAGCATCCGGGACCAGTCATCTTTGGTTGTAGTAATTGTTAGCTCGTGAGGGATGTGGCGGTTGCGAATCAACCTATTTTACTCCAAAAAAGGGTATACGTGAGGAGAAGACGATGGACCATTCCATTATTCAAACCGAACACACTAATCTAGTGATGTTTTGCTGGGCACCCACACCAAATTTGATGTGGAATTTTTATGTCACTCTTTCTATCTTATTTGGTTTGAATCTTGTGAGGCTCAAAAGGTCGAAGCAAGCTAACACTACGAAGTTGGGTATTATTGGAAACAAACATTGAGTTCCCAGAGAGGCACTACGGTGGAAACATTGTTGTTGTTGCCGGAAGGCCGGACACAGGTCCCCCCGTCCTTTTAATTTCACGATGAATCCAGATCCATGGCGTGCAGCACATCTGTCGTCGTACGTGCGTGAAGCATGTGCCACTATGACTGAGCCTGAGCCGTTATACTCTCTTTATTTGGATGTGGATGCATGCGTGCCAAGTTTACATATACTACTATGGCAACTTATATTTGATATTTAGTACATCACGTCTCTTATGTGGGATATAATTTTTCTTCAGACGACAGCAAACAAACACTAGATCTCCATCCAATAGTCTAGATTCATTGGCACAAATGACAATTAACAAATGACATTTTTTTCTATGAAAGAGTAAAGACAAAACTGTTCAGGCGTCTCAACTATAAGAAATGTGCTCTTATATTCAAGTGCCTGAATGCAGTCGCACGAGACACATACGTATGGTACGATTATTGTTGTTAGCATGGTGAACTTTACACTTGCGTGCATCGGTGCATGCATGCATATGGGCATACGGCCGTGCACACTGCTGAGTGTGCGACGTGGACGTGCCGGCAACCATCATGTTTCATGCGTGCAGTCGATGGCTGGCAACTAGTTCCTTGCCACATACGATGTGGTCCGTCCGTGGGAGTTTTTTTTTGAGGAAAGTCCGTGGGAGTTTTCGTCCTTTAATTTGGCCACTCGTTCCTTGTTGCGTGGTCCGCCGTATTCGCACCTGCTGGTCTCTCTCTCTCTCTCTCTCTCTCTCTCTCTCTCTCTCTCTGGAAGCATCGTATAAACAAAGTACTACGCATGTAACACGTGTGCAACGTATACGATGTTTATATACAGATCACGTAGTAGAGGAAACTCTGTGCCAGAAAGAAAGTTGCTATAGAATACGTCCAGATCAAACTTCCTCAACTTTAATCAACTTTGTAGAAAAATAAGTGCAATATTTATATCTTTAAATAAGTTTATTATGAAAATATATTAAACTATTTATCTAATAATACTAATTATGTATTATAAAATTTAATATTTTTATATATATAATTGCTCAAAGATCAAAAAAGTTGACTTCCTGAGAAGCGTGAGGAAGACTTCTAGTATTTTAGAACAGAGAGAGTACATAGCTTTAGATCATTATAATACTATATTTGTATATGCATATGTATATACAGATCATGTACATAGCTGTCAATGATGGAAGGACCTAGATGTAGTCATGGGTTAACTAGCGACGGAAATGCAAATGGCCAGCAAGATTATTAATCAAGCACGTTGGCAAATGCAAATTAGCATGTGTAGCGCGGTACCTTTTGGGAAGACGACAGGTGATGATGTCTGTACGTACTTGGACCATCGTGAATTGCTAGTCTTGATCAATGTGGGAGTTTAGTTTCAGTTTTACATTCATAGGTATCATATAAGTATTTTTTTTTATGATGTAACGAAGTTTTTAAGAAGAGTGAAGAATTGAGTTTCATGTCCATAGACTTAGTTTTAAACTCTAAATGAGTTATGGAATTAAACGTCTATTACAAGACACTAAAATAAACCATGCATGAGCATAGATAGCAAGTCCCAATGCGAGATCCATTCCTATTTAATAAGGTAGCACATCGGTAAAAATGTTGATATGGTACAGAAATTATAAAGAGAGAAAGAATGACTTCCATGGAGATTATAAACACACAGGAAACCAAATAAATTAAGTCTACCGTGAGTTTTTTTTTAAAAAACTGACTGACATTAGATTGGGGGCATTATTCATCTGCCAGTACAAGTCCAGATTTCATGCCCCAGTTTCTGATAAGATTCACATGTATTGTAAACACATTAGACTAGTATTATCTGCGTGCATTAAACTCATTTCGTCCCGTGAAACTTTAATCATCCCTCTCTTTATTAATATTGTGTCATGTCAGTATAATTACTTAGTTGGTAGCTTATTTAATAGCCATAGAACTCTCATGTACCCCATTACTAAGTCTCTGGATGCATTATTTAAATTTTTAGATGTTTGGAACTATGAAATAAGACTATACAGTAGAGTTTTTCCGTTTAGTTTCATCATCTACATCTCACTCTCGGAAACAGTGTAATGAAACTAGCACTAGGAATATGCCCTAAATAAGAAGGGGGAAGACTGATTATATAGCATATAAAAGAGATAATAAAAATCAGAGATAAGGTCGTAGAGACAAGCAAGTCAAGTCTGCAACGGACCTGGACAATTGACACAATAGAAGTTTAGAAGCGTGTGAGAGCCCTATTTACATAGTACCGGTGAACATTGTCCACATCAAGCAATCATATGCTGTAACATTTTTCCATTATATTTCAGCCTTGCCAACCCAATTCGATGAAGCGTGGAACACGTTCAGCTGCAAGCTGATGAGCCAAAACTTGTCACTTTCACCATTCAGACTGTTCTGGTCATCTTTGGAATATAAATAGCTTGCCAGAGCCAGTGGATCCAGAGCACGCAAAAACACAAGAAGCACACATACACCAGCAGAAGCGAGGAGCACTCCACTCTTGGATCCATCTCTTATCCAGTTTCAGCCACATGGGGAGCATTAGCAACGGCACTGCCAACTCGGCCACCGTGCCACAGCCGCCGCCGTCGACAGGGAAGCTCATCACGATTCTGAGCATCGACGGCGGTGGCATCCGTGGCCTCATCCCGGCGACTATCATTGCATACCTCGAGGCCAAGCTCCAGGAGCTGGACGGCCCAGATGCTCGCATCGCCGACTACTTCGACGTGATCGCCGGGACGAGCACCGGCGCCCTGCTTACGTCGATGCTGGCGGCGCCTGACGAGAACAACCGGCCGCTGTTCGCCGCCAAGGACCTCACCACTTTCTACCTCAAGAACGGCCCCAAGATCTTCCCACAGAAGTATAGAAACGCCGTTCTCTTCTTCCTTCAATTCCTTTGGTGTCTGTCAGTTTCATTCATGCACCTGTTCCTACCTAACGAGATCGACGGTGTTGCTGCTGCACTGCAGGGCCGGGTTGCTGACGCCGGTGAGGAACCTACTGGGCCTGGTGAGGGGTCCCAAGTACGACGGCAAGTTCCTGCACGACAAGATCAAGGGCCTCACGCACGACGTCAAGGTTGCCGACACGGTGACCAACATCATCGTGCCGGCGTTCGACGTCAAGTACCTGCAGCCCATCATCTTCTCGACATACGAGGCCAAGGCCGACCCGCTCAAGAACGCGCACCTCTCCGACATCTGCATCAGCACGTCGGCGGCGCCCACCTACTTCCCGGCGCACTTCTTCAAGACCGAGGCCGCCGACGGCAGGACCCGGGAGTTCCACCTCGTCGACGGCGGCGTCGCGGCCAACAACCCCACCATGGTCGCCATGTCCATGCTCACCAAGGAGGTGCACCGCTGCAATCTGGACTTCAATGTCGGCAGCGGCAAGCCGACCGAGTACACGAACTACCTCATCATCTCCGTCGGGACGGGGTCGGCCAAGCAGGCGGAGAAGTACACCGCTAAGCAGTGCGCCAAATGGGGGCTCATTCAGTGGCTCTACCACGGTGGCTTCACGCCGATCATCGACATCTTCTCCCATGCCAGTTCCGACATGGTTGACATCCATGCATCCGTGCTCTTTCAGGCCCTTCATTGTGAGGATAAATACCTTCGCATTCAGGTATGAATCATATGTTTGTGTAGGGCTACTAAAGCATATATATCTTGTTCTTGATGTAACAAAAGATTGACGATGATGGATTGTACCGGACGAGTGTATGTAGGATGATAGTTTGACTGGGAACGCATCATCAGTGGACATCGCGACCAAGGAGAACATGGAGTCTCTGATCGGGATCGGCCAGGAGCTACTCAAGAAACCAGTGGCCAGAGTGAACATCGACACTGGGGTTTATGAGCCCTGCGTCGGCGAGGGCACAAATGCAGAGGCACTAGCTCACTTCGCCCAGCTACTCTCCGAAGAGCGCAAGCTACGCAAGAGCAATCTCAACTCCTACTAGCTCTCAGTTACACACAGCTTGGCGCTTGCCAACAAATTCAGCACAAGGATGGGAAGACTGAAGGTTAATTACCTTGACTAGCTATCTGCTTCAGATAGATGCATGGTAGCTAGTCATTAGTTATTTTTAATAATATTAATCAAGGAACATTTATATATGTATGGATCAATAAACATGTAAGTTCAATCATTTGTCTGTCTATGATAAAAAAGCTAGAATCATTTCCTTCTGATGTGGCGTTGATTATCAATCTAATATAATAATCAGCATGATGCAAGCACCGTCATTTCTGGATTGCAATCTTGTGATCAACGACGACAGCTGTGATATTATACTGGTTGATAGATGTATTCATATATACGGATCCTCTCGTGGCGTACGTAATCAAAATAGTGCCGCATTCCCTGCCAAAAAATGTAGGGCATTTGGATCAGAGAACGTGACAAACAACAGTAGGTAGTGCGTCCACATCAGTAGGTAGTGCCGCATTCCATGGAAAGGGCGGATGAGTGTACGAACAGAGTTTTGAGGCAACTTGGCTTCCCGGTGGGGGTTGGATCGTATTGGTATGAACTATTCAATTAATTTTGTGCTTGTGCTGATCTTGCTTTGAAAAATAGTTGGTGTGTGTTGTGTGGTGACTTAATTCCTACTTGTAATAGGACTTACTAAAGGTGTGCTATTAGGACTTCTAGTTCCACTAGGACTTGAGTGTAGAATCCTACTAGGAGAGTTTGATTTTAAGATGAATGATACGTACAAGACAATTGTTGAATAAATCTGCTAGCTTCATGTCGTCTAGGTGATCAGACTATAAATTGTGTACCCATAGCAACGTATGGACATTTTCGTTAGTAATATCAAAAGCAAAAAGAGTTTAAACTAGACTTGAGGGGAAATGAGATATAGAAACAAATAAGATAAAAAAAATTGGAGTAAAAAATCGAGTCATAACATCACAAGACATTGGCTGCAACAGGAGTTATTAGAATTTAAACTAAGGTATTAAATGCACACGGAGATATGGATATGGGTAAAAATAATGTGGGAACTGCTCCGGTACTCCCTCTTTTAAAAATTTACATGAATCCCAAAGTAGGTGATTAAAGGAATTAATTAATTTAATTAATGTACATCTGTATCCCGCCTGGGCCCAGCCCGTCTAAGCCCAGCCCGAGGTTAGCCCAGATCCAAAGGAAAGTAACGTACAGGCTGAGCCGTCAGTCTCCGTCCGTTTCATTCAGCCTTCCGCATCTTCTCACGCTGCACCAGCAGCAGCTCTCGGCGGCCGAGGGCTGCAGTGGCGCAGCACGCCGCCATGGGCCACGGTAGGCGGCCGCCCGTGCCCTGCCGACACACCGCCCGCTGGAGGCAGCCGCTGCGCCATCGCTGCTACACCAGCATCGGATCTGAGCAACTGGCAGATGGAGCTACCCGCCGTCGCCACTAGTGTAGGTTGTCTTCTCCACCAGTCCACCGTAGCCGCCATGACCACTAGAGCCGAAATCACAAGCTCAGCGCCACATCCCTTCCTTACACAGTTCTAGGTGGTTCTGTAAATTTGGTTCTATTAGGATTTGGGATACGAGTGGACATAAGCACTAGGCTATTGGTCATCTGTTTGCTAATTGTTGCACAAAGCTATTTGGTGAACTTTTGTTGTGAGTTTTCTTGGCAACTGACTGTTCAAGTCATTGCTTGATTTTCATCCATAGTTGTGCAGATAAACCCTTGCCTATTTGTTTGTTGCAATGAATTGGATGTAAGTAAGCTGACCTGGAATTGTATTTCTGAGTTATTAACTGTGAACCTGGGGTGGGATTATGAATCTGTGGCCCGCTATTGGCTTGCTAACAAGGAACATAGTGTCACTAACATAGTATCCTCTGCTGTTCTATGGTCAATCCGGAAATAACGAAATGAAATTTGTTTTCAGGGTTTGAAATGGAGGGGCTTGAAGGATATACTACTCAAGTTCTATATGATGGCTTGGCCGATTATCAAGGCTGATGTTTTATGTGCCCTGAATGCCTTCTGGACGCTCGACTCCAGGAGCTTCAACCTCCTAAATGACACGTTCATGGTCTTACTGCGGAAGAAGCCGGCGCCGTTGGAAATCAGGGACTACAGGCCCATTAGTCTAATGCATAGTTTCGGAAAATTGGTGGCCAAATGCCTCGCTGAACGGCTCGCGCCTCAGCTCGACGGCATGATCCTCCCCAACCAAAGTGCATTCATCAGAGGAAGGTGCATTCACGACAACTTCAGAACGGTGCAGCTCACGGCACGCGCAATCAACATGTCGAAGATCCCTGGCGTTCTCCTGAAGATTGACATAGCGCGCGCCTTTGATTCTATCTCCTGGCCTTACCTACTCGAGCTACTGCATCACGTTGGGTTCAGTAGGCGCTGGATGGATTGGATTTCAATTATGCTATCAACTGCAAGTACCAGGATCCTTCTTAACGGTGTCGCCGGCCACCGAATTTGTCATGCTAGGGGTCTCCGTCAGGGTGACCCTTTGTCCCCCATGCTCTTCGTGCTGGCAATGGATGTTCTTAACCGAATGCTGCTGTGGCTGGATCTGAGGGGATACTCTCGCCCATACTCGGTGCCCCCATCAAGCACAGGGCGTCGCTGTACGTGGACGACCTGGTCGTTTTTGTCGTGCCGGTGGCCGGGGACCTGCTGGCCATCAAGGAAGTCTTACAAATCTTCGGGAATGCGTCCGGGCTCTTTGCCAACATTGATAAATGTGTCGCAACGCCAATCCATTGTTCGCCGGAACACCAAGCGTGCATTACCCAGTTCTTCCCGTGCCAGATCAGCGATTTCCCTTGTAAGTATCTTGGAGCACCGCTGTCCATTCAAAGACTTAGAAGGCAGGACGAGCAGTACTTGATCGATGTTGTTTCCGCCCGTATTCCTGGATGGAAAGGATCATTGATGAACCAGGCCGGAAGAACGACTCTTGTTCGCTCTACCCTGTCTGCAATACCCATCCATCTCTCCATCGTCTTGTGCCTTCCCCAAGGGCAGTCCGGGAGATCGACCGCCGCCGTCGCGCCTTCCTCTGGACTGGTTCTGCTGTCGTTTCCGCTGGCCGTTGCCGCGTCGCGTGGCCCACGGTCTGTCGGCCGCCGGAATTGGGGGGCCTCGGCGTCCTCGACTTAACGCGCGCCGGCATCGCGTTCCGGGTCAGATGGGAATGGCTCCGCAGGACTCCACCTGACTCCTGCTAGGCAGCACTACCTGCACGCCATGACAAGGCTGCACGGGCGCTCTTTGATGCGGCCACTTACTCGATCGTCGGCGATGGCGAATCCACTCTGTTCTGGGAAGATCGTTGGCTCAATGGCACCAGTCTGAGGACTCAAGCCCCTCGCCTGTTCTCTGCCATCCGAAGGTCTGGGAGGCGGCGGATGGTGGCGCGGGCACTCCAGCAAAGGACTTGGGTACGTGACATTGTTGGGGCACTCACGGTTCCGGTTCTTTTGGAGTATCTTCAGGTCTGGGCCCTCGTCGATGACTTCGCACTCACTCCGGGTGTCCCAGACAAGCTCTGCTGGCGCTGGTCACCGGATGGTAACTACTCTTCCTCGTCGGCCTACTCTGCTATGTTCTTTGGTTCGTCGATGCCGCTGGGCGCAAAGCTTCTTTGGAAAGTCTGCGCGCCGCCAAAGGTGAAGCACTTCCTCTGGCTAGCTATGCATGGCCGTTGCTGGACCGCCGATCGTCGGCGTCGCCATGGTCTGCAAGATGATGATGCCTGTGCTCTCTGCGGTCAGCTACCAGAAACCATGGAGCACATCCTTCTGGGCTGTGTCTTCACTCGGCAGCTTTGGTACCACGTACTTCTCAAGCTAGGCCTTGATCACGAAATCGTTCTGCGCGAGGAGAATGTCTTCTCTTGGTGGCTTCGTTCCAGGAAGCTAGTTCCCAAGGCTGCTAGGCCGGGATTCGACTCGCTCTTCATGTTGATTAGTTGGAACGTCTGGAAAGAGCGCAATTCGAGGTCCTTCCGGGGAGCTTCTGCGTCGCCTATGCAGCTGTTATTATGGACGCTTGATGAAGCGCGAGACTGGCTCTTCGCTGGCTTCAGGAAGCTTAGCCTGCTGCTCGCGCTCCTTTAGGATTGTGCCTTCGCGCCGCCTGTCATCGAAAATTTGCTATGTAATAGTCCTTTAAGCTTGCTCTTGTTGCGTTGGTGGTAATCATCATTACCACCATGCAGTCCTGCCTTTGATTGTACGGTGCGACTCTTCTTCCTCTTAATGAAACACGTGCGATGCACGGTCTCCAAAAAAAATATACTACTCAAGATTACAAGGATGCTAAGGAGATGGATGCCTATGATGAGTCAAGAACTTTGGGAGAGTATCGAGATGGTGGCTATTCAACTGGAAACAAGAGGCTCAGCACCACCTCAATTAACGTGGTTGGATGCTCAACATTTGGTCTCCAGCGTTGTGACTCAAGCTCAGGATAATCAAGACGATGTGCAGTTTGGTCAGGGTTTGAACTTAGCCACCGGTGGTGTGTCTGAAATTTTGCCTTAAGGCTGTCTGTAAGGCTTAATGCCATGATGAGAACTGGATTGTTGCTCACTTTTTGAAATATAAAAGCAGGGGAAACCTCCTTTTCTAAAAAAAAATTGGATGTACTGATTATTTCTTCATGAATCTTGCCGCACAATCCTATATGACCCTGGTTAAAAAAAATCTAACAAACCATTCAACCTAACAAATGAACTCTAACGCTCCAGTGCTCGAGCGATGGCTTCAACGCTTTCCTTCGATTCTTGTATATAATTTGATGGGGAAAGTATAATCTCCGAGATCATTTTTCAGCCGAAAGATGTGTATGTCATCCTGATTAAAAAATCCATCAATCAGTACTCCCACCATCGCATAAGTACAATGAATGTTAAGTTAAAGTAAGTACTGACCTGTGTGAAATCTCGGAGTAGCCTTGTTCCATTCCACCATATACTTGAGCACAAATAACCCACAGGACGTTCTGTGAATAGGACAAAAAAATAATATAACACTACAAACTATAATACTCCTCCATATCTGAAATAGAGGATGTCCTAGCCTTTCCTTTGTTTACTATAAAAGAAGACGTTTTGAACCCCAACACTGAATTTGGACTTCGTTGCCCCTATCTTAGCGATTCACATCTGCAGTTACGAGCCTCGGTTCCCAGAATACCGCGGTGGCTGGCCTCTCGTGCGTCCTCCATGTGCATCTATGCTCGCAAAACGAAGCGGCAGCAAAAAAAAGTGCGGCCGCCAGGTTTAAACTCTGCTCACCAACATTAATGCCTCAATGCACTATCCACTTGAGCCAAAGAGTTTTCTTGTATAGAGGACATCTGCAGACATATTTAATAGGGGTAGACAGCGAAAATACCTCCTAATTAATCACTCCTTGTTATGCACAATCATATCTAAAATGTCTTCTATTTCAGATATGGAGGGAGTACATGTTCTGGATCATCAGTCTTGGAATGTACTCACCCATCAGTTTGCTGTGGCAAATTGGGTATTTGTCGGATGCTCCAAGTGCTAACGCTGGTTGGTAGCTTGTGGGAGGGCGTTGCCGGTGTCACGGCAGGGCGCTGGCGGGACTCTCCGGCGGCCGGGGGAGCTGCGGGGCAAGGGCGGGCAGCTCCGTCCACCACTGCCTCAGATCCATCAAGGTGTTTGTATATCGCAACGGTTCCCTGGCTCCGGTTAACGTCGCTGGTGCTCCAACCCGCAGATTCCTGAACTCTGAAGCGCCGCCAAGAACGAAGCGCTGTTACAGGCTTACAGTCATGCGGTGCTTTCCTTGTAGCTCTTGTATAAAGTATATATTGCTCCGGGTCTATTGCTGCAAAAATTCCATTCCTTGATGGGCTAGCCACTGCCGGACTGGGTTCATCGATCAAAAGAAGGGGATTTTTATTTCAAAAATAATAATGATTAAAAAAAGAGGGGCTTTAGTACTCTCTCCGCTTCTCTGTTTTTGCATCATTATTCGTGCAGTGCACTTTTTTTCTCAACATATCTTGCATTGCCATGGCATCATAGTGACCGATCCGACGGCTAGAAAAGTCAAAGGCAATAGAAAGCAATGGGAGGGAGGCAACGGGAGGCGATTGATGTGTCTATGCTTGGTGGACCATATATGCTAATTCGCCTGCTATTGCCTCCAAAACTGAGTAGATTGTGACTCTAAATAATAGAGTAGTAATTCCGTTTTCGTGATTTTTTTCCTAATAAGGGTAAAATGGTAACTCTGTAAATACAAAATTAATGTTTTGAGTTGAATATTTTTATTCTGCTGTTATATTCATTTTTTTCATGCTCCGTTGGATTTTAAAAAATTCGTTCTTCGTGGAAGACTGGGTCGTGGAACCGGGCGATGATGCGGGCGCCGCTGTCATCTGGGGCCTAGCCGCCTGGACCCTGCGACCTCCCCGAAGGCGCCGAACGCCGAGCGAACGTCTGTGTCGGTGACTCCCACCACAGGCCCGCAGTTGGCCACGTAGAGCATGGTGCTGGGAGGCGGAGGAGCCGCATCCCCGGCGAGCGGGAGCAGGCGTGTGTATCCAGACTTCGCCGCCATCTCTAGGAACTTGCGCCATGGAGGCAAACCAAACCACTGAACCGGAGAAAGGCGGAACGAACTGCAATTGGATCTACAATATGGCGAGGCTTGGCGGCTACCAGACCTCCCCGCCGACGAGATTCCCCCTACCCCGCACGACAGACTCTTCTGCTTGCCGCTTCCTGTGCACACAACATATTTGCGTGATGTCGCAAGGTAGACGATGACAGGGAGCGAAACGTTTTCCTGCCGCTAGTTTGGGCCATGTCTGGGCCTTATAGCAATAGAAAAGCCCAAGTTGAATTAGGGTGAAGACGAACAGTTTGGCCCCCTTCGGCAATCAGCAATTAGAGTCCGAAGTTTAATACATTCAACTGAAAATTTAAAGTACATGTGAATGGGCCTGTGGTCTAATGATAAGACTATCTAGTGGGACGCTATCTACTAGGGGTCAAATTCTGGTGCTCGCACCTTTTTCTTGGGATTTTTTTAGGATTTACCGGCGTTACGCTTTAAGTGGTAAGCGAAGTTCCCGTCGACGACGAGGCGCCAGTGGTGACTTCGAGAATCTCTAGATGTGCCGACTCAGTTCTTTGGAGATGCTTATAGGGGTAGAGTTTACGTACGTGTGTTCTAAGGGATGAGTATGCGTGTGTGTTGTGAGCATCTGCATTGTACTACGTAATTCTCAAAAAAAATTGAAGTACATCATTCGTTAAAGTTCTCATCATGTTTCTGATCAATTATTAATAAAAAGTCCCATTAAAAAATGATTAATGAAAAAACCATTTTAATATAATTCAAAAATTACTTTTGAGATTGTGACATCTACGAAACACAGATACGTGGCATCATGTATCTACGAAACGCAGATACGTGGCATCATGTATCTCGTATCCGATACGTACACTACTACATAAAATCTTTGCAAGGCACTTGCAAATGAGCCTCCGAAGCGGTTTTGCCCTAAAACCGCCTCGGTTAATGGGTGTGAGCCCAGGCTAAGTGGCCGGCCAGGCAACCGCCTCGGTTAAAAAACAATTGAAGTACATCATTCATTAAAGTTCTCATCATGTTTCTGATCAATTATTAATAAAAAGTCCCATTAAAAATTATTAATGAAAAAAACCATTTTAATATAATTCAAAAATTATTTTTGAGATTGTGGCATCTACGAAACACAGATACGTGGCATCATGTATCTCGTATCCGATACGCATACACTACTACATAAAATTTTTTGCAAGGCACTTGCAAATGAGCCTTGGAGGCGGTTTTGCCCCAAAACCGCCTCGGTTAATGGGTGTGAGCCCAGGCTAGGTGGCCGGCCAGGCAACCACCTCGGTTAATTTATTAAACGAGGCGGTTGCTCTAAGATAACTGTCTCGGTTAACTAGAATTAACGGAGGCGGTTGTTATAATAAAACCATCTCGGTTAATTAATTAATCGAGGCAGATACATTCTAAAATCCGTCTCCGTAAATATTTGGCCAAACAGTCTATTTAGGGCTCAATTACTGATGGCTAGTATATATCCGAGGCACCCAAACCCTAAATCACTCCCTTCCTCTCCTCAACCGTCACTACCTCCCTGTCTTCTTTGTCTTCCCCTCCCTCTTCTCTCTCCCTGCTCAGTGCAGCACCCGATTCCTATCTCCACCGCCGGCGCCTCCCTCCATCCCTCTCCCACTGGCCCTCGATCTGACCGGTGCACGGGTCATGGCGGCGGCAGTGCAGCACCCGGTCGGCCTCCCTCGGCGCACGGATCCGGAGGTGGCCTCCCCTCGGCGCAGGGAGGCAACCGGGCGGTTGCACCCACGGGCGGGAGGGACCGGGCGGCAGCCTCCCCTAGGGCGGATCCAAAGTGGTGGCGGGGTTGAAACGGGCGAGAGCAAGGGCGAGCCAGCGGAGCGGGCGTGGTGGCAAGGCGGGCGGTGCCCATCCATTCTCCCAGCGCGGCGGCCTCCTTCTCTCTCCGCCGCGCAGCTCTCCTTCTCCCTACCCCTAAGCGGGCGCAGTGGCGCGGTGGCCCCCCCCTGGCAGCCCCCCACGGCGGCATTCGAAGCGGCCCCGCCCCCTAGCAAAGACAGCACGGCGAGGCCTCTAGCGGCAAAGCAGAGCCGGAGTGGATGCGGCGGCAGATCTAGCTACGCTAGGCCCAGATCTAGGGCCATCTAGGCTAGGGTTTCTTTTTTTCTTTTTTATTTTTTGATTAACAGAGGCGGTTTCTGTAATGTGACCGCCTCGGTTAATAGATTAACTAAGCAGCGGTTAAGGGCACGATTAACCGTGATCTTATGTTCGAGGCGGTTGGAAAAACCGCCTCGGTTAACCATTTTTAACCGCCTCGGTTAAGTTTTCTGTAGTAGTGGTATCGGATACGGATACACGTTCAATACGGATACGTCCATGGCATCATGTATCTCATATCCGATATGTATGGGATACGGATACACGTTCAATACTCCACCAATACGTATCACAAGCGTATCCAATTTTTTTTCTTTTTTTCGTAAAATTGGATACGTCACCGAGTACGGTATCAGGGTGAGATCATCGAGCGTCGGTCTTATTATTATTTTTTTTTTGGTGAATGCGAGCGTCTGGGTCACGGACGGGCCTTGGGTTGCTGTGGGTGGAGGTTGGCCAATTTCTGTGCAAAATGACCAATCTAACCTTTAGAAGTAAAATTAAGATTTTCCAAGTATTATTGTAAAAGATCTCAGAAAACAAATATGGCTTTTGTGTAATAGAACCGAACAGTTGGCTGCGGATCAGCTGGCATGGCCGTCGCCACTGATTTAAGAACTCCAAATTCCACTAAGTTACCCCAAATCTCGAGCTTTCTGGTAATAGACATCTTTTTTTTCTAGAACTTTTTTCCTAGAACACGACTTCACGTGTATTTCATTACAGACATCTTTCAAATGCCATTTAGATTTCCCCTTTTAAGATGTATGTATACCTGATCAGTGAAAGCAAAGGACTCCACCAAGAAGAAGAGCATGGATCAGCTTAGTGAGCTCCAACTGGCCACACTTGTTTTTATTAAAGGGTTTGTTGGATGAAACTTCTAGTGAGGTGCCCACATGTAGGTTGTGAAGGATAGTCCTTGCAACTAAGTTTGAGATGTAATTGGGCCTCATCTTATCAGAATTAGCTATTAGATCTTCTTGTTCCACCAAAAACCTAAATAGATAATAGGCCTAATGATTAGGTCCATTGACATACTTGTGTGCATTTAGAGCTTCTTTGTAAATCATAAGGGCTTACCTATAATTACTTAACATCAACTAGGAAAAAAGGTAAAAAAACATCTTCTTTCTCACTATAAAACGGGGGGCAAGGCAATAATAGAGGTACTATTGCCCATTCACTCATTTGCTCTCTACTCACTCTCTTATCCTCTCTCTTTTGTTCTTAAAATAAATAAGTTTCAAAATTTATTGGAATGAAGTATATAATTATGTATCCAACATTATTTGTATGATAATTGAGTTATAGTTTGATATAATCCATTATCTATGGTCACACCTTTTTTTCTTAAAGGCTTCGTTGGATGAAACTTTTAGTGAGCTGCCGACACTTGTAGGTTGCGAATCCTTGGAACTAGGTTAGGTTGCGAATCCTTGGAACTAGGTCTGAGATGTAATTGGGCCTCATCTTATTAGAATTAGCTATTGTGTCATTTTGTTGTAGCAAAAACTGAATAGTTGAGGGGTTATTGTTGGAGTGCATATATATAGGTGCGACCTGGGCTGGTCTGTTCGAACGGACAGGTTGGGCCGACGTCCGCAGGCCCAGCAAGGAGGCATCCGGACAAACGACACGGTAAGTGTATCATTACTGTTTGGACTATGAGACTCCTAATTTTATTGTTGATTTTTTTTGTAAATTATATTGTAGAATTTATGATAGAACAATGTAATCTCTCTATCAAACCTCACCGAGTATTTTGTAAGAAAAGAAAGGCCGTGTACTGACAATTGTACTTTAATAATACTAGTAATACTAGCAGTAACAGTAATACTCCCTCCATTCCAAATTATAAGTTATTCTAAAAATCTTGGAAAATCAAAGTTTAAGTTTGACCAAATTTATATAATAAAATAGTAATATTTATGACACCAACTAAGTATCATTAGCTTCTTTATTAGTTATATTTTCATTATACACCTATTTGAGGTTATAAATCTTTGTATTTTTTTCATGTAATTTTGTTCAAACTTAAAAAGGTTTGAGCCTCCAAGATTCATATAATGACTTATAATTTGGAATGGAGGGAGCAGAGATCAAGAGAAGATGAGGTCGCCGTTCATCGGACCATAAAAACCACAGCCGTAGTTTAAAGTGCTATAAACGTCTAAATCCCAAATCCCCAACCGGCAACCGCCTCCTCCCTCCATCAGTAAACGCCGCCTCCAACATGGTAGCGGAGAAGCGAATCATCAATGCTACCGGTGGAAGGGTAAGCACGCTCATCCTCTGTCTGGACAAGGCCACTGGCGCCATGCTACTCTTCCGGCTCGACGCCGCTATAGGTACCATGCTACTCCTGTGCCTGAACACGGCCATACGTGCCGTGCGACTCTTTGTCGACGCAATAACCGCCGGCTTACTCCTTCTTCCCCACGTCGACGTGCACATAGAAAATTGCCAGGCAAGTGTCTGATGTGGCGGTTCAGTTGCAAAGTGCACTAAAGCCTAAAGTAGATCACGTTTGTTAGCACATATCTCAAAGCAAGATCCAAGGGCAAGTGGTGGGGTGTGTACCTGCCCACACTACTATCGAAACATTCGCCGACAGCACCAGACATGGGAGAGGCGGCCAACGAGTTGGCGTGGGGGTATGTCTCCGTGTCGGCAGTATATTGTCCTAGAAAGGAGCAGCTGGGATAGCTCGACTGGATCGTAGGGCCAGGTGGCATTGGCGAAAGGGGTGCTGTTGGCGGCGGTGGAATTGAAATTATCGCCGGCGGAGGATTTGGTGGAGGTGGTGGGTTGGTGGCATCGGAGAGGATGTCAGCGAAGGGCTGCTGGGCTTGGAGCAGCATGGGGTGGTCCGGGTGGTACTGGTCGAAGAAGCTGTCATCCATCTCCTCTTCCATGAGCATGCGCGAGATGAGGGAAGCACGAGGTCATCATCGTCATCCTGCAGCTGCTGGGCAGGGCAGTCGAGGTCGAGGCCGGGCGTTGGGGGAAGGCTGAGGAAGTCCGATGAAGAGAAGGGCTAGCAGTCGGCGACCTCTGCCGGCTCAGCAGCCATGGCCGGGTTCTGGCGAGGATGGGATAAAAACTGAATCTTTATGCCCACCAGTGACAGCTTGCGCACTAGTTTTTTTTCTTGAAAACACAAAAGACTTTGCGCTTTATTATATTATTAAGAGAGATTTAAATTACAAAAACTGGCGGTTCAAAGACAGGGTAAGAATAATGCCTCGAGGCACACCCCTGTTCACTTTTGAAACTTGTCGTGGCGTACATCTCAGCTGACTACTCGCGAATTAAACAACTAAGCATCCGCGCTTCAGCCTCGATCCAATCGTCCACCTTACGCTTGATGGTATGTAGTAGCTCGTGCGTGGGGGTCACCGCATTCCAGAAGCATCTGGCGTTTCTCTCTTTCGAAATCTCCCACGCGATGATCGTAAATAGAGAATCGGCGCCTCGTCTCTTGACCCCGTGCCAGCGTTGTCGCCAACGTTCCCACCACTCAAACATGGTACCGCCGCCAATCTGCGATGCATCTACTCCAAGAACCGCGAGTGTGGTCCACCAGATTTGTCGCGAGTAGGAGCACAAGGTGAGGATGTGGTCGACTGACTAGGGCTCTTGGTCACATAAGTAGCAGGTGTCAGTGTGCCTCTAGACCATGCCGATGTCTTCTGTCCGCGGTCCAGTGCCGCTTTCGAAGCGCCAGCCATAGGAAGATCTTGACCTTAAGGGGTGCCCAGGTCTTCCACACTCTCAAGCCGTCCGGGATTAGGTGTGAGGTCATGTGCATTGCTCTGTAAGCTGATTTGGAGGAGTTTGATCCGTCGGGGGTCCATATCCAGACGAGGCGGTCCTCCCTGTTGGTGAATTGGACCTGAGAGACTAGGTCCCACACAGCAAGGTACTCGCGCATTGTGGCCACGGATATTCCTCCTGAGATCTGTCGGACCCAGGCTCGCTCATTGCACTGGTGACGGGAGACATGGATGGGATGGATCAACGAGAGGGAGGGAGGGGACGCTAGCTTAAAAGGCGAGAGCTTTGAATTTCATGGATCGGACCTTTTCATTTAAACAACAGGGGAAAGCTTGACTGGACTGGACCTTGACGACGCTGGGGCGGGGCGAGCGGGGAGCAGCAGCAGGTGGAGGAGAATATGAAGGTTCTTGGAAGGAGGAGGCTGCCAGATGCGACCGCGACTGCAGCAGCGAGAGGAAATGTTTTTGTCTTCTTAATTTCCCCTTAGCAGTGAGCAGCGCAAAGCAGATTGCTGTGGACGATGGAGACCAAGGAAGACGAAATGCGGTTTCATCGAAACACTGACTGACGCCTGAAACGCACGAGCAACCAACCGATCAGACACTCTGAAAGTTTCTGTCGTTGATGAAGACCGATCCCCTCCGCGGTGGTTTCTGCAATTTTACTGAAAAAGTTCCCTGTCGTTTTACTGCACCGCGCCTGATAAAAAAAAAATACATAGAAAGAGTCTCTCTCTGCCTTGACATGGAGTTCGTTCGTCCACTGTTCTGTTTTGTCTGATGCAACAAACGCGAACGTTTCAGAAATTCACCTACCACAGTCGTCAACTTGTTACAGACTACACCTCATTCGTTCGTCCAACCTTTTTTTAATACCATTACCATCGGTGACAGATCAGTATTAGTTCCATCTGCGCCAATTAGACTCTCTGTCAAGGGCGTCGAACCTCTGACTAGCTGGACCGCGGCTACGGAGTTCGTAGCCGTCCGTCGTCTTCTCCGGTGAGGTTATTCCCCTCTACCGTAGACTTAGATGAGAATGAGAGAGAGGTTTGGGAATAATGATCTTGCTTAATCCATTGTCCTTCGAGATTACAATATAAATAACCAATCGGCCAACAAACTTGGAAACCAACTAATCTTGCAAAGTAAGAAAAGTAATCCCCTAAAACCCCGGCCTACTTGGTTTGGCCTGGCCGCCGCCCGGCGCACCTGCGCCCTCTGCTGCGCGTGCTGCGGCTCTCCTGATGTCCCGGGCCCGCCGCTGACGTGTGTATGTGTGGCCCCACATGACATCTCTCCCCCCTCGAGGTCCAGCTCGTCCTTGAGCTGAAAGGCTGGGTACTGCTGGCGGAAAGCCTCAAGGTCCTCCCATGTCGCCGAGGATGCCGGTTCGCTGCGCCATTGCACAAGTAGCTGACAGACCCCACGAGCCACACGTGTTTGCTCCACGCGGTTTGGAACAGGAAGGATGGCGCCGTGGTGGATGTCAGGCAGTGGTGGTGGCGCTGTCGGCGGCGTACCTATGAACTTCTTTAGAGTGCCGACGTGGAAGACGTCATGGATCCTGGCCTGTCGCGGCAGCTCGAGCCGGACTGCCTCGTCGTTGATGAGCTCGACCACCCGATACGGCCCGAGGAAGCGCGGCTTGAGCTTGCCGGAGGTCACGTGGGGCAGCGACGACGCAGTTCGCAGGCGAAGCCGGAGGAGCACCCAGTCACCGACGTCATAGCGGACCTCCCGGTGGTGTGCATCATAGTGGCACTTCTGCACTGCCTGGGCCTGCTCCAAGCAGTAGCACACATCCGCGAGGAAGGCCTTGTGTTCCTCCATGTCGCACGCGACCGCGGCAACCCACGTCTCACCGGGCTCGTAGGAGCGGATCAACGGGGGGTCTCGCCCGTAGACCACGTGGAATGGCGTCTCCCGCAGCGAGGAATGGTAGGCCGTGTTGTAGACGTACTCGGCCCACGCGGAAGCCACCGCAACCACTGCCGGGGCCGATCACCGGTGAAGCACCGCAAGTACATGACGATCACGCGGTTGGCCGCCTCCGTCTGGCCGTCCGACTAGGAGTGAAAAGCCGAGGACATGTAAAGCTGCGTGCCCATGAGCCGCATCAGCTCGCGCTAGAACACCGAAGTGAACACCGGGTCGTGGTTGGACACCATCGACTGCGGCATGCCATGGAGGCGCACTATGTCGGTGAAGAAGGCCTGCACCACCGTCTCGGCCATTTACAGGTGCGCCAACGCGATGAAGTGGCAGTACTTGCTAAAACGGTCGACGACGGAGAGGATGACCGACTTGCCGTTGACCCGGGGAAGAGCTTCGATGAAGTCGAGGCCGATATCTGCCCAGACGACGGTGGGAACAGGCAGCGGCATGAGGAGGCCAGCCGAAAGCAGATGTTCAGATTTGTAGCGTTGGCATGTTACGCAGCTCCGCACAAAGTCCTGCACACGGCGCCTCATGTGTAGAAAGTGGAAGTCTCGGCGGAGGCGGTGCAGCGTGCGCTGAACCCCTTCATGCCCATCGTTGTGTACTACGGCGATGATCTCCTGCAAAAGGTGTGAGGCGGGCAGGATGTAGAGGCAGTCGTCATAGATAAGCATGCCGTCCCGCACAGCCCATGGCGCCCCGCGCGTGCCAGCCTGAATGCCGTCGTGGAAGGAGACTAGCGTGGGGTCGGTAGCTTGGGCCTGACGGAGCCACGCGATGAAGTCAAACCGCAGGGCCGACACTGCGTGGAGCTCACCCAGAGTGTCCTCCTCAGTGTCGCGGCCCGAGAGGGCATCGGCGACGGTGTTGGAGATGCCCGACTTGTACTCGACGGTGAAGTCGAAGCCGAGGAGCTTCCCCACCCAGTGGTGCTGTGGGATGGTAGCCAGTCGCTGGTCGAGGAGGTATTTGAGGCTGTAGTGGTCGATCTTGACGATGAAACGGCACCCCCAAAGATATGGCCGCCAGTGCCGGACGGCGAGCACCAGGCCGATGAGCTCGCGCTTGTACGCCGCAAGCGAGCGATGGCGTGGCGCCACCGGTCTGCTGAAGAAGACGATCGGATGGCCCTCCTGGATGAGCACCGCCCCGAACCCATATGTGGAGGCGTCACACTCGACCATGAACGACTTGGCGAAGTCCGGCAGCGACAGCACCGGCGCTGACGTCACCGCGCCCTTGAGCGCCGAGAAGGCTGCCGCGGCGTCATGGTTCCACGCAAACCCCTCCTTCTTCAGCAACGCTGTGAGCGGGGCTGCGATGGCGCCGTAGTTGTGGATGAACTTCCTGTAGTAGCCTGCCAAGCCGAGGAAGCTGCGCACCACCTGCGCTGAACGGGGCACTGGCCAGTCGTGGATGGCCTGGACCTTCGACGGGTCCATGGCGACGCCTTCCACGGAGATGACATGCCCCAGGTACACGAAGGAGGGCGTGCCGAAGGAGCACTTGGAACCCTTGACGAAGAGCCGAAGGCGCGCCAGCTCGGAGAGGACGACACGGAGGTGTCGCAGGTGATCTGCCCAGGTTTGACTGTAGATTAAAATGTCATCAAAGAAGACAAAAACAAACCGGCGTAAGAACGGGCGGAGGATGTCGTTCATGAGGGACTGGAACGCCGCCGGTGCGTTGCAAAGGCCAAATGGCATGACAAGGAACTCATAGAGGTCATCGTGCGTGCAGAACGCCGTCTTGTGCACATCCTCAGGCCGCATCCGGACCTGATGGTACCTTGATCGCAGGTCCAACTTGGAGAAGAAATGCACGCCGTGGAGTTCGTCGAGCAGCTCATCCACGATCAGGATGGGGAAAGCATCCTTCACAGTGAGCGCGTTCAACGCCCTGTAGTCCACGCGGAACCGCCACGAGCCGTCTGGCTTTTTGACGAGGAGCACCAGCGATAAGAACAACGAGTCACTGTGGCGAACGGTGCCCTGCGCCATCATGGCGGCGCACTGGCGTTCAAGCTCATCCTTGTGGGCCGCCGGGTACCGATATGGCCGGATAGCCACCGGCTACGCGCCCGGCTTGAGTGTGATGCCGTGGTCGCGGCCGCGTTGTGGAGGGAGGCCCGTCGGCTCGGCAAAGACATCGTCAAACCCCGCCAAGAGCTCATCGAGGAGGGAGGCCCTGGCCGCGGCAGCGCAGGGCCTGTGCGCGCCTGGGGCTGGTACGCCCGTCCAACACACCGTGCGTCCTTCGTGCTAGAACGAGACAGTGCCCGCGACCAGATCCCACACCAATGTCCCGAGTCCGGCCATCCAGTTCGTTCCCAGGACGATGTCGTATCCTGCAAGGGGCATGACAAACAAATCGATAGCGAAGGAGAGGTCGTCGATGGTGAGCGGAGCGTGACGGAGGACGCCCGGGCAGGGCACCTTCTCGCCATTGGCGACGGTGGCCGTCAGGCGTGAGTGGGGCTGGACCTGCATCTCGGTCCGGCGTGCGGCAACCTCCCCGATGAAGCTGTGCGTCAAACCAGTGTCCAGGAGGGCGATGAGGGGCGTCTCGCCCACCGAGACACGGAGCTGCATGGTCTTGCCGATCGCCACGCCCGCCACCGTGTGGAGGGAGAAAACCGGGCCTCCGGCTCCCCCAGCGTTGTCCGTGCCAGCGGCGCCGTCGGCCCCGGGTCGTCGATTTCCACGCCCTCAAGGAAGAAGATGCGCCAGCAAAACTTGTTATGGCCACGTGTATTGTTTTCAATGCAATTGAAACGCAGACCCAGGCATCGTCGTTCCGCCATCTCATCCGTGTCAGGCGGCACTAGTTGGCCTTTGCCGCAGCCCCCGCTGGGCGGCCATCGGGGCGCTGGCAGCGCCGGCTGCTGCTGCTGAGTCACCGGGGCGGGGGCTAAGGCGCTGGTGCGGGGATGCCGCGCGTGCCATGCCGAGGGTGCGGCGCCGCGGGCGCCATTCTCCATCAGTTCCACTTGATGCGCCAGGCTCATGGCCACGGCGAGCGCCTCCGGGTTCTGGATGCGGACGGCGTGGCTGAGTGGCGGTAGGAGTCCCCCCGGTGAAGAGCTGCATGCGCTGCGCCTCATCCAGTCCACCCGCGCGGTGGAGGAGGGCATGGAAGCGGTTGGCGTACTCCTCCACGGTCCCGGTGCGCCGGCACTTGGCAAGCTCGAACAGCGGCGCAGATCAGAGGGGAGGCCCGAACCGCAGGTTCAGGAGCTCATTGAAGCGCCCCCACGGTGGCGTGCCGTCGTCGGACTGGAGCTGGGTGTACCACAGCTGTGCGACATCGTCCAGGTGGTACGATGCCATCCAAACGCGCTCCTCCGCCATGGTCTGGTGCTGGTGAAAGTAGGACTCGCACTTGTTGAGAAAGAGCATCGGATCGGTCGTGCCGTCGAAGTGGGGAAAGTCCCACTTCTTGTGTTTGGGGTGGTGATCCTGATCGCGCGGTCCTTCCGGGCGGCGGCCGCCGTCATTGTCCGACGACGAGCCGGACTTCTCCTTCATGGCCGCCATGTCTGCCTTCATGGCCGTGACCTCCGTGGTGAGGGACTTGAGCGACTCCAACACATCAGCCAGGGTGGGCTCGCTCATGACGTCGGCTGGGAAACCGAGGAAGTGGCGGAGGTTGGGGATGGCGGCGGCTGGTGGTAGTGGGCGGCGGCGGTGGATGAGTGGGTGGAGCGGGTGGGTGAGGATCGTCGAGACCTTGATACCAGGTTGTCAAGGGTGTCGAACCCCCAACTAGCTGGACTGCGGCTACGGAGTTCGTAGCCGTCGGCCATCTTCTCCGATGAGGTTATTCCCCTCTACCGTAGGCTTAGATGAGAACGAGAGAGAGGTTTGGGAATAATGATCTTGCTTAATCCATTGTCCTTCGAGATTACAATCTAAATAGCCAATCGGCCAACAAACTTGGAAACCAACTAATCTTGCAAAGTAAGGAAACTAATCCCCTAAAACCCCGGCCTACTTGGTTCAGCCTGGCCGCCCGGCGCGCCTGCGCCCTCTGCTGCGCGTGCTGCGGCTCTCCTGATGTCCTAGGCCCGCCGCTGACGTGTGTATGTGCGGCCCCACATGACACTCTCCACGGTGTTAAAGCTTGAAACGTTGACACAAGGTCTACGCCAATTTCACTCGATTGAATCAGCAAAGGGAAAGCGTGACGGTAGTCTAGGTAGGCATCTAAACTCGCCTGAACTATTGGTTTATAGATAAATTGGAGCCTAAAATGCAAGCTTGAGACCTGAAATGATCATTTTCATGGTTTTAGGACAAAATTGAGCCTAACATTAGAGTTTGAAGACTAAACGGTCGCTTTGAAAGTTAAATGAGCCTCAAGTTATAATTCAGGGACAAAAACGGCAACTAGCGGAGCAGGCCAAGGAGAGCGAAGCCAGATGTGACCGGAGCTGCATTATGTCGTCAGTAGACTATGTACAGTGGAACACTGAAACCAAGGAAGCCAAGGAAATGAGTGAGGGCGTGTTTGGATTACCGCCACACTACGCCATGCCTAAAAGTGCGGTAGCCACACCCACTAACGCTGTTGTTTGGTTGTCTCCTAAGCTTTGGCTGCCACCAGCTTTCGCTCTGTCCTTTTGTTTCCAGTTCCCTGTCGTTTAGTGCATGGCAGCTGTGGCGAGATGGTGGCGAGTGTGGTGATGTTTTTGCCCACCACCGCCACACCGTGGCGTGGCGAACGACGGCCTACAACCAAACCGGCTCTCACACACATACATACACATCAGACCCAGGAAGTCAAAATCATTGAAAAACCCACTCACTACGGTTTATGTCTGCCAACTTTACTTCAAAGTCGTTCACTAGACTTCAATACACGTGATCTGCTTTCCTTTTGAATAATGGCATGGGATGCCAATCAAATATATCAGGGTTGCCATCATCAAAGGTGCACATGTCGATTTTTTTTTTTGAGACTTAAGAGGAATCAAACTTTTTTAAATTTAACTAGCTATAACTGCAATGTCATCATACTTATGTGCCCTGAGTTTCCACTTACAAGGAAAAAATAGTACACCATATTTAAGCATGTCAGATATATTACATAGACATGACCGTGTTGCTAGCTAAGATTTGAGATACCATCTTTTGCAGCCCATGTGGACATGGCATAGAGTATACGTCCCTTCCAACCCTGCAGGAGCCATTTTTGATCCACATTAATGAAAAAGTCCCTATGGTAGTTGTCCCTAACCTTCTCACTCACAGCCTTAATAATATCAAGATCCAGTGGCAGTTGCCTTAAGCCTGCTCTGTCGTTCCGTACTTGCCATTGCTTATATGTCTCGGGACGTTCCACCCTATCCAATCCCTCGCAGGCAACCACATTCAAAACTCGTCGTCCAAAGAGGTCTTGCTCAACGAACAAGCGTTGGTCATTGTCCCGTGGGGTCGCTGCATCCATCATGTCAAACATCGAGGAGTAATAGAACAATGCCTCCTGGAACCGTCCAAGAAAGAATGGTGTATTATGAAGGCCGTTCTCGACACAAAGGATGAACACATGTGGCCGCATCTTCCGGATGTTTTCGAGGACCATATCCCTAGGGCTTGGACCGTATATGCTCTCGGTGCCCTCGTCCATCAATCTCCCAAAATGGAAGAGGCCATTGACGACGAGCACCTCGTTAGGGTCAATGTCGATGTCATCAGCACAGACCGTCTCCCACTTTGTCGCGATCCAACGAAACCTGAATGGGATGCCACACTGACGAGCAAAGGTACTGAGCCGATGTCCAGTCTCCTCAACCCGAGCAGCCGGACAGAACCTTGGTTGAGGGAGGCCAACGAAGGTGATCCTCACCTCCGGTGGTCCTTCCTCCCAGGTTTGCGTCCCCCAGAAACCAAGCAGGGTTGGCCAGTGGAACCCGTAATGCTCGCCATAATCGACAATGTGCAGCTTCTTCCTCCTCCTACCAGCGACAGCCTTGCAGATGGTTAGGTTGGAGAACTTGAATGCCATCATCTTGAAGCAGGAGACCGCCAAGTACATCTGATAGGCCTTGATGAACTCCATGGCCGAGGTGTGCTTCACCATGAGCGACCTGTACAGATGGTTTCCGGTGCCTGCCAGCCGTGCTTCCAGTGCACCGGCAAAACAATATGCCAGCCTCTGTGTGGCATCTCCTCTAGGCGAGGAGTGCCGCTTGATCCTCCAAAGCAGCTCAGTCGCGGCAAGGCGGTTTCCTGTGGCCACCACCTGTGCGCAGCACAGGAGCATGGCGCGCAGGTCCACAGCCTCCTCCTTGTTGCTGCTCGCGCAAGAGCCAAGCTTCCTTTTGCCCTTCCTGGCCTTCTTCTCGGCCTCGCTGTCCACGGCGATGCTCATGTCCATCATCTTGTCGAGCAACGACTGGTACCCAACAAGAACGACGCTGTCGACCATCTCCCCTGTTTCCTCTGGCTCCGGCGCTACCACATTGTTTTTTCTGCCTGCCTCAGTCTCGGCCTCCAAGTTGTCATCCTGGTTATGGCGTTTCAGTCCAGCACAAGCAGCGATGCCGTGTCTGTCCCCGGCGGACTTGGAGATGGCCTCCAAGTGGGTGACGACGGTGTTGCTGGTGGGCAAGAACTTGTTGGCCTCTTCCATACCCTTGAGGAAGGCCTGGTTCAGCATGTCCATGGTTACCCTGTTCTGATGGATCGTCTCTTCTTCGCCGGCGCCGCCGAAGAGGAGTGTGTCGTGCTCTCCATCATTGCCAGAACTGCTAGCAGGCGTCATGGTCTTGCCCTCGTTCTGCCAGCTGAATCCCACGTTGGTGGGCAAGGGGGCGTTGTTGGCATCACCCATGGTGGGGAGGCCGCTGTCGCATCCGGTTCTTGCCATGTTGTCTGTGTATGGAGTCTTGGCAGCAGCAGAAAGGAGCTTCTGGGTGAGCTCGACTGGGTCGTAGGGCCAAGTTGTGTTGACATCCGAGTCCAACACGGGGGCAGCATCGGGGAAGCATGGCGAGAGGGTGAAGCCGCCGGTCCCTACTCCGGCACTGGTGTTGGCGGTGCACGGGCCGGAGCTGGACAGGATCACAGTGGACAGCTGCAGAGCTTGGTGGTCATTGGGATCCTGGTCATCACCAGGAGGGTGTGGAGGAGTTGGGGGAAGGTCAAGGAAGATGGAAGGGGAGAAGGGCTCCTCGGCCTCGCCGGTGTCGGCGACGTCCTCCGGCTCGGCTGCCATTGCCGTCCAGCCGGCCGGCGGTGGGAATAAATAAATTAATACAAATCCAAAGCTTTGTTTGGGCTGGCTGTTTGTTCCGTAGTGAAGACGAAAGAACAAGACGGAAATGGTGGAATGGATGATGGACAGGGCCGGTGCCTGGGTGAAGAATCAAAAGCTGTGACAGCAAGGAGAAGGTTCGGGGAAGGCAGACAGACAGATGCATGTGACCGGCGGCTACCCAACTGCATCCATCCGGTTCCTGTCAGTAGACTACGTACAGTGGACAGCGGGCTAAGGAAGCCGAGACGAAATGCGTTCGGTTTCAAACACGTCATCATATCATAATAAGAAACGATTTCTGTTGTCACTAGCTAGTGCTCCATTTGAAAAATGGAAACGCCGTACCCACTCCACAGCCATTTCTGCTGAGTGCTTTTGACGAATGTCATGGCCGTTCTAATTTGTTTATTGCACCATCTCCTTTTTCTTTCAGATTAGGCAAGGGGATGAAACCGGGTGAAATGCTATTATGGCACACGTAAAGTGAACTTCAAAATTAAATCACAACACAGATGACATAGACACGAAAAGTAAACCCACTAGTCTATAACTAGTTCATCAACCCGTGCTCTCGCACAGGCTACAATGTCATACCAAGGATATCAACATTAGTTATTTTTTGATCTCTAATACTAAAAATTAAATGTATATCAAATTATAGTGTTTTCTGTTTGTGCATTTTGTGACACAATAGACATAACAGATACAATGTAATTGCGATAAACTTATCAATTATTGATCAATCTATTTTTCATAGTATCACAAATCTAAATTTTATTTTCAATTATTATAACCTTTATTATTGATTGCTACAGATTTTTAGCCCTCAATTTATGTTGAAACTCTCGTCCTTATTATATTTTTATTGGCACTCCTTTTGTACTGAATAAAGACTTTAGGTTGTAGATTGCACTCTTAGGTACTATGATGGCATGAACAGTCATTTTAAACCTACTCAACGTTGCTTATGATATAGACACAAGTGAAATATTGAATTTACCATCAGTTTTGGATAAATAGAATGTGAACATAAGTGTCTGATGGGGTGGAGCGGCAGAGGGGAATACACGTGAGAGGGGTTGTGGGTTCGAACCCCCACGGTCATGACTTTGTGACTTTTTAAAAATATTTGAGTTTTAAAAATATTTTTTTTTGCTATTTGTTTCGTGTTTTTCTAGGCAACCATTTCTAGAGGCGGTTTCTTAAGAGAACTGCCTGTAGAAATCAATTTTTACCGGTGATTTTCAACCAACCGCCCGGTGGAAATGTGCCATTTTCACTGTCTTCTCCCACTGGCGGTTGCAAAAACACCAGTAAAAATGGCTGCCCAACTACTTGTACAAACATTTTCTATACTATTGAACACGGGCGCGGCGTGGCAGCGGCGGCAAATCGGCGGTCAGCACGTTGCTGGCGACGAGAAGGTGCCCACACTGCTGCTACTCTAGCGACTGAAACCCCGATCTCGCGGCGTGGCAGCGGCGGCAAATCGGTGATCAGCACGTTGCCGGCGATGAAAAGGTGCCCACACTGCCGCTACTGTAGCGACTGAAACCCCGATATTTCTCCCTCTCTAACTCTCTGCTCAATTGACTAAAAAGCAAACCCACTGCACTACGATGATCTCCTATGTGTGTGCTCCAACTTTGATTAAATGTTCAAGAGCTAATTCGATTTGGTGTGCAAACCATTAGCTCCCAAACATCACTACAAATAAACTGAAACTGAGTTCAGTTCAGACAGAGTTAATTACAGCAATTAGCTAATTTTAGCACTTAATTAAGGAATAACCAACTATCATCAAGTTCAACCAATTCCATGATGTCAAAGTAGAAGCTTCGTACTGACAAATGATGCACTGGTTGACATACTTTTATTTACGAAAAACAAATTTACACAGTCCCAAATATTGAAAAAGAATTGCTGAAATCCCAGACAGAAATTGTCACTTTCCTAATTCATTTCAAATTCAAATTTGAGTCCACTTTTTGAGCAAGTAAAAATGATATTTGGCCCTAGACCCTTAAATAAAGTTTATAGCATAGAATCTATACTACAACTTTTATTTAGAGCCCAACCCCAAAAAGTGAATAAATAATATACTTGTACTTTGGGACACACTACGGCACTAAAGCTCTGTAGGGGCGGTTGGTGATGATTTGTAGAGACGGTTTCTCCAATCGCCCCTACGCAACCGTGGCTAAAAATCCACGATTCGCAGAGGCAGTTATTTAACCGCCTCTACAAATGGTATTTGTTGAGGCGGTTTTAAATAGAACCACCCCTACTAATGCGATTTGTTGAGACGGCTTGAAACTACGTTCGTCTCTACAAATTAATTTGTAGTGACGGTTGAAGATAAAACCGCCCCTACAATATTTTTCCAAAAAAAGCTAAATTCAGGCTGTATCCAATTCGACCCGAACAGTTTATATACATATGGGAAATCATTCAAACAACACAGAAACAGTTAATTGACAAGTCCAACAATATCCAGACCATGACATATGTTATGAAAATATTAACATTCAATAATTACACAAGTCCTATAGCATTCACAAGTCGTATGACACAAGTCGCATTACATTCACAAAAGGATTCAACGACCTAAGCTTAGCCTTTCCCACTCGCGAAGATGTTGGTACCGAGGATTACTTCCTAAGTCAGAATTTGGGTCATGGTACGATCTCCTCACATGTATAATTTGATTCATTATGAAGTTGCATAAGTCGACCACTGAGTTCCAAGAGGTTGTCATCATTAATTGGTGTCCTACTCATTTCTTTCTCTTCCGGCCACTATATGAACAATTGTACATTTAGTATTTTATATCATAGGTGTATCTTTGAATGAAATGGTTGTACTACAAGTGAAGCATTTAAAATATACCATGTTAGGATGTCTTGACCGTTTTCACCAATGAAACTACACAAAATAATAAAAGAACCAATATCATTCACAAGGTGACATTTATAACAAGACCATTCTTATTAGTCTAATTATCAAATATAGCTATACGATGCATATATAACAAGGTGAAAATAAATATATTTGTCCACAACAACTTAAATAAATATATATTGCCATTTTCTTGATTATAATATGCAACTCTAAATAAAATTAATAACCAACAAATAACAGTGTATCCAATATCCTTCAAACGACACTAATTAAATTCTACTTTCTAAAATGAATTAACAAAATAAATAATAATAAACAACTACAATACAAAATTAACATTAATTAATATTTCAACCACCATCCTTCATTTGCACACTAAATTCTACTTTGCTAAAAAAATAACAAAAAACAAAATAAAAAACAAACCCTAGTTCTAGATCTAGATCTAGATGTGGATGAAACATTCATAAAAGCTCCTAATCCTTTACTCTAATCTTATAAAATCATGCTACATAAGGGCCCAATGTTATTCCCCTATCAAATTATGCCTAGCACCTTGAAAATTTACACCATAGTTGGGTGTGAAGCCCCATAGAAGAGAGAGAAAAAAAGTAATCCTTAATTAAAACTAAATTAACCAATAAAAACTCAAAATAATGATTGGAATAGCATTTACTTACCTTCTCTAACCCCTCCACCAAAGAAAATGAAATCAAAAGCTCCCCCCTAAAAGAGCAATTTTTGGGAGGTAGCCCAAGGGCTCCCTTCCTTCCTTCTCGGGCAGCAGTAACTGGCCCGAGGAGGAAGAAGGGAGGCCCCAGGCTCTATATGATCGTCATTTATAGGGGTGGTTCTATATAAAACCACCCCTACAAATACATTTGTAGAGGCGGTTTTATATACAACCGCCCCTACAAATATGGGCATTTATAGGGACGATTTTTAAACCCAACTGCCTCTACTATCTGATTTGTAGGGGCGGCTGAACTGGTGGGTGCCGTGCACGCCAACTGTAGAGGCGCCTCATGATTAAACCACCACTACTAAAAAAGGGCCGTTGCTATCTGTAGTAGTGACATTTAATAACTTGATAAAAGCATAATGTGACATTTATCACATGGAAGGATATTTTTGCAAAAAGGCAAATATAAAACCTACCTCAAATACAATTCTAAACATTTTTAGATCATTTTTGAGATCATTATCAACATGTATGTTGCACACATAACATTTGCAGTCACTCATATATTAGAAAGCATATATTCATGGAGTTTAAAAGGCAACATGCATGATCATTTGCAGTCACTTATGCTAGTGAAATGCAATGCAAAAGAAATACTTAACACCTAGGGTGTTACACATGCCTGCCATTGCTTAATTATATGTCTTCGGCCGCTCCACTCTATCTAATCCCTCACAGGCGACAACATTCAAGGCACACTGCCCGCAGAGGTCACGCTCAACCCGCAATCGTAGTTGATTATCCCCATGGGGTCATGACATCTATCATGTCAAATATTGCTGAGAAATATGATTGTCTCACGAAACCATGTGACAAAGAACGGTGAATTGTAGGCATTCACGATGGAAAGGATGAACACATGGGGACGCATCTTCTGGATATTATTCAGGACAACAACCCTAGGGCTATCCACGGTGACGCCATCATCCATCAAATATTCAAATGAGACAATGCTATTAACAATAAGTACCTCATCAGGCTCGATGCTAAGATCATCCACACGAATCATCTCCCACTTTAGCGCCGATGCTTCGGAACTTGAATGGCACGCCGAACTAAGCGGCACATCTGCTGAGGTGGCGCCCTGTCTGCTCAATCCAAGAAGATGGCGGAACCCTGGCTGTGGGAGGTCAATGCCTGTGAGGGCAGTCCCAATGGATAGTTTCTTGGGGTAGTTTCCAAGAGACAAAGAGAGTAATTAATGCCAAGTAGGAACTACCCTTTCCGATCCATGGTTTCTAACATAGTGTCTATATTAATGATAAGTTAAATGCAACACAAAGAAGGATTAGATCAACTGTGGCAAGCCATTTTGCAGATCAAATCACACAGCAGTTTAAATCAAACACCTCGCAAGTTACAACAAAACAATCCAGTACATTGCTTGGACTACCATTGGAGCGGACCTCAAATACGTACTCTGAAATCTTTATATATCTCCCCACACAAGGAACAACACAGTAACAAGTCCAACCAGCGAAAAGGTTATCACGCGACAAGTTTAGCCAGGTGAACTGACCCAGTTAAAAGTAATCTAATTAGATATCCACCCTAGCTTGTATATATGAAACTGGAAAACATTGTCCACGGTTACTCTACTTATCAAAAGATCAAAACGGTTGCAAGCTTGGCCAGTAGCTCCTTGAGAACACCAGGGCAGCTAGCGTTGAGCACCTCGAAGCCATCCGTTTCAGTGAACGAGTCAAGGTTGGCACTAGAACTAAGGAAATGAAAGCACGCCTCCTTGAGCCCAGGGCAATGGTGTCGATCAGCTAAAACCAACATGGTCGCCACATAGTCTGCACGTATGTGCTTGCACAGCTTCTCCTGGCAAACCAGCTTCATCCTCTCGAGGCCGTACCTGTCGGCGGCGGCAAGCAGGTGCTGATACAGCACCACCGCTTGGCCGTTGTCACCTTGCTCCTCGTGGTCGTTCTCCACTGGCAACGTGTCGGTGTAGACGAAGGCCAGCAGGGAGCCGAACACCTGCGCTTCCATGTCCTCGATTGGTATGACACCGCAGCCTGCTGCGTTCTTGCTCTCCTTCATATCACCAAAGAACTGCGCTCTGAACACCGGCGATCGCGCCGCGAGCACGCACCGGTGCGCGGTGAACGTCTCGCGACCCGCGACCTGGAACGTGACGTCGGCACCATCCTTGCGCACCAGCAGGTCGCCGAGGTGCTGGTGGAGGTCGGACGGGGGCACCGTGACGAATGCGTCGGCCTTGGCCGTGAAGGGCTTGATGGCGATGTCGAACCGGACGGTGAAGCAGCCGTCCTTGTTTAGGTACTCGTGCCGCTCCCGATCGTCCCTGGCGATGAAGCTGGGACACTCCCAATTCAAGTTGTTCTGGATCCTCAAGTTCTGGAACGAGCTGGCTCGGGTCCTGGAAGGCACCGGCCGGCCTTCTCGGTCGAGTAGGCTAAACTTGAACCATGCGTTAATAGGCTCATCAAGGATTTCGCAGTAACGGTTAAGGTGACCACTGAGGGTGAAGGACACTGTACCAGCAGTGGAATCAGTGGAGTAGGTGCATAGCCAGTTGTAGTTTTCTTTGCTGGTAGACCACGAAGAGTGGGAGGAGTTGGTAGGAAAAGAAGGCCTCCAGTCGAGCTGGGTACCCGCAATCTCGAACAGGTGGTGCTCACTCGCCATTATGTCCTTGACGACGGAGGCTCAGAGTGCTCGACAGTGGTGATGCCTGAGGCGCCTGGCTCGATGTTTATATATTAACACTGATGGACGACGACTGTCGACGATGTGGACTTTGGTATGCTGAGGTCTGAGCACCAAAGGTTGCATTTGTGTGGTGGATGCAGAGTGATAACCATGTGATAATAAAGGAAGGCCTAAAGTGCTTTCATTTGATCCCCACGCTGATGCTGCAATTTCGCTTTATTAGTCAGTAGTAATTCAGTAAATAAAGTCCCTTTATTCAGAATAGGAAAAGGAGACTTGCTTGCACATCTTTATGTTACCACTTCTTTTCTTTATCAAAGATTCCTCATTCCTCCCGCTTAATTTTCTTCCAGTAGCACAGGACGGTAAAAAGTTTTGCAGTTAATTTTAATAGATGATAGAAAAAGAGATGTTAAAAAAAAAGAAACATTGACAGTTGGGCTACAACTAAAGTTACTGCTGAACACGAAGACGGAAAGAATACCACTACTTGGCCCTAGTGACAATGCACACAACCACCGTACTGCTTATAAAAAGGACTAAAACACAACTAACACCTTCTTAAGAGGATACGTGGGCTGGCTATGTGACTTGGGCAACGTGGTCTTCTAGTATGCATATATAGTCTTGGAAGGCTCCTGGTTTTCTACAAGTCAGCTCGCAAAACACATCAACTAAGCTGCATGGTCATCATCATCATCATCGGTCTTCGCTTCATATCCTCCATTCATGTGGTGTTAGTGTAGATGTGACTGGCATCCGCATGGTCCATATGCGGGTATAATTGGTGGGGGTGCAGCACATAGTCATAGCTACACTAACCCATATGATGTTCAAACGAAATAGCATAACTAATGCACAACTACCATATTTTAACATCAAAATTGGACTTCTAGCAACAGCGATGAGATTTTGTGCTAAACATAAGGTAGATGTAATAACATTCACCATTTAATAAAATGAAGAGACATCATTGATCACTTGAGTGTAGTCATTGATAGAATGACAAAATCATGAACTAAAGATGCCACATATAGCAAAATATGTGTGATCTAGGATCAAGATCCCACTTACCTAAAGGAAATAGAACAAATAGGTCAATTATTTAACAAAGAAATTATAGAATCATCCATTGAAAGTAGATGCATTGCATTACCTATGAGGGATCATATTCATTTTCTTTTCCTTCCATGGTCACGAAACAATGGAACCACAACCTCATTGCTAACTTTCATCATCTCTTCTTTCTTTAGATAGCAAATATGTCCATGACTAACGCATTGATCACCCATGCAATTAGAAAAACTAGTTTTCACTATCATCATGCCCAAAAAGCATCTCTCAACTGTTGCAATAGTGACAAGCAATACTAGTACATGCTTCAAAAGTCAACAGAACAACGTATAACAATGACATTTCCCAGTCTACCATTTTTGAAGGCATTGCTCTTGATGATTTAACCCTGCCCCAGTCTGAAGCTGCCCACACAACCTAATGCCTTTTTCACTTGTTCATGATTGATATCTCTAATCATATCCCTTCTCTTAATTGATCGACTTACCATATTTAATAAGATAGAAAGCATGTTTAATAAATTGCTTACGCCCTTATGTTTTCTCACTGTTGCCACAATAACTAACTGAAGTTTGTGAACAGAGCAATGCACATAAAGGAAAAGCAATGCCACAATGACCCACCAGAGGTTGCATTGTTTGTACAGTGGATGCAGCTGGTTAATTAGAAGAGGGAAACTTGTTTGTGCAATGGTCAGGGTGATAACCATTGCATGCATGTGAAAATAAAGGAAGGCCTAAAGTGCTTTCATCTGATCCGCACGCTGACGCGGCAATGATGCTTTATTAGTCAGTAGCAAATCAGTAAATAAAGTTCCTTTATATAGCAAAGGAAAAGGAGACGTTCACATGTTTAAGTGACGACTTCTTTATTTTTTTCTTTTTTTTCAAAGATTCCCCCTGCCCCTTAATTTTTCCAGTAGCATGCCATTGTTTCTAAATGCATCTAACATAGTTCTAGGCAACCCCAGGAAAAACTGTGTTTTACTTGTCAACAATAACAAATGCTCTCTGTCCTTCCCCACCAAAAGTTTCAGACACCACCGTGACCTCGCCATGAACATGTACAGTTTTTTTCCCTGTAATACGATAATGCCCTGAATTCCATTACTTGAAAATTACATAATTGTAGAATGCATTCACACTAATATAACAGAGGTATGTAAGCCATTGTGGGAACTGAGAAGCAAATTTGATTGATTTTCTAAACATCCGTAAACAAATTTTCATATGTTTATGATGTTTCAGACAAAAAAAATTAATACCGCCCTTAGTAATGTAGAACCGCCATAGCTCCGAGAGATCAAAGGTCCCACTGAAAATAAATTAAATTAAATTGAGAAGCCAACCAAACAAAAGTTAGGTCAATTGGATCTTGAGATAGTAATAACGAATGTTAGCTAGAGGATGACAAAATTAATAGTCCTAAGTTTGGGGTTTAAAAGCTTCATAAGTGAAACTTTCACAGACCCAATTTATTTATTCCCATCATGGTTTTGATGGATCCAATTGACAAGTGCCTATACACTAGCTATAGTTACATATAAATGTAGTCATGTATGGAATAGATATCCTCATATACCATATCCACGAGTATTAGCTTCCCAGAACGCAAAAAAAAAAAAAAAGTATTAGCTTCCTATAAACGTTTGTACTAGCTAGAAGAGCGCTGCAAAAGTGGTAATGATGGATATCAAGTGGTTTGATGGGAAATGTATGCTTGCGGGCATCATTTCAGAGTTAAATCGATTTAGGTATGAAGTATAGGGCATTTCATTTCACTCGCCATATATAAGGCGATTGGAGAAGTTTTAAATAATGGTCAGGCTTAGATTAGATAGTTGTATTATTAAGAGGGGTAAATATACTTTACATATCAATTATCTAGTGTCACCTGAAAGGTTATCCAACTTGCATTGTAAGTAGACACGAGTGGCTGTTTGAAAAACATTTTGAAAATATTTGAAAATGCTAAAGTGCTAGGTGATGGTTATTCTATAGGAAACCAATTGGAGCTAGCATGCATTTGAAAGGTTTGAATAAAACCCTTCTCGGAGTATTATTTCAGGTTAGAGCATCTCTAAGAGACTCTTGAAAAACATTTTGAAAATATTTGAAAATGCTAAAGTGCTAGGTGATGGTTATTCTATAGGAAACCAATTGGAGCTAGCATGCATTTGAAAGGTTTGAATAAAACCCTTCTCGGAGTATTATTTCAGGTTAGAGCATCTCTAAGAGACTCTCAAAATATCTCCTAATTTGGAAATGACTCTCTAAATCATAATTTGAAGAGTGGACTTTAGAAAGACTCTTAGAGATGTCTTAGGTGGTCTGACTGGACCTTGGTACGGTTTTAACGCGAGGGTTAGCATGCAGGCACATGCTCTGGAGGGGGACTGCTTGTCACAAAGTTGACCATGTGGTGGTCTGATCGGTGGGGCATCACTCCTACTGTAATGCCGCGTCTGTGTAGAGGTGGATAAATGCCCACCCATGTCAATTAATTAAAAACTAACGAGCCCATTAAGGGGCCCACTGAGCCCATCCACAAGGCCCATCGAGCCAATTGACACGTCGCCACGCTACTCGCCAAATCCGTGCACCGCCACCGCTGCTCCAACTACTAGATCCACGCACCACCACCATTGCTCAATGCCAGATTCTCAGGCGCTCCACCACCACCGCCATGCTCCACCCCCACGGGGAGGCTAGATCTGCCACCAGAAGCTGCAGACCAGCCTCGCGTCGCCAGGAGCCACAGACCGGCCGTGCGCTGCCGCAAGATCGCTCCTCGAGCACTACCTGGAGACGGCCCTGCAAGCGCCGCCGGGAGTCAGCCCACGCGTGTTGCTCCCGTGTTTGTGGCCGGGGAGACCAAAGAGGTAAAGAGAGTGAAAGATAGAGAGATCAAAGAGATAAAGAGAGTGAAAGATAGAGAGTAGACTGCGGCTGATTAGGATTTTCCTTGTTTATATACATGAACTTGTTACCGGGTCGAATTGGGCTGGTGGTGGGCTCGGTCTCATTATCAGAGATAAGTCTTTTAAGAGGTATGAATATGAAAATGGCCACCATTTTCAGAGATGGACTTATTAAGAGGTTTGTCTCTATAAATCGATTTTGAGATATGACTAATAGGATTTGAACCTAAGCCACCAATTGGCATCTATTTGTGCGTTCTGTAAACAGAGAAGAAAAAAAATAGAGATTAAATCAAGGGAAGTTACATTGCAAGGAGGATGGACCATCTAGGCTAGGAAGAAAAACAAACAAAAGCACATCAGATTCAGTTGAATGGGTTCCAACACTCCACTCTAAAACTATATATGAAAACAAGCATAAAGATACGCAAAGAAAGGGAGAAACTAGACGACCTCTGCAATGACCACTCTTCAAAAAGCAGAACAAAACCAAGTCATGGTTGTTGGCTGGCATATATAGGATCATAATCTGCCTATAATTACTAATTATACAGAGTAATTCTCGGTGTTGAATTATCGACAGTGGCAAACAGAATCTTTATTCTTTACACAACCCTTGAACAGGTAACTTCCACTTTTCACGCTATCGGACTTTGTGTATGTGCTTAATTTGTGTTTGTGCTTAATTAGTGCATCAGGAAAAAAAATTGGGTTCGGACCGTCCACACCAGGCGATGTGCGGACGACCACTCAAACGACGACGCGTGGACGAGTTAACTCCCCCTCCATGCGCTGGCTCGCGACGTCATGCTCATGCATCCCAGTGCTGGCTTGCGTCGAACCCGGCTATTTTGCTTCGGCTCGCAAAGTTCCGGCTCGTACAGGAAAAGAGCCAACCTCCCACGTCGGCTTCATACACGGGAAAAAATCGCTGGAATCAATTTTTTACGGTAATGATACACCTAAGACGTCCGGACGCGTCGCCGCGGACGGACGCCGCCCTCCCCTCGCCCCGACGCCGCTCCTCCCTCCTCCTCCCCCCCCCCCCCGGCGACGGCACTCCTCCCCGCGCCCGAGCTCTCGCGCTCCCTCCCCCCCCCCCCCCCCCCCCGGCGGCGGCGGGCGAAGCCCCCGCGCCCCCACCCGCCCGAGCTCGCGCCTGCCATGGCGGCCCCAAGCCTGCAGGTACGCCTCCTCCAACTCCGGGCGGGCTTCCCCGGGTTAGGGGTTCAAGCTTCCTCCCCGGTGTAGATTCCGGCCGGCCGGCCGGCCGGCTTGGCGGCGGCCGCCGACACGGCGGGGTGGCGGTTGGCCGGGCGGTGAGCTCGGCGGGCAGGCGCCGCTGAAGCTGGGCGGGCCGGCCGGGCGGTGGGTATGGGTAGGCGGCGGGGGCGAAGAGGAAGAGGAAGAGGGGCGGCCCCTGCTGGCGCTTAGGTTTCGCCGAGCTCCGGCGAGCTAGGGCCGGGCGGTGGCCGGGCGGCGGGGGCGAGGGCGCGGGGAAGAAGGGCGCGGGGAAGGTGCCGGGCACGGGAAGGAGGCGGCGCCGCGGGGGAAGAAGGCGGGGCGGCGCCGCGGGGCGGGAGGCCGGCGCCCGGACGACGCGCGCGTCCGACGTCCGGCGCTACCACTACCGAATTTTTTACGGCAGGGAGAGATCAGGAGCGATCACGGCCTCCGCCGTACGTAGTTACACCATCGGTTGCAAGGAAAGTCTACAAACGTTTTTGAGCCATCTTTTTCCCCTTTGAGCTTGCTTTGTTGGTGGTGCATCATAAGCGATCTAATACGTACCTGTACTGCATCATAAGTAATGTCTAAGGAATTAGCTTTGGCGGCGTGGGCGTCACCGTCTGGAGGAGCAGCACTGAACTGAATGCAGGGTTAACCTCCATGGCCCCTGCTTGTCCAGTCCATGGCCTGTGTGGTTGCCGTGAAACTGTGGCAGCAGCCGTGATCACTCCGGCCCGACCCATTCCCACAAGAACCTGACAGCGGCTTTCAGCTTTTCTCGGTTAAGAAGCCAACGTGGGAGCGACACATTTTCCTGTACGAGCTGGAACTTCGCAAGCCGAAACAACTAAGCCGAGTTCGACGCGAGCCAGCGTATGGAGGCGGAGGTAACTCGTCCAAGCGTCGTCGTTTGAGTGGTCGTCCGCACGGTGCCTGGTGTGGACGGTCCCTAACCCAATTTTTTTCCGTGCATCATAACGGGGGACCCTATGAAACTGCACACTTGTGACATATGATATCCATTGGAACAATCGAGAAAAACTTTTACAGATACAAACGTAACAAGTGACAAATCATACGGTTTAATAAAAAAAGGCACCAAATTTACTCTTTCAAAAAACAAAAGACATCTATGGCAATAAGACCATTTTTGTTAGAGCTAGATGAAGGGCCTAAATATTGCCTTGAAAAAAAGGGCCTAAATAGCGATAGGACATTTCATTGAAAAAAGAATATAGTACACACATTACACGACATATCGAGAAATCGGTGAACGGCAAGCGAAAAGCTCTGGAATTAATACAGAGAAGATACCATGCACAGCCTACGACGACAGTAGAACAACCATCGCATCAGTTTGTGGGGAACAAGAATCCTAAAATATTTACTTTTTCAGTTGGGCAAATTTGCATCCAAGTAGTCGCCGCATACATTTGGCATTTATTATGCAGATAAGCAGCAACAGAAAATGTAGTTGAGTGAAAAGGAGTCGATTCTACCAAAATAATGGTTTTTGGAGCCAGCCGAACTAATGAGGCCGGCTACAAAATCACACAATTCGGCAGGGTGCTCGGCTTCCCAATCCCAGAAGTGACCGTTGCCTCAGCGACACCCGCGCGGCCGGGGGAGGGTGGCGAGAGAAGGGTAAGCTCGCAGCAAGGACCCCCGGCGGCGTGAGAGAGAGAAGGGACAGTATTGCGGTGGGCCGGTATTTGGTTCCTAGGGTTGTCCTTGGATCCACCTAATGAAGGGCCGGGGCGCCTGGTAGTGAAGCAAGGAGTAACCGGTGGTTGGGCCTGTGGTAGTGGGCCACACGATGTATTTGCGCCCTTCATTTCTAGTGTGGGCCTTTTTCTGTTAATAATGTTTAATTGGAAAGAAAACAATCAAAGAAAGGCCGGTGGGCAACATTAGACGTCATTAGATGTCTCTCTGATGTCTATGTATATGTATGTTTTTTCTTGCTATGGTCCCATCATCTTGGAGAAAGAGAAGAATGGAAAGCTTCGCCAAAATTTAGTTTGTGCATCAAGGGCGACAATCGAATTTTTAACCGAGGCGTGCAAAACCGATTAACTGAGGCATTTCTTGCAACTGCCTCAAAATGAAGGACACGGTAAATGAAAGCTTAACCGAGGCGGTTAGAATGTCTGTCTTGCTAAATCAAATAGAAAACAAAAAAAGAGAAAATCCATGGATAAGCCCATCGAGCCCATCCACATGCCGCCACCAGGGAGCGTCCTCCATCGTTGACTTCACTGCATACGCAGGCCCAGAGGCCGGATCCGTCGGAGCCACGAGCCCCGGCCTTGGCCGGATCTAGAGTAGGAGGTGTTGGAGTGGTGGATGACGCCAAATGTGGAGGTGGAGGAGGTGAGGACGGCGCAGGGGAGGAAAGAAGGAAGGGTGAGGGACACGCACCATGTACCTGCACCAACGCTGCCAGGGCCGCACCGTGCTACGCCGCTGGGAGAGGGAGGGAGAGAGCAGAGCGCTGTTGCTGCTGTGGGAAAGCTGCCTGAATGAGGGATGGAGAGAGGGAGAGAGGGAGGGAGTGGGGCTGCTCGGGAGAGGGAGAGGGAGAACGAGGGAGAAAACCGTAGAGACCCGTTTACATATGATTACTGTTATCTGACCGTTGTGGGCTAGCAGGCCTGATTTATCGGGATTGTTATGGATATAATGTCTGTCTCGGTTAATAGTTAATTATTAATCGAGGCGGTTACGTTAGGATGGCCACCTTGGTTAATATGTATTAATAGAGATAGATATTATAAAGATGTGCATGCCTCGGTTAATCTATTTTGTGAGGAGATTTTTGTAATCGCCTCGGTTAGTAAAAAATAACAACCTCAGTTAATACTAGACATTAACCAAGGTGGTTGAAGTTTATGCCTGCCTCGGAGGGTGTTTTCAAGAAGTCATGGTAAATCTTTCTTGTAGTAGTGCCAGTTAGCGAGGAGTTCGATTAGTTTAGACTATAGTAGGCATGTGTGGCTTATCTCTCCTCCATTTGGAGTTTGTAATATAATTGGTGATCAATAGAAGGAGGGGGCTGTTTCTCAAACAAAAAAAAATCTATGTATGCCCGGTGGCTATTTATAGCCAAAAGGGTCATTAGTACCAATGGCCATTTGTCTGCTTACTGTAAACCTGGTCTAATTATCGCTCGGCGCTTGTATAACATTTTCCTGTCAAGAATGACAGTATATCCGAGCTGAATCTGAATCTTTGCTGTCCAGTTGAATGGCGACAAAAGTTCATTTGGTGGCCTAATGCATCCAAGACTACAGATGCGAGGGTCCATTATAGAATGTCACTTAGAGATGTGGAGTAAGTCAAAAAAGATCCATTTGGTTCTACATGACACCATGTGATGTGAATCACTGAATTGTGATAAGTTCGGGACAAAATAATGACTTTTTTAGTTCTAAACCGATGACAGCGTAGAATAAGTCTAGAGATCTATAAATGCTATTTAGGAGTTTAGGGATATCTAGATGATAACTAATGGCAAATTTAGCCAGGTGAACTAACCCAATTAAGTAATCTAATTAGATATGTGAAACGAGTACTCTTGTATACATGAAACTGGAAATCGTACCATTGTCCACGGTAGGTTATTCTACTCATCAAAACTCAAATGATCAAAGCGGTTGCAAGCTTGGCCAGTAGCTCCTTGAGAACAGCAGGGCAGCTAGCGTTGAGCATCTCAAAGCCATCCGTTTGAGTGAAGGAGTCAAGGTTGGCACTAGAACTAAGGAAATGAAAGCACGCCTCCTTGAGCCCATGGCAATGGTGCCGGTCAGCTAAAACAAGCATGGCCGCCACGGTGTCTGCGCGTATGTGCTTGCACAGCTTCTCCTGGCAAAGCAGCTTCATCCTCTCGAGGCCGTACCTGTCAGCGGCGGCAAGCAGATGCTGATACAGCACCACCGCTTCGTCGTCGTCGTCGCCATCACCGTGCTCCTCGTGGTCGTCATCGTTCTCCGGCGGCAACGTGTCGGTGTAGATGAAGGCCAGCAGGGAGCTGAACACCCGAGCTTCCATGTAATCAATCGGTATGACGACGCCCGTGCTCTTGCTCTCCATCATCTCGCCAAACATCTGCGCTCTGAACACGGGCGACCGCGCCGCGAGCACGCACCGGTGCGCCGCGAACGTCTCGCCGCCTTCAACCAGCTGGAACGTGACGTCCGCGCCGTCCTTGCACGCCAGCAGGTCTCCGAGGTGCCGGTGGAGGTCGGACGGGGGCACGGTGACGAAGGCGTCGGCCTTGGCCACGAAGGACTTGACGACGGCGATGTCGCAGCGGACGGTGAAGCGGCAGCCGTCGTTGCTAAGGTACTCCTGCCGCTGCAGATCGTCCCTGGAGATGAAGCCGGGACACTCCCACTGCCACGTCTTCGGGAACAGGCAGTTCTGGAACCACTACTGGAAACTTGAAATTCCCTGACCAACGTCAGGCAAAACTGGAATTACCCTGTCGAGCTAGCCCTGACGGTATTTTTATTTTCTCTGACGGTAAAAAATTTTATAGCGATATTTTTATTTTTTATGACTATACGCACATTTTTATGCCGATATTTTTATTTTCCTTGACGGTAGTGCACCGTGAGGGAATTTCAAGTTTCCAGTAGTGAACGAGGTGGCTCGGGTCCTCGACGGCACCGGCCGGCCTCCCCGGTCGAGCAGGCTGAGCTTGAACGATGCGCTGACGGGCTCGTCGTCGTGGGTGCTTCTGTAAGGAAGACTGCAGATGGTGAAGGACGCTGTACCAGCAGTGGGATCAGTGCAGTAGACGCATCGCCAGGTGTAGCCTTGTATGCAGGGAGACCACGAAGAGTCGTCCAAGTCAGAAGAGAGCTTGAAGTGAGGACCCGGAGAGCTGCCGTCCAGCCCGGTGGCCGCAATCTCGAACAGATGGTGCTCACTACTTGCCATGGTGGTGATCTGAGCACCATAGGTTGCAGGGATATATGCAGCTGGTTGGATGAGGATAGCTGGTATGAGGAATGGTGATAACGCTGTTGCAAGAAAGGCGAAACCCCAGAAGTTCGTCACGCCAGAAGTTGTGCTATCATCTCATCCCCAAGCTGACGCTGAAAATTAAAGGTGCTTTATTTCATAGTCAGTAGTAAATCACTAAATAAGGAATCTTTATGTGACCACGTCTTTTCTTTCTTCTAAAGATTCCTCCTGCAACGTAATATTTCCCAGCACCATGCCATTGTTTCTAAATGCATCTATCGCGGATGCTCTAAGCAACGTAGTAACGAAAGCAAGCACACACGCCGGATGCTCTAGGCAACGTAGTAACGCAAGCAAAAACTGTGTTGCTAGTCAACACAAACAAGTAACGGCACCAGATCTATGTCTTTCCCCAACAAAAAATTTCAGGCACCGCGGTGACCTCGCCTCGCCAAGAACAAGTACAGTTTTTGTTTTTTCTATAACACGGAAATGCCCTGAATTCCATTATCTGAATGTAACATAATTGTAGAATTCATTCACAGTAATATAACCAACAGAGAGTGGCAAACCATTGTGGAAATTGAGAAGCAAATTGGATTGATTTTCTAAACATCCGTAAATAAATTCTCATGTTTATAAAGTTTTTGACAAAAAAAAAGAAAGAGTTAAACACACCGGCAGCCTTTAAACTTGTGGCATTATGCCAATTAGACCCACGAACATTCAAAATCAAAATCTGACCCCCTAAGACTCTCCACAGCGTGAGTGATGCTGAAAAAATTTTAAACTGTCATCTAAACCAGTGCTTCAATTCTATATGTTCCTACAGTGTGGGCACCTAGGTTTCCCTGTGTGTGCGCATGCAAGTGTGTCAACAGAGAGATAAGGAGAGATAAAGGAGGCAGCTCCTCCATTTATTTTTCTTGGAAGCCGTTCTTCTCTCCCTCTTCTATTTTTTTACTTGCATGTAGCACCTGGGTGGCGCTCCTCCTGCATGCCACCTGCCACCTGTTGCGCTCAACATTGTGAGAAAGGGAGAGCGAAGCATCGGTGAATCTACCTGATCCGGTGCCAACTTTTTTTCTAGAGCTCAGCACCGGCCACAATAATTGGCACCGGTGCTTGGACCCTCTCTCCTCTCCAAGCACCGCAAAAACCATATATTATGGGCAGTCTAAAGTTGTTAAGTGGTGCCACTTAGATCCACGAACTTTTAAAATTGAAATCTGACCCCTAAACTTGTTAAATTATGCCACTTAGATCCATATAGCTTCAATCAACGTTGACTAGGATATTTTTTTAAAAAAAATTAGCCTGCTATGCACATGTTCTATCTTCATCTCTCTTATGTGCATGGTGTTTGTGGCCATCGGTGGACACGCCTGCCATGCTCGCAAGCACCAGTGGAGTGCGTTGTAGGAACCCCGTTAGTAAGTACTATTGCGTGGCATTGTCCTTGTTCACTGGCAGCAGCATGACACTTCGTTTGCCGCCACAGAGCCGGCCGCACGGCAGGACGACAACAGGCAGAGGAGGAGGTGGCCGTCACCAGGATCTGCACAGCTGCATGCGCCCCACGTTAGGCGGCTGTCTCTAGCTTGTCCTGCCTGGTAGCCACACCTGTGCTACTTCCTACTGGTGCCCCGCGCACGAGAGAGGACGAGCTAGAACATGAGTATAGCAGGGTGTTTTTTATAAAAAATTATCCTAATCAACGTCTATCAAAGGGTTATAGACTTACGTGGTACCATTTAACAAGTTCAGAGGATTAAATTTCGATTTTAAAAGTTTATGACCTAAATAGTACCACCTTGATTTTGATTTTTAAAGTTCGTGGACCTAAGTGGCACAGCATTACAAGTTTAAGGGCGTCTCTAATGGTTTTCAAATAGCTAGTCTAAGAAATTCTATTGGCTCTTAATATCTTTGTAAATAGCTAGCTAGATGTCACACGTCCAATAAAGACGGTGATAAATTACGGAGTTATTGGGTCAAAGGGAGGCCCAAAAAAGGATCCAGCGGAGGATGGTGGGCTCCACGGCCTGCCCTAGGAGGAGGGCGACGTGGAGCACCAGGGGAGGCGGCGGCTACCTTACCCGCCGCCGCCGCCGATCTTCGCCGCAAGATACCTTTTTATTATTATTAATTAATTCGGACAGTTAAGATTAGGAAACTTGAAACCCCGTGTTCAATAAGGACATTCCCATTAGAGTCTACTTGGTACTATAAATATTAGATCATTGTAATCGGATAGAATCAAGAAAGTAATTGGGCTAAGTCCCATTATTCTAATCACTCTACGCTCGCGCCTTCTCGTTCCTCCCTCCCTCTCCCATGCCGCCGCCATAGCTGCCGCCCCCTGCGCCGCCGCACACGTCGCTGCCCTCACGGGCGCATGCCCCTCCCTCTCCTCCCTCTTCTTCTCTAATCTACTAGCCCCAATCCACCCTCCCCGCTGTGTGTGTTACAACTGGTATCAAGAGTCCAGGAGGATTCAAAGATTAGATCTAATGGCTTCCATCACCGTCGATGAAATGCGTGAGCTACTCCGTGGATTGATCGACCTCAACAACCGCGCTAATGAGATGCAGGAGCGTGCTATGGCAAAGGAGCGTGCCCTCACCGATGAGATGAATTTACGCGACCTCGACAGCCGCCTCCATGCCTTGGAGCGAGAGCTTGCACTACAAGAAATATGTAGATTTATGACAAAACATTCGTCAACGTTCGTCATAAATCATGCGTCAAGATCCATGGTTTGTGACGTTTATATGCTTGTAGAATGTCAGAGAACATGTTCTCTGACATTCTATAAACATATAAACGTCACAAACCATGGACCTTGACGCATGATTTATGACGAACACTTTGTCATAAATCTACATATTTCTTCTAGTGTTGCCTCCATGGGTGCCCCCACCATTGACACCCCTACGATGCTCGCCAATGTCTCTGCGTGCGTCAACGACTTCACCAATGTCAAGATCGCAGATGAGATGCCCGCAGAACCCACCCGCAGGAAGGAGGAACTACTGCCGGCAAAGATTGAGCACGCCATCAACATCCTAGAATTGAGTCCAAATAGATCTGCTAAATCAATTGCTCGCTTCTACGAGCAACGCTTCGTCGCCATGCTGGAGAAGAGCAAGGTGCCAATGGCACTTGTGGCTTTGCCACCAATCGTCAGCGACACTGTGGTCACTATGGCCCGAGCTAGATCAGATATGGACACCGCCATTGATGACAACCTTGCTGCAGGAAAACAAAGTTGAGATCGTCATTGACAAATTCTTCGTCAACACCATGATGGAGGAACCCGTCGTCATCGGCACTCAGCAGGGCGGTGGCGCGGTCACCCCACTAGGCGTTATGGAGGAGCGCGCCCTCATGGGCGCAGTCACCTTCAGTGCCAAGGAAAAGGTTGTCAGCAGCAATTCGCCATAGATAACAGATCCAATTGAGCGAGAGGACACCGAAGATGCCGTCATCAGCGCTCGCAACAGCCAGCTGTTCATAGATGTTGATCCAGTCACCAGATTTGACACCTAGATCACTTCCAATTTTGTTAATACAGTTGAATCTCTGAAATATTCTGATTGAAATCATGTATTCACTGGGAGCAACGCCATCAACAAGATCCAACCTAAATTGGATCTGGGGAACATCATCATAGACACTAGAATCACAGTTCAGCATGATGTCACTGACAACTTGAGCGTTGTAGAGCAGGATCACACCCCCAAGGGCACCGCTATTCGCAACATGAAGTACCGATCACCACATCTAATATGGATCTGGTACAGAAGGATGGTATGGATGGATTGTTTACAGTCAAGCAAGGAGCTGTTGTCAATGATAACATAGCAAACACCGTTGATGGCTGCGACATGGGACGCTCGGACTAGGATGAACACCTAGACAACAACTTTCCTCGCCAACTGGTTCTTTGGCCACCGATAAATCAGGCGTTTGGGACTAAACACCAAGCATCGTTTGCAAAGGTATCATTGACACCACTCAATTGGCCACCAAAACATCAAATCAGTATAAGCAATGAGACTAGTTTGAATTACTTATTCATGACTGGCTCTGGAGATCTGCTTAGGATAGTGGTTACACTACATCATCCATAGAAAGAAGGGGATGACCTAGTTGGCATGGATGACAGTAATGATAACTATAAGCAAGCTGAGGCCCCTTATAACAAACCAATTGGGTATGCAATCTTTAATTCAGTAAATTCAGAATTGATATACATGCCCTTGATGGAGATCAAGCTAGCAACGGACACGGAGATGTCAGCCATGGTAGGCACCACGTTCAGCACCAGCAACTAAATGCTTATAAACTTAGATACACCAGGATAGATAAGATTGGAGCAACTATAACAGCAGCTGCTACACAGCAGGCCGGATACACCACCAGACATTGGCGCGTTCAAAAAGGATGCTGTGATTATCTCAAGTGGAGCGTCTTGTCAGGTTGCAACAAGCAATGGATAATCAACGGAAGCGCATGCAATTTTAAATCGTACAGGCAAAACAACTCCATGGTTCATCTGCTTCGTAGCCATTGGTGATGCACCTCCCACGGAACGAAAAAGCGACATCAACATCAGTACCATGGGATTCACGCTCTACAAGATGGAGATGATCGTGCACACGCCCACGACGGCCGGCGGACTACATCGACAAAGGGTTCAACGACATCAACAAAGACCACCTGAATTTCAGCGCGGGCGTCTTGATCGGAGAAAAGGGGAGTTCTATCACAACATATAATAAAGACAATGACAAATTATGGAGTTGTTGGGCCAAAGAGAGGCCCAAAAGAGGATCCACCAAGGATGGTGGGCTCCATGGCCTGCCCTAGGCGGAAAGCGGCGTGGAGCACTAGGGGAGGCGGTGGCTACCCTAGCCGCCGCCGCCGAACGAGCGGGCAAGGGCGGCGGGCCCCACCGTGGCCGCCCGCCACCGCCCGCGTGAGATCTTCGCTGCAAATTACCTTTTTATTAATATTAATTAATTCATACATCTAAGATTAGGAAACTAGAAAGTCCGTGTTCGATAAGGACTTTCCTGTTAGACTCTACTTGGGACTATAAATATTAGATTATTGTAATCGGATTGAATCAAGAAAGTAATTGTGCTATGTCTCGTCATTCCAATCTCTCCGCGCTCGCACCTTCTCCTTCCACCTCCCTCCCTCCCTCCCTTTTCACGCCGCCGCCCTAGCTGCCGCCCCCCCTGTGCCGCCGCATACGCCGCCTCCGGCCGCCCTCTCGGGCGTGTCCCCCCCCCTCTCCTCCTCCAATCCCATCGGCCCCAATCCACCCTCCGCTACGTGTGTGTTACACTAGATGAGACATAGAAATAAGAAAAAATTAACACTATAGTAGAGAGTTATGTGAGAGATATTTAAAGGAGATTGTGCTGGACTAGCTGTTTAGTAGTCGCTAGCTATTTGATCTCTCTCCTTAACAGCCAATGGAAGTGTTACTTTTTTATTATTTTTGTGTCTCATCTAACTAGCTATTTGTAAAGATGCTCCGATAGCCAATGAAATTTCTCCTAAACTAACTATTTGACAACAATTAGAGATGCTCTAAGGGCAGCGGGGCAACCGGTGTATTTAACTCAAAAAGAAGAGTCGTACCACCATAGAACCACAGCTCGGAGAGATGAACGGTCCCACTGAAAAAATTGATTGAATTGAGAAGCCAACCAAACAAAAATAAGATCAACCGATCTTGAGATATAGTAACGACGAAACAAGTAATATTAGCTTCAGTATGACAAAACTAATTCATCCTAATTTTGGGGTTTAAAATATTACAATAGATCTTCATATATGAAACTTTCACAAACCCAACTTATTTATTCCAAGCATGGTTTTGATGGATCCAATCAACAGGTGCTTATACACTAGCTATAGCCACATGCATATTATATAAACTACGAAATATGCCCGTGCGTTGCAACGGGTAACAAAAGGTTATTTATTTAATGTTTGCTCAACAATAAAAAGCTAGATAATATGTTTATGCTTATAACTGTGTTGATACCTAGTATGCACTCGCAATAGGCCGCGCAGCCAACTATTGCTTTTGCACCTCCGTATCAGAATAGCTTGCCATCTTCTGAATCTTTTTCATGCATCCAATTTAGAATGCACTTTTATATAAGTGTGTTTAATCCTTGCTATTACGATTCTTAAACTTTAGAGATCTATTATAACAATTCATCTATTCTAAAACTTATAGTTATAGTTCTTCTTCTACCTAGTCCTTACTATTTTCTACGTCTTCCAAGTACTTGGGCCTAATGTCAGACCGCATCTTTCGAATGGACCAAAACACCTCTGTGGCTTGTCTTCGTCTAGTCGCTAATATGTGGGACTTACATAGTTACATGTCAAGTTCTTAACCTCCGGCCATCTTCCTACTTCGATCTCCTTTGTCAGAGGGGAAACGGCTGCTACAGGCCCAGTCGAAGAAACTAAATTCTAACAAAGTAGCTTCACTTCGTGCTACAACAATCAAGCTAATGCGTGTGCACCAAATGCAACACTAACATGTCACCGCCATGATGAACGTCGTGGACTTGTGGCCATCGGGCTTGACCTTTCCACTCTAGCAGCCTTGGGGATCTGGTCCCTGGCCTCGCATCATAAGGACCACATCGTCCAGGAGGGGCGACGCATGGTCATCATGGAGTATGAGTGTGAGCCCCCGCTCTCGACCGAGGACGGTGCCAATGTCAAGGTCAAGCAGATGCGAATCCTGCTCCCGGATGCGCTCGACGGTGTCGAGGGCAACAGCGGGTTGTTCGACGAGGTCTCTGAAACACCGGCAAAGTGAAGGAGAAGGCGTTAGACATCTAGCATGGTGCAGTCGAAGCATCAAAGGACAGGGCCACAGAGGAGCACGCAGAGGACGCTGCCGAGCACGTGGCGGACCCCCGCGAAGGCCGAGGAGGAAGTGAAGCGAAGGCGAGGGCCGCCGAAGTGCGTAAGAACCTGACAGACATCGTGCAGCGGCGTGAGCGATGTGGCGTCGAATGCAGCCGCATACCTCCTCAACGCGCCCCGAGAGGCGGCGCACCGCAACAGCCATGATGAACCTCTTGGGCTTTGCCACCACCTACGGTGCCTGCGTGTGGGGTGACGTTCATGTCCAACCACATGCTGATCGTGGCGCTGCCACGGTAGCAGCTGGGCATGCTGCAGAGCAAGCTGTTCCCAATGTACTTCCGCACTGTGGCGTACGGCGTCGGGCTGGCGCTAGCCAGACACTAGCTAGGGCGCGAGCGGAGGTCCCTGGCATCGCGTGCGCAGAGTTTAAACCTTCTCGCCGCACTCGGACTGGTCCTTGCCAACATGCTGCTGCTGGAGCCGAAAGCCACCAAAGTATGATGCAATTTCTCTTTATCTATCTATTTATTTATTGTTTATTTGATTATTTCTCTTCTCCTTTTATCTCTATGTTTAAAATTTGTTACGCGTATTGAGAAATAAATATTTCTTTTTGGAAGGAAACAGCTAAGAAAAAAAAAAAAAATTCAACACGAATTTATCAATCAAAAAGTTGGTATTTAATTTATATTGATCGGTTGTACTATTTTATTACATATAAATAGCCTTTATTTAATAGAACATTTGATTTGTTTTGATTAATATTTAAAAATGAATCGTTGTCATATTAAGACTCCTTTCTAGTAATTATCTAGTTTTTTATTTAAAAATAGTCTTTGTGTAATAGAATCTTTGTCAGAGTTGTATTCCAATCCGTAAGTGTTAATGAGTACTATCCTGTTCTCCTCTCAAGACTCCTTTTCTAGTATGCAAAGAACTCGTTCTCGTCTCAGGACTCCCTTTCTAATACTATCCTGTTCTTTATAAGGAACGGCAGGGACAAAAAAATTCAGCCAATGTGATTAGATGGAAGAAAGGGAGATGGACCAAAGAAATTGATGGACGAAAAAAGATGGACTGAAATTTTGTCTCTTTATTATTAGGTAGAGATGTACATGTAAGGAACAGGCATCCACGTGTAGTCAGTGACAGAGCCAGCTTTTGCTTAAGGCTAGGGTCTATGAGAACATACGAAACTATAGGGTAGAACAAAACGAATACCTATTGTCTAGTGAAATGGGTTATCCGCATCTTCCATGTTCTCAACCAGCTCTGTATACACATAAGATCAAAATATTAATGAAATACGTATGATAGACATGTTTCTCTATCTAGACCAACGCGTTGAGCATCAGGGCTGAAACATGATTGCAACGTTCTTGGTCTTTTCATCATGCAGATTCTTTATTGCATCGTTCACATTTCTAATTTCGATCAATCGAATTATCCAATTATCTAATTGTAATACTAAAATCGAAAAAAAAAAATCAGTACAGAATAATAAGGCCTACCACTACCGGAGGCAGCCGGGTAGGCAGAGGACTCCAACCGGGGGCGGTCGACGGGATGGGTGCTGCGCTAGGGCTGCATGGAACTGGATTCAAGGGCGGAGGCCGCCAACAGCTGGACCTGGAACTCGACGGCAGCAACGGCCGGCGCGATGCCCTGTTGCTGCCTGCCCTGCACTGCCGGGCGGGATCCCAGAACCTGGGATGAGCGGCGCCACGGCAGTCTCTAGCTCTTCCCCTGCTGGCAGTCCCCTGCCTCTTCGGCTCCTCGCTCCGCCCCTGCTCCGGAGCAGCGAGCGGCGAGCGACCTCACTTCCTCCGCAAGCCCCATGCGCCCACGCGCTCGTGCTATAAGGAACGGAGGGAGACGGACCGACGATCAGGCTTGAGTGCCCTAGCTTTGCTCTTGGGCCTTTGGTATTAGGCTGGAAAAATACAGGGGTATGTGAAGTTAACATGCCAACGACTAGAGCCTGGGCGTAGTTGAGCATAGAAAAAAGTCTACATGATCCTTTGAAGTATTGGCATATGTATAATCTAGTCTCTCAAGTATAAAACTAGTAACAAACACATTAAATTTTTGGAAACCAGACAAATAACCCCTTGGGGCGGTTTTGGAGGGTGGTTTTGCCTACGTGGCCCTCTAACTTGGCATGCAGTGCCACGGTGGCTGCGGGGCCAAGCTATAAGATAGCAGTGTGGACTTCTTAACCCCCTCCTCAACTATGAAACCATCTATTCCACCTCTGAACTTTCAAAAACCGGTCAAATTACCCTCTGGAGCGGTTTTCAATGGTGGTTTTGCTACAGTAACATAGTTTTTGCCTCTATTTATATTTATTTTGGCTAAATCTTGAAAAACCTATTAAATTACAGAAAAATCTTAAAATAAAAACCTAATTTTATTGGACTCCACATGAATAGATCTACACAGTGAATATATAATATGGTATGTTTAACTATAAAGTTTTCATTGTAACTTTAATCTATATTTTTCTATAACTATTTGGAATAATTCATATTTGTAGTTTCTATGACCAAATTGCTGTGAAATTTTTATGGTGGGTTTAATATTATATGCTTGAACTGTAGCAAAAATTTCATACTCGTTGGATCATGTATATCATATATCACATGTGATGATGTCCTGGTTTCTGAGTATCGTACATGACTACGTGCTCTAAACTTTTTTAAATTTTGACCGTGGCATACGTATATGATATCATGACTTGTCGACAAGTTTCATAATTTTTAGAACTCATTCGTATTTTATATAATTAAAAAAACCACCCGTACAGAAGTGGACGGCCTTGTCCTATGAGCATGTTGATCGAAATTTCGAGACAGTTCCCAGATTTAGCCTAAATTAACACTAAGAAACAAGAATAACATTTTTTGGAACGAAAGAAATCTAATATTCGATGCACCTGCAGTTCAAACATACAGTATGTAGAAAAATTTAACAAAACAAAATAATCAAGCGAAATATACCAAAAACTAATGAAAAACTCACATATTCCAACATGGTGTTTGTGATAGTGTAGTAAAGCTTTAAAAAAATTGGTGCAAAAAAAAGAAATTATTTTGCTGAGTGTCTAGGTTTGGCACTCCGCAAAGCTAATTCTTTGCCAAGCACCAAACGGCTGGCACTCGGCAAAAGAGACGGCACTGGATACCGTCTGGACCCGCAAATCCTTTGCCGAGTGCCCTTATTTGCAGAGTGCCGTGCCCTCGGCAAAGATATCCTTTGCCGAGTGCCGTTCTGTGCCGAGTGCCTAGCACTCAGTACAGACTTCTTTGACGAGTACACTATTTTGTCGAGTGCGGCACACGGCAAAATATGTCTTTGCCGAGTGCACGAAATTTGGCACTTGGCAAAGGCTGCCGAACTCGGCAATGTCTCAGTTTCTTGTAGTGAATGCCCCTAAAAGTGCCACCTCTTTTAATTGAATTCTATATAGAGGAGCTATTAATAGCAATTTTTGGAGTGCATGAGACCATCTGATGATCATGGCTCCTAAAAATGTTCGTCTCAATTAATTAGGGGATTTGTCTTCTAAAATTCTTTTTATTAGTTTAATATACTATTCTCGATCAATTTGATTATACTTAGAATGGTTTGACTTTAACAAGTAAAGATTCTTTATATATTTGTAAATGTAGGGAGACATGCTAGTGTCAAAATTCAACGATCATGAAACTGAGCAAATCTGTTAATAAAAGGTTGTTGATTATGTTTGGACTTGCCTCAATTTGTTTATTGGCAACGGAAATTACAAGCAATAATTTTCTAGATCGAGAGTGTCTCATATCCTGGTAGTCATCTTCGTTCGGTCGTTGTTGTCCACCAATATCTGGCATCAATCAAAACTCATAAAAGGATGGCTAGCGTCCGTGCGATATTCTAGTGTCACGCGTCTTCGTCCATATCGATCTTGATATAGCGCACATGAGGTGTTTTTGGACCACGTGCTGTAATTCCGGTTGCCTATATATACATGTATGTACACTTGTCAACAGAAAGATCTAGTACCTATAAATTAGGCGTTCAATTTTCTTCATGTACTTAAATATTTATTTATGGTAGCAAAAATGTTCAACTCCATAATTAGGCAACAATATTTTTTTTGATAGGTGTGTTCAATGTTATTATACACGCTAAATGGTAAACAATCAGTCACATACCGTTTAGCCTATATTCGGGCAAAACAGGACAAAGCAGTCGTTTAAACGGTTAACACAACCAATTAAACGGAAACGGTGTGCCACCGTGTAGTATTTAAACGGTGTGTACACGGGCTAAATGACCGTTTAGGCGAACAGAGGGTATGTTTTTAGGTTCGATTTTTTGCCCTGAACTATGAAATCTGGTAATGGGCACTCTTCAACTATAAAAACCAGGCAAATTTAGTTTAAGAGCATCTCCAATAGATTAGCCAAAGAAAAGCTACATTTATTGATTTTGCTAATCTCTAAAATAGATTTCATGTCTAAAATAGATTTGATACAAAATATATTAGAGTACTTCAACAGACTATAAAAGAATGGCTAGTGAGATAGCCTATCTAAAAGTAGAGAGAAAAAAAAGGTAGGATAAAGAGTTACTGAATTTGGAGAATCATTTATAGAGTCTGTTGGAGATGATTTTTTTCTAATAATATCTAAATTTATCTTTAGAAAACGATTTCGCTAATCTCTTAGAGATACTCTAATGGGTTTGAAAGGTGGGTTTTTAATTTTTAAAAGTAGCAACAATCTGGTTTGATCCTAAAAATCCAATATTAATTTATTTTGAATCATAAAATATGAAACTCGTTCTAGTTTTCTTCTATATTTTTTATGTTCTATTTAGAAGTAAATTTAATCTATCTGTTTTAAATAAAAAATGAGTACCACTATAAGTAATAAAAGCAATATGAACATAAAATAAACCAATTTCCAAATAAAGATGTAGATAACATTTATAGAAAAAATGGGTACTAATTTCATTGTTTTATTTATTTAAAATAAAGTAAAATGAAACTTTGGAGATTGTGATAATCTCCTTTGAAATAAATCTACCGCGTGATGAATTTTGTCCAGTTTCCGTTGTTAGAGAGGTGCTGTTGCCCTATTTCTTCGTATTTAAGGATTAAAATTCAGATTCAGACTGACGTACAATTAGAGGTAACTAAAAAGATGTACTTATTGCCAAGTCGTGATCGGGAGACGACCCCGAGCATCCACAAGCACATTTTTCCTCGGCTGATTGAATTTTTTCACATGCATGGGTTGACAAATATAGCTACGAAGCACTCATGCACCTATAAATAATCTTGCTTACCGGCACGACCGAAGAGCAAACAAGGTTAGCAGCATATATCTTCGCATGCATGCACTAATGGCCTCCAAACCCATAGCAGCGTCTCCTGCTGTCCTGCGCGCGGCGGCTATCATTGTCGCCATAGCTCTCCTGCTTATGGCTCCGTCTGCACTAGCACAAGAACCCCGTGTCGCATTCCGTTGCCCCTGCAGCTGCAAGGCCACCGACGCCGGCGGCCCTGGTGAACTGTCCGACCTCGCGGATGAAGTCAACCGTCTGGCCGCCCTGGACGCAGCCTTGGAAGGAGACGTCACCTTCTTCCGCCCGGACAGCTACGTACCGAGAAGCGTCTCTCTGAACTTAACTACAAACCTGTTTGGTAATTCGTATGAGATAGTTTCGGCTGAAACAAAGGCATAAGGTATGTTGTACGTACACGTGCAGTGGTTTATGGGAAGCACACATATATATAGTAACGTATGAATAAGCTGTCCGGTGTATGATGAATCATAATTAAGAAGCTCATGCTTTTATGCGCATGCATATATGCTTGCAATATACTGCCTCTATTCCAAATTATAAGTCGTTTTGACTTTTTTAGGTTCATATATTTTGCTATATATCTAGACATATTATTATCTCTAAATACATAGCAAAATAGATGTGCCATAAAAGTCAAAGCGACTTATAATTTGGAACGAAGAGAGTATATATGTACTATGTGCTACACAGATATATACCTAATAATATAATCGATCTACTTATATATACATGCATGTACCATGTGACATATTTCTTTTGTATCGTGCCACAAAAATACTTTTACAATATACACTGGCAGAATGTCCAACATCTTTTATTACTTATAATAACAATATTGGTAGACCTTGCGCCCGGACGTCCGGACGGACGTCTGCGACCGGACGCCCGCGCCTGCACCCGCCTCCGCTCCCCCGTACTCACACTGGCCTGCTCCTGTACGGGCCCGCCCCCTGCACTCCGCCTGCACTCCAAGCACCTATACAGTACAGGCCTACTCCTGCACTCCATGCCTCCACACGGGCCCGCGCCTGTTCTCCGTTTGCCCACACGGGTCCGCGCCTGCACTTCATGAGCCCACACGGGGTCCGTGCCTGCACTTATGCAAGCCCACTTGAGGACTGTCCCCCTGTCCCCACCCCCCCCCACCACCACTTCACTTTTCCCACCTGGGCGTTTGTGCCTGCTCGACTATGCTCACTAGCTGCAACAGGCGGCCGGGGCAAAAAAATGCATCCTCCAACAGTAATAAAACCTACATTTGAAATATTCAAATGAAACATATGCAACATCCGTCTGAATATATCTCGAAACACATGAAACATGCATCTGAAACATGCGTGTGTAGCCAATTGCATCATGTACTGCAATATCGAAAACATGTACTGCAACATTGAAAAAACATGTACTGCAACATCGATTGCTGCAACATCAAAGAAATCTATGCTGCAACATCGAAAAAATATTTAATGCAACATCTCAAATAGTAGCACTGCAACATCGATAATTATGTGCTGTAACATCAAAGAAATCTATGCTGCAACATCGATAATTATTTAAAGCATTATCTCAAATAGTAATGCTGCAACATCGCAAAAAATCAATCATGAATACATGGAATTGGGAATATTCGGAAAGCATCTATTGCAACAACCAAAAAAATCCCTTTGCAACATTCAGAAATCATCCATTGCAACATTCAGAATAACAAAAAAAAATACAAAAAACAGCAAGGGGAGGGATTCAAGGTGCAGGCTACTCCAACTCTGGCCCACTACCTTCGAGCTCGCTTGGAGGTAGGATAGAATCGCCAGAACACTAGCCACCGTCGCGTCCTTCAGATCCATAGGAAGAGGAGAATGGCTCATATCTGGAGGAAGAGGAGAAGGGCTCAGATCCAGCCAAGCCACGGTGCACAGGAAGCACCAGCACCGGCCCCTCGCGCTCGTGGGTGCCCTTGGCTTGGCTGAGGAAGACCTGAGGTGCCACAACACGTGTGCACTAGTGGCCATGGCAGGTCTGTGGCGTGCAACGGCAATGGGGGCGGACGGCGAGTGGCACAGGTGACTGGGACAGGGGATGGCGCGGTGGGGGATGGCGAGGTGGGGGAAGGGCGCGGCGCTGCGAGTGCCATGAGTGAAGAGGAGCAGATAAGGACAGACGGGAGGAGCAGATAAGGATGGAGGCTTTTTTTAGAGAGAGAAACAGATGACCAAGTAAAATGGCTAGCGTCGCTTGCTTGCGGGTGAAGCCGCGTGTCTTGCGTGGGGTGAAGCCGCGTGTCCGGCTCCGTTAGGGTGCCGGTCGGCCGTGCCTAATCATTACCGTAATAATATCAATATACATCCTCCATCCCAAAAAAAAATACAATTCTCGCTTCTCAAGAAGTCAAGCGATATTAACTTTCACTAAAATTATAAACGAAAAGTACTGACATTTACTCTCTCTATCCTAGAATTCTTGTCGCTTTGGGTGTGCGTGCCACAACTTCAACTCGATTTATAGAAAATACGTACAATATTTATATCACCAAATAATTTTGTGAAAAAAATAGATTTAAAGATCTTTCCAATGATAATAATTATGATGTTAATCATTAATATTTATTATTTATAAAAAATGTTGGTAGTTGTTTCTCGGGAAGCAAAAGTGAAACAAATTTCTAGGACTCGGGAAGCAAAAGTGACAAAAATTATAGGAGGGAGGGAGTAGAATATAAAATAAATATCAATAGATTAATGGTGGAACATATTTCCATAATAAATCATGTTTGAGACATAAGTGTTAACACTAATCACTATAAAGTTGGTCAAACTTTAGCAATTCCTAATATATAATTGTGTTCTTTTTGGGACGGACAGTCCCAGACGTTCCTCCCACATGAAGCGCAGTCTGAGTAACTTTTTTCTTTCTATTTTTACTTTTATTTTCTTTTTCCTTATTATTTTCTTTTGTATTTATTTGATAACGGAGTGGGGCTATCGAATTGATACTCGAATCTTAGGAGCTGGTAATCACTGATATGCTTATATTGGTGACATTATTGTTGCTGTAATCAAAAAAGCAGTGCTCAAAATGCCTCTAGAAAGATCAGACAGAAGTAAGACGAGTTGTAATTGTACGTATATGTAAAGATCTCAAACGTGACAATGGTATAATAATATGATATGATGATGATTGTCATTGATCAAGAAGGAAATGAAATCTAAAAGGAACTCAAGGTGCGATCGCTCGGGAATTGAAACTTATAATTTCACTAAAAGAGTCTCATGAGCTCCTGAGGTATTATAAATACTAGTAGTAGAGACTATGATATAGTAGGGTACCAGGATATAGATCAATTAGTAGATTGATCTTTCTTTTGATTCCTTGCTTCTTTTTTTACTTCTTTTCATGTTCAATATTTTTTAGTCTTGTTTTATTTCTTTATTATTTAGAAAAAGTCTAAAAAAACCCTTCAACTATTAACGTTGGCGCACTTTAAACTCTGAACTACAAAACCAGGTATTGTACACCCAAACTTTTGAAACCGGTACAAATAACACCCTAGGGCAGTTTTGAAGGGTGGTTTTGCTACAGTAACATGGTTTTGTCTTTTCTTTTTGATTTATTTTGGCTGAATCTTTAAAAAATTATAGTAAATCATAGAAAAATCATAAAATAGAAAATCTAATTTTGTTGGACTCCATATCAGTAGATCTACACAGTGAACATATAATATAATACATTTTAGTACAAAGTTTTTGCTGCAATTTTAGACCTATATTTTTTTAATTAAATTGAATAATTCATTACCATAATTTCTATGGTCAAATTATGGTGAAATTTTTATGGTGAGCTTATTATGATATGCTTGAATTGTAATAAAAATTTTATAACTATTGGAGCATATATAACTTAGTTATAGATTTATTTAGGTTTATACTTAGGTTTATGCTTGTTAAATATAAATAAATCCATAAATGATCTAATAATTATAAAATTTTTACTACAGTTCAAGCATATCATAATAAGCTCACCATAAAAATTTTACCTTAATTCGACCATAGAAATTATGGTTACGAATTATTCTATTTAATTACAAAAAAAAATATAGGTCTAAAATTACAATAAAAACTTTGCACTAAAATATACTATATTATATGTTCACTGTGTAGATCTACTGATGTAGAGTCCAACAAAATTAGATTTTCTATTTTATGATTTTTCTGTGATTTACTATGATTTTTCAAAGATTCAGCCGAAATAAATAAAAAAAGAAAAAGCAATGCCATGTTACTGTAGCAATACCACCCTTCAAAACCGTCCCGGGTGTTATTTGCACCGATTTTGAAAGTTCAGGCGCATAATACCGGTTTTATAGTTCGGGGTATAAAGTGCACCAACGTTAATAGTTGGGGAGATTTTTTAGACTTTGTCCTTATTATTTTAATTTTCTTCCTCTTTAATTTTTATGAATGTTTTATTATTATTTTTTTTATTTCCATTTTATTTTAATTTTTATTTTATTCTCATATTTATTTTTTATTTTCTATCTTTTATTATTTTATTTCTATTTCCTCAATTTGATGTAATATGTGGGTGTTTGTTCCTTTGTTTCAACCAGCTTGTAATATTCATACGTACATGTGCATCTAAATTGATTATTGAAAAAAAAAAAATTATGTATCAAAACTAGCAACTTGCTAATATGAATGTAGAGGTAAAAACACAAATATCAAAAATAAAACACGGATAAAAACATATGGACACTGTACTGAAACAAAAAAAAGATAATGATTTGATATTTAATGAAGTGATGACATGTCTAAAATGGGGATGGCCACACAGATGTAAAAAAAAAACTTTGGACATGTGCTTCCCATCACACGCCGATACGGCCCAACCAGCGCAACTGTGGTAACGTCTGCACTCCGCAAACCTACAATCTAATCCCCAACCGCACCGTCCCTCGTCGCCGGCCCCGTACACCACCAATCTTAGCCTAACGCAATCTTAATGTTCGACCCGTTTGATTGTCTTCTCAGTCAGTTGACATAGTTTTATTTTCAAAACCCACTTTTGCTTGTCTCATCAATCAGTTAGAATAGTATTTTTTTTCTTAGAACAAACGAACTGTCTTATCAGCTGAGAAGTACACGTCTGAATTTTCATTTTCATGTTAAATTTATAGAAAATATTAGTAATATTTTTATCTCCCAATAAGTCTATTATAAAAATATAACAATATATGCAATGATTAATCTAATATTATATTTATTATACATCATATTAATATTAGTAATCTCTTGTATAGACGCGTAAAAATCTCTTGTATATATATATTTGGTCAAAGTTGTTGAGTATTCCCTCCGTTTTAAAATAACTATTTTTTTACTTTCAAAATCAACAATGACTAAATATATATACATATAAAAGTATTAAAATTTAAGAAAATAATTAGTATTATTACAAATATCTTTGAATCTAGTTTTTTAATAAATCTATTTAAAGTTATTTTTTACGAATCGTATCAAACACGGTAAAAAAAAAAAAAGACGAGTTTGAACTGATGGAGTATGTTTATTGACAATAAACAAATAAAAAAGGTAATAAGACGCTTCAGCTGTCCAACACCTCCAACCCACATCGGACGCGTGTCGCACCTTCCTCCACTTATTTTCTTCCGTTGTTTTTTATCCTCTCGTTCTTCTCTCCTACCTTCCCCACTGCAGCGCCAAGCATCCTCATCCTTCCCCACCGCTCCTTCTTCCTTTTTTTCGCGATCGGGAAATATAGCACGTTTTTCATTAAGAAGAGTAAATTATAAGTCGGTTATAGGAGAACCCCCATAGCACAGATTACAACCCACTAAGATAGTAGGGAGTAATCTGGGATACACATAGAAACAATAAAAACATACAAAGAAGAGAGCGACTGCCCTCAACACCTAAAACCTACCACTGTGCCTGCAAAAAACATCACAATGGTCATCAACACATAAGACCGCCCAGCCCGATAACGACGGCAAAGCATCCGCCAATGAACCCAATAGCGGCAAAGCATCCGCCAACGAACCAACCGACGTCCAGGTATCCGCCGAGTAAGAAGCGAAGAAACCCACTACGGTAAAGTATCCGTAGTGATGGAAGGGCCCGGTCACTCTCGGTAGCAGGAGGTACCAGAGAGGAGCCCAACCACACGGCGGCAAAGTATCCGCCAACGAACTAGATAGCGGCAAAGTATCCGGTAACGAACCAAGCAGCGGCAAAGCAACGGTAGTGGCCAAGCGTCCACTACAATAAGTAACGACAACCATGCGGGCAAGGTCAAGAGCTGCAGACCAACCAAAAGCGAGCAGAGTTGAAGCCCGAGAGGCACGTGAGAGGAAGGGACTCCCTAGAAGCCGAAGGCGGGAAGGCCCATCCCAGATCCTGGACGCGGTGGCGCGCTGGGGCATGTGGCTCGTAGAAACGACGCCGCCCCCAGAAGGTATGTGGCGTCAAGACATGACGCCACCGTTGTCGGCTAGACCAACGCCCGGTTGGGCTTTCGCCGGAACTCCATGCTAGCCGCCGTCACCAAACCCACGCGCCCGGCACCGTCTAGACCGCATGCCAAGATAGGCTAGCACCCGTCCCGAAATGCCCCGCTCAACCACCGCCCGCTACGCCGCCATGGCGTCACCAGAGAAGGAACGCAGGGGGCCATCGCCGTCCACGCCACCACGGCGCCAACGTCGCAAAACCGGCATGGCGCGCCGTCATCCATCGCGCCGGGTCATGGTGCCCCTAGCCAACCGCGGCCAAGACTAGCCTGTGCGGCGAAGCAGCCGCGGCCCCTGGCCGCCAAAGAACCCCACAGCCAGCGACCAATCGCGGGAAAGCGGCGGCCAGCCGCAGCTTAGCGGCCAGCGGCAAGGCGTAGCAGACAAAGAACCCTCTACGGCCGGCCCGGCGGCGGGCAGCCTAACCACCAACCCGCCCGGCCCCAAATGGGGAGGGGGAGGGGAGCGATCGCCCAACGCCGGCAAGCCGCCGCCATGGGAAGGCGCCGCCAACCCACCAAGCGTCCGGTCGCTGACAGACGAGACACCGCCGGGGCCAGCCAGACCGGGCGGAGGTCGCCGGATCCGCCATGGAGGGCCCGGATCCGAGCCCCCGGCAGCCAGCTCACCGGAGGAGCAAGGTGGAGAGGGGGTGGGGGTAGGAGCGAGAGGAGGGGCAGGGGCTGCAAAGGAACTGCAAGCGGCTGGGGCCCACCGCCGCACGCCTGAGGGCGGCGGCGACGGCCGGAGAGGAGGCGGCCGGAGGGGGCCCGGCGCGCCGGGCGACGGGAGCCCCCGAGTCGCCCAGCTGGAGCGCTCGGAGGGGTTAGTTGCTCATTATTTTTCAATCTGTCGCGGTGCACCGTCGTCGCCTACAAAGACCGCGCGGCCACTAGCATAGCCCCGAGCGCCGGCACCTCTCGCCCTCCCCGTCGTGCGCGCCCCGCTCCCTCCCATCTCACGTGCCTCCCGCTCCACTCGCCGCCGCCTTTGGTGCTTGGGGTCCTCGCTCGCCCATCTCTCCCATCGCTAGCATTAGTGCTTGTGGTGCTCGGTTCGCCCGTCGTGTGCGCTAAGCGTGCCGACCGAGCCAAGCCGGTGTTGGTGCTCGCGCGCGTCACTAGTGCTGGTGCTGGTGGTGCTCACACATAGCTGCTTGCCGATGGCTCCCACCTTGTCGCCCAAAATCAACTTGTGCAGTCCTCTCAGTCCCCTATGTTGCAAATATGAGTTTTATGTGTTTCAGACATTCTAGGGGTACATTGGAACAATATCATATGGATGTTGCAAAAGTAAATCGAGACATGTTGTACATATTGGATATTTTGTAACTTGTTTCAGAGACACGTTGCAAGCCTTTCTTCGAATGTTTCATCTATTTCAAACACATGTTGCAAGTGTTTTTTCTTGATGTTGCATTTGTTTCAATGGCTATATATGTACGTTGCAAGAGTCTATTCAAAATGTTTCATCTATTACAGACATATGTTGCAATTGTCTATCTGGATAGGGAGCGGAAACATGCAAAAGGTGGTTCCACAGGCGCAGGCGGTCCTGCGTGTTCTCCAGGACTGAAGCAGACATGTGGGGTGGAGTCCCCACCTGCATGCGCTGAAGTAGGCACACATATGCGGCATGGGCAGGTGCTATAGCAGCAGGATGAATGACGAAGAAGGAAAGATCAAATTGATGAGTTATAAGAGAAGGAAGAGAGTTCAAATCGACTAGGTGATGATCTTAGCTAGCATCTTATGTACATGAGCTGTTTTTGTCTATATAAAGATATCCCCAGCTCATTTGTAAAGATGATCTCAAGAAGTGAATGAACAGCCCCCCTTCTTCCTCTCCAATTTTCAGTGCTCTTGTGCTTGTGGTCAGTTAGTTCTATTGTGCAGGTGCGCCATCGAACGACTCGATTTCTAACACGTTATCAGCACGAGGTTCTAACCGAGCTAAGGCCCTAAGGTAAGAAATCTAGTTCTTCAACATACATCCTGATTGCTTGCTGCTGTTCCTTGAACATAGCACACACATACACGAGATCACAAGCACGATTTACCTACTGTGTCGTTGGCGCATCGGCAACGCCCGGTAACATGAAGGTGGTTCAGCCGTCGTCGCCATCCATCGCCGGAAACGACGACGGTGGCAATGCTAGGATGGCTCCGCCTCCGCTCGCCAAGAAACGGCCCTGAAGAGCCGAACAACCACCGCCGTCCTGAAGACGGGCGCAGATGAAGCCGCCCCCAGCAGGGGCTGCCACTGACAGTGCGACCACTGCCACCCAAAGGCGCGCAGACCAGAGGGAGCGGACGAGCAGGCCTCAGGAGGCCGCCGCCGCTGGCACGGACGAGCAGGCCTCTACAGGCCGCCGCTGCAGCCACCTCCAGCCGCTCCGGGGCATGAGCCAGCCTGGCCCTGCAGGTCACTGGCCGCTGCTCCAGTTGACCAGATCTGATCCGCCATGGCCGGCCGCTGCCGGTCACCGCAGGCGAGCCTGGCCGGCCACCATCGGTCAAAGGGTGGCCGGCCACCGTCTCCCACTTTGCCGCGATCCAACGAAACCTGAATGGGATGCCACACTGACGAGCAAAGGTACTGAGCCGACGTCCAGTCTCCTCAACCCGAGCAGCCGGACAGAACCTTGGTTGAGGGAGGCCAACGAAGGTGATCCTCACCTCCGGTGGTCCTTCCTTCCAGGTTTGCGTCCCCCAGAAGCCAAGCAGGGTTGGCCAGTGGAACCCGTAATGCTCGCCATAATCGACAATGTGCAGCTTCTTCCTCCTACCAGCGACAGCCTTGCAGATGGTTAGGTTGGAGAACTTGAATGCCATCATCTTGAAGCAGGGGACCGCCAAGTACATCTGATAGGCCTTGATGAACTCCGTGGCCGAGGTGTGCTTCACCAAGAGCGACCTGTACAGATGGCTTCCGGTGCCTGCCAGCCGTGCTTCCAGTGCACCAGCGAAACAATATGCCAGCCTCTGTGTGGCATCTCCCGTAGGCGAGGAGTGCCGCTTGATCTTCCAAAGCAGCTCGGTCGCGGCAAGGCGGTTTCCTGTGGCCACCACCTGTGCGCAGCGCAGGAGCATGGCGCGCAGGTCCACAGCCTCCTCCTCCTTGTTGCTGCTCGCGCTAGAGCCAAGCTTCCTTTTCCCCTTCCTGGCCTTCTTCTCGGCCTCGCTGTCCACGGCGATGCTCATGTCCATCATCCTGTCGAGCAATGACTGGTACCCAACAAGAACGATGCTGTCAACCATCTCCCCTGTTTCCTCTGGCTCCGGCGCTACCACCTTGTTTTTTCTGCCTGCCTCGGTCTTGGCCTCCAAGTTGTCATCCTGATTATGGCGTTCCAGTCCAGCACCAGCAGCAATGCCGTGTCTGTCCGCGGCAGACTCGGAGATGGTCTCCAAGTGGGTGAGGAGGGTGTTGCTGGTGGGCAAGAACTTGTTGGCCTCTTCCATACCTTGAGGAAGGCCTGGTTCAGCATGTCCATGGTTACCCTGTTCTGATTCTGATGGGTCGTCTCTTCTTCGCCGGCGCCGCCGAAGAAGAGTGTGTCGTGCTCTCCATTGCCAGAACTGCTAGCAGGCGTCATGTTCTTGACCTCGTTCTGCCAACTGAATCCCACGTTGGTGGGCAAGGGGGCGTTGTTGGCATCACCCATGGTGGGGAGGCCGCTGTCGCGTCCGGTTCTTGCCATGTTGTCTGTGTATGGAGTCTTAGCAGCAGCAGAAAGGAGCTTCTGGGTGAGCTCGACTGGGTCGTAGGGCCAAGTTGTGTTGACATCCAAGTCCAACACGGGGGCAGCATCGGGGAAGCATGGCGAGAGGGTGAAGCCGCCGGTCCCTACTCCGGCTCTGGCGATGGCGGTGCACGGGTCGGAGCTGGACAGGATCACAGTGGAGAGCTGCAGAGCTTGGTGGTTGGGGTCCTGGTCATCGCCGGGGTGTGGAGGAGTTGGGGGAAGGTCAAGGAAGATGGAAGGGGAGAAGGGCTCCTCGCCGGTGTCGGCGACGTCCTCCGGCTCGGCTGCCATTGCCGTCCGGCGGGCGGGCGGTGGGAATAAATAAATTAATAGAAATCTAAAGCTTTGTTTGGGCTGGCTGTTTACTATAGAGTATAGACCACTTCACTGATGGTACGGTGGTGGGTGTTCCGTCCGTAGTGAAGACGAAAGAACAAGACGGAAATGGTGGAATGGATCATGGACACGGGGCCGGTGCCTGGGTGAAGAATCAAAAGCTGTGACAGCAAGGAGAAGGTTCGGGGAAGGCAGACAGACAGATGCATGTGACCGGCGGCTACCCAACTGCATCCATCCTGTTCCTGTCAGTAGACTATGTGCAGTGGACAGCGGGCTAAGGCTATCCGCACTCATTATCCTCTATTTTCATACTCCATACATCCTAGTCATCAAGATTCTCTCCTTTACAGTGCTTTCTCCCGCACCCATCCATCCTTTATATCATCCTCTATCCACTATGGGGCCCACTTGTTACTTCATCTAAATATATTCATGTGAGATCTAGTTTTGAAGGATTAATTGCAACGAATTTAATGGTGCAATCGGAATTTAATTTGGATTTGTGATTTGTGAGTTATAGGATTATTTCTAGTTGAAATTAGGTGGGGCCCGCGCTAGATACTCCTCTCTCTCTCCTGCTCTCTCACGCGCGCGCATGCTGGGGCCGCGCTGGATGCTCTGTCACGTTGCTCTCTGACACACGCGCTGGATTCCGTAGCTCCTGAAAACCGCTGCAGTTGGCGGACGACCGGCCGTGGCGTACCGTGTAGCGTACCCCGCTGCAGCTAGTTTGTCCGCCATCCAGCGTGCGTGGTACTGATGTGGCCGGTCCCGGATGCTTTCCCGCATACCAGTGGGGACAGTCTAAGGAAGCCGAGACGAAATGCGTTCGGTTTCAAACACATCATCATAAGAAACGATTTCTGTTGTCACTATAGTACTCCATATTTGAAAAATGGAAACGCCGTACCCACTGCACAGCCATTTCTGCTGAGTGCTTTTGACGAATGTCATGGCCGTTCTAATTTGTTTATTGCACCATCTCCTTTTTCTTTCAGATTAGGCAAGGGGACGAAACCGGGTGAAATGCTATTATGGCACACGTAAAGTGAACTTCAAAATCAAATCACAACACAGATGAGATAGACACAAAAAGTAAACCCACTAGTCTATAACTAGTCCATCAACCTGTGCTCTCGCACGGGCTAGAATGTTACCAACGATATCAACATCAGTTATTTTTTGATGTCTCTAATACTAAAAATTAAATGTATATTAAATTATAGTGTTTTCTCTTTGTTCATTTTGTAACACAATAGACATAACAGACACAACGTAATTGCGATAAACTTATCAATCATTGATCTATCTATTTTTCAACTATATCTTATGGTATCACGAATCTAAATTTTATTTTCAATTATTATAACCCTTATTGAATGCTACAGATTGTGTAGCCCTCAATTTAAGTTGAAACTCTCATCCTTATTATATTTTTATTGACACTCCTTTTCTACTTTTTTAAGAATAAAGACTTTAGGTTGTAGATTGCACTCTTAGGTACTATGATGGCATGAACAGTCATTTTAAACCTACTCAACGTTGCTTATGATCACTTTAGAGCTCGATAGGAAATCTAGGATGGGTAGTAATGGCTAACGGCAAGAGCATATTAATATTTAAGCATTATAGTACGAAAGCAAACTCAAATGACACAAAGATATAGCCACCTGTGGTGAGCACTATCCTCCCCATTTCTCAATATATTTGAACTATATTACCAAAGACTTTCTGTCGTCACTAGCTAGTACTCCATATTTGAAAAATGGAAACGCCGTACCCACTCCACAGCCATTTCTGCTGAGTGCTTTTGACGAATGTCATGGCCATTCTTATTTGTTTATTGCATCATCTCCTTTTTCTTTCAGATTAGGCAAGGGGACGAAACCGGGTGAAATACTATTGTGGCACACGTAAAGTGAACTTCAAAATCAAATCACAACACAGATGACATAGACACGAAAAGTAAACCCACTAATCTATAACTAGTCCATCAACCCATGCTCTCACACGGGCTAGAATGTTACCAAGGATATCAATTATTTTTTGATGTCGCTAATACTAAAAATTAAATATGTATATTAAATTATAGTGTTTTCTCTTTGTTCATTTTGTAACACAATAGACATAACAGATATAACGTAATTGCATAAACTAATCAATTATTGATCTTTCTATTTTTCAACTATATCTTATGGTATCACCAATCTAAATTTTTTTCAATTATTATAACCCTTATTGATTGCTACAGATTTTTTAGCCCTCAATTTAAGTTGAAACTCTTGTCCTTATTATATTTTTATTGGCACTCCTTTTGTACTTTTAAGAATAAAGACTTTAGGTTGTAGATTGCACTCTTAGGTACTATGATGGCATGAACAGTCATTTTAAACCTACTCAACGTTGCTTATGATCACTTTAGAGCTTGATAGGAAATCTAGGATGGGTAGTAATGGCTAACGGCAAGAGCATATTAATATTTAAGCATTACAGTACCAAAGCAATCTCAAATGACACAAAGATATAGCCACTTGTGGTGAACACTATCCTCCCCACTTCTCAATATATTTGAACTTTATTATCAAAGACTTATTTATGCAGTAATGGTTATACTATAAATAAACTATGCCAAATGTTTTAGTTAAAGTGTATAAATTTGAAAAAAATTTAGTATCACTAATGTAGGAAATATTTTTTAGGATTTCTGAAACATAACATATTTATTTATCATCCATGCACGCAAGTGTATTTGATATGCATGATAGCACAACATGTGTGTCTACCTTAAATCAAATCTAACATTTGACTTTGATAGGAGTGGATAATATAGAAACATATATGTGTTTTATGGTTATTTAAATTTTTTTGTAATAGAATATGTTGACAATATAGATGTACATTTAAGAGGCTTTTAGTTTTTAATAATGTTAGAATTGTTAATTTAAATGTAAATTTAAGGGTGTATAAATATTAGGGTGGAATAGCAGGTAAGTGAGTAACTTAAATAAAGATTCATGGGTTACCTTAGAAAACAACAAACAACATAGATCATATGTTATTCTTAACAATGATGATTATAGTCTACATTTTTTGGTAGCATGCTTTTTCATTTTGTGAGAGTTTTTAGAATCAATGTTTTCTTTATGGGACTCGTAGGAATTATAATGGAGTCTCTATTCTCGACCTCTATTTTAAATTTATAGGGTTTTTATTTTTTTTTCTTAGTGCGATACTTTTTTAGTAGAAATGTGAGCTTATATTATATATTATATGTGCTATTGTTGCATACCTTTGTGTGCCGTAAATCTATACTTTAGATTTAACTTTCAATTTAGATATTGCAATTCTTTTTTATCTGCATGTTAAGTTGAAACTCTAAAGCTTATTGTATATTTTATTTACAACTTTCATCCTTTATTTTATTAAAAAGACTTTATGTTTTAGGGTGGTTTTTGTGATAGTTTAAATAGTCACTTCATCTTGCACCACGACACAATCACATAATTTTATTTGTAGTAGCATTATTTTTATAAAACATAGAGTGCTTAAAATTAACATACCAATATTTAGAATAAGAACTTGTGAAAATTGTTTTATATCATGAAGTATTAATATGAATATAACTTAAAGTTAATTATCAGTGTCTTTGCTATGTGGTTTGTAAAGTGAACATGTTTACACACTTGATAGACCATTAAAATAAATATTTATCATAATGTTTACATGTTTGTTTAGTCTGCTGGTGGAACATAGAATTATGCTTGCTTTAAGCCTAACAATTGTAGAAATTTGTATTTAAGAATATATATTCGCATACTTTATGGATATTGAATTATTTTTCTTGAAAGCTTATTTTAGTATTTGTATGACAATTTAAAGCATATGTTTGTATTTATTTTATTTTAGGATGGCTAAGGTGGGTAATTTATTTAAAAATTAAGTATGTTAATTTATATTTTTCTTCTAATGCATATATGGGTAATTTGAATGCCAATGTAGGGGTTACTTTGCATTATCTTTATTGATGCTAGACGTGGTTAATTTATAGAAAATATTAGGTGGTTATTTTAAATTTTCTTTTGTAATGGCAGAGCAATGTAGTTTGGACGCAAAGCTAGGGATTTAGTTTGATGTATTTTTCATAATGGAGGAAGTGGGTAATTTAGATGCAAAATTAGGAGGTTACTTTGTGCATTCTTTCTAATGGCATAATTGGGAAATATTTTTACTGAACAAATAGATTCAATGGCTATGTAATTTTTTTGTTAAACAAACAGATTCAATGGCTATTATTGATGTTGTTGTTGATGATGATGATGATTGTGAGAATTTTTAATATTTTTCTAATGTGTGTGATGAGTTTTTGAGGAAATGTGTCCAGTGAGAATTGATGATGTGGTGGCTAGCTACTAATTTTAGTTATTGTAGATATTTTTATATGGTTATATACTATTTTTTGCAAATTTTAATTGATTTACTTGTGTTCCTGTATGAATAAAATAGTTTAGTAACATGTTTACGTATTATACATGGATCATTAAATAACATGTCATATGCGAACTGAGCGTAGCTCAGCTGGTTGGGTTTTTTGTGATGGAACCTGCCCACCCGGGTTCAAGTTCCAGACTTGACACGGGCGCTTGCATTTTTCTGGATTTATTTCAGAATTAAACGGTGTTATTCTTTCAGTGGTAGGCGACATGTCCGTCGACAGCGAGGTGCCTGTGGTGACTTCGTCAATCTTGAGATTTGTCGGTCTATCTCAGTTCTTCGAAGGTGCTCATAGGGATAGGGTGTGCATACGTGCGTTCATAGGGGTGAGTGTGCGCTCGTGTTTATATGAGTGTCTGCGTTTGTAACTAGGTCTTCGCAAAAAAACATGCCATACAATTTAAATGATTTCCTCATCGGTGTTGGAAAATATTAAATATTCTGTTTTTCATGTAATAAACTCTAGGTGCTAATAAAATATAGGAATATATGGATATTAGCATTGTTTTCTCTTCCTTCTGATGCACCTTTGTCATGTCTCATATTAACATCAATTTCCCTCCTTCAATCCTATTAGTATATAAACTCTGGTTAATTTATGCATAGACACGGGACATATTTGTTCTTTACTTTAATTTCCATCTGTGTATGGCCAAACTATAGAGTAGAGATTGGCGCGGGTGCAGTAATATAAGCGATTGAGCATGAGTAGCACACCTAGAGCTTAGCGGTGAGAGGGCACTCATCTATGCCATGTAGACTGAGATATCGCTGTCCGCCAAAGCTCACGCCTGCAGCGGCAAGAGCAGCGTACCTGAAGCAAGAACTGCAGAGTATGAGCGACCAAGACCAGCGTGCATGCAGCAAAAGGAGCATACTTGCAGCTCCACTATGCATTGACATTATTGGCATAGGACGCAGTTGGGTTTAGCTGCAGGTGCATCACCAGCTCGTCCAGAGTCTAGACCATGATAATCTGTCCAGCCATGTCTTCTCGATCTCGGATGCTCGTACTGGCTTATGAAACCTGCCTGTGCGTTGAAGCTCAAATCGGAGATTGATTTGGCAATCGAAAGAACAATTACTACTCCAAAAAAGCTCACCAGTGTGGCAGAATCGCCTGAATTATTAGGCCTACGTGCACCTGTCATTGCCCTTAAGACCTCTAACGGCTCTGCACGGGAGTTCGATAACTCCGAGGATCTGTCGGGTGTCCTCGAAAAACCCGATTCAACCACAATTACAATTGATTCAAATCATTTACATCAGAGCGCGGAAGATTTACAAAAGGAGATTACAATAGGTGAACAGGATTTACTCAAACAAAACTTAACTGAGCGCATGGAAGCGAGAAAGAACTATGGAACGCCTACAAAGGAACACCAAGCAGAGGAAACAACCAGACCATGTCTAGCCCACTGACATGACCTAGCTCTTCACACAAGTTAGAACCTGCAACAAGGATTAACAGACCCTAAGTACTTGAGGGTGCTCAACAAATCTTACCCGGCTAAAGAAAAGACTTTCAACGATATGCTAGCTTAGAGGTTTTTTGAGCCAGAAACTAGAGATAGCTTTTGAGAAAAAGCATTCTATAGTTGATCCTTATTTTCAAGTTTTAATTCAGGGTTAAAACCATCAGGGGCCTTCATTAACACCTAATCTAAGCCAAACACTTATCAATAAACCTCCAGCATATTTCATAAATTTCGAGAACCATCATATTCTATTGTTTAAACTACGATGAAGGTGTGAGAATCAAGTCTCCTATTATCGTGGAGCAAACGACGATTCGAGCCGCTTATCTATCCGGTTGGCGATTCCCAAGCAACACGACATACATAGGTTCGCTTATCTACGCAAATATAATCCTTTTAACATCATCAACAATTTCCATTTCTGTTTACTATGTCTCTGCGACAAGGTATAAGTTTCTCACTATCTGGGAGAGACGGTGATTCAAATCGATTACACTAGCTGGGTAAAGCCCATATCACACACCTGCACGAGTTCGCAATCACCCGCGAGGATTGCTGTTCACTTCATTCGAAATATAGGATCGAACCATTTCACAAAACTCATAGTCCTACATCCTCACCAGTTAGCACACCAACGACCCGTGGCCTGTAGTTACTACTGGGTTTTAGATCAGTCCCCTTCTACCATTTACTCTCCTCCCAGCAATGCTAGTGGTTCAATAACTACCTCGAATGAGTTAATCAGCTTCACAGTCGAAACGAGTTATTCGGCTGTTATGTGAAAGTACATTCAATCTCACACCTAGGCCAGAGTATGGTACGGTCCTTAACCGACTCAGACAGGAACAACATAAGCATACAAGACCTCCATGTCAGGTAGCATCACTACCACCAAATCCCGTCGGACCTCCAATTATTAATCATCTCATGATTAATGATGTCACAAGTACCAACCTAAGTGTTGTAGATGACAAGAATCATCCGACTTCTTACTGATCTAAGCATGGCTAAGCATAAAACTAACTATTTTATCTAGTAGTATAACCGGGTTCATTTTAGTGGACAAGGTAGTTATGCAACAACGGTATCACACAACTCCGATAAACTTAATGCACATCACAAAGTAATAAATGTGAGTAATTACATTTCAAAAGAGAATAGGTTAATAGACTGCTCCGGGAAAATTGGAGGGTTCATGATTAGGGCACTTCGGCAATGGTTCGAGGATTGTCCTTCTCCTCCGAGTGGCAACTCCTGTGGATCCTCCTCCTCGATCACTTGTTTTTAATTTATACTGAGTATGTGCATATCTCTTCTCTGAAAAAGTTAGTTTAATTACCAATAAGTAGCAAACATTTGTTATCAACTAATGTGTCATGATCATTACCACTAAATAAGGAAATTGTCAAGGATCATTAGGATGTCATGATCCAGGGTCTTCACTTAACCCCAAAGTCACACAAGCATTACATGATTGTTTTCTTTTAACAGAAAAAAACAATATATAAATGCAAGTCCTGGCAACCATGATATAAAATAGCAAAACACCTACTAAGTAATTAAATCATTTTAGAGATAATAGTATCCAATTATACCAAAACAGTTTGGGTGATCAAAACATCAAATAAAAAGCATGTATATGCTTAATCAAAATTCCTTCTTTCTATTTATTAATAAATATAGAAATTATGATTTTATGAAACATTGTCAAATTCACCTCAATATTTTTGTACAGATGGCAAATGTCATGAAGCAGTTGCAAAATCAATTTCATAATCTTTGGATCAATATTTTATTTTATAAAAAATCGGGAATGTTCATTTATTGATTAAAAGTGGTAATTTTTATCAAACAAAAATTGTTGTTTTCTAAGTTTCATATTTTTCCTAAATAGATTCCATTACAGGAAAGCTACACAAATATCTTTAGAATTTTTTTGAGCTCTAATTATTTTCTATGAATTTATTAAGAAACTACACTATTTAGTATTTTCTCGAAAATTCAAACAAAACCTACACAGTGACTTCTCCCGTGCGCGCATGGTGACAGAGACGACTGACATGTGGGACTCGGCGGTCAGTGAACAGTGTCCCGAGCTGACCATCGCAGTAGTGACCTTTGACTGGTGTTGACGGTGGATAACGTCAATTTTTATTAGAACTTTAGACATGAAAAGGCACATGAATACACATTAGTCTAGGGTTCTAACTGACAATTTCCACGAGTTTTGCATATTCTATATTTTCTAGAAATTATTCTAGAAAAACATAAAAGAGGGATTAGAGTGCATAATTATCACGAAACTTATCCGCGTCGAAAAACATCGTCATCAGGCTCGAAAAACATCTAGAAGACTCCCGAAGCAGCGGGACCCACAGGGGCCTCCAGGTGGGGCCGGCCGGCCCCACCCTGGCGCCGGTCGACGCCCTAGGTCAAGCGACGGCGCTCCCCTTCTAGAGTCTTCCTCCCACGCTTCCTTAGAAGCCAAGCAAAGCATCCCTACGTCGATTAAAGGTCGGTTTGATCCGATGGTGCACACAACATGAAGACGCGGATCGATGACGTGGTGGTTCCTTGCCCTCTACTCTGCCTCGGCCTATATAATGACGTTCCAAGGCCCTTCCTAGAGGCATTCTACACCCCGGTGCTTCATATTCTTTGCATAATTAGGGTTAGGGTCCCTCTAGTTGATCTAATTCTAGTTCATCTGGTTGTAGCAATTAGGAGAGACTAGTTCATCTAGATCTAGTCCTGTTTAGAGATTAGAGAGATTGAGTAGAGGAGTAGAGATTCTGGAGGAGTTCCGGCCTGTCGGTGCTTCTTCGTGGCTGTATTCTTCTGAATCCAGCTCCCTCGCCTGGAGCTGCGTTCTGAGGTACTTTTGTATTCATCATTCCGATTCAAGTAAGCAGTTGTTCTTATTTATTCTTAAGTTCACAGCTCATATTGAGTGCTTTGATCTTGGTCATTACTTGGTTGAAGTAGTATTTCATAGTGTAGGCGTGGTGCCTAGGCTATGTTTACTTGTGGATGTCCCATGATTAACCGGATAGTGGTAGTCCGCATAGGTGACAGCTGCGTTGGTTCCTCTGTAGTCCACTTCCCGTTGATAGGACTGATAGGTTTATAGGTTCTTGGTAGGAGATTACTCTGTTTCTTCTCTTATTCGGGATACTTACCCAGTTAGAACAATATTATATAAAGCTTACCGGTTGTTAGAACTAGAGTTCAATAGCTATTTCCTCTTTCTTGATATTATCTAGCCTAATTGTAGTATTAAGTCTATAGACTTTATCATCATCACAACTGTTCCATATGGATACGATATTTAAAACCTCCGGGTAAAATGTGACACTGGTATGATATCTGTGCGCTTGCGGATAATCTTACTTAAATCTTATTTAGTGGAGTGCAGTTAATTTATACCAACAAGCACTTTTGGCGCCGTTGCCGGGGAACAGTTTACTGATCTTGACTTAGTCTAGCTTAATCTTGTATTATACTTTTATCTTTTCTTATTTTATCCCATTTTCTTTATTATTTTTGTGTTCATCCTTATATATGCTTTTAATTCTATTCTTATCTATTTTTATGGCATGCGCGAAAGCTTCGGACCATCAAAATCTAATAAACCTATCATAATACCTGGCTATGAGCTGCCCCATGTTTAATTAATATGATCCAGGATAAACCCTTCTTGGGAGAAGGTAACGAAAATCCATACTCACACTTACGAGAATTCGAGCAGACCTGTGCATGCTTGCGCATTGCTGGCATGTCCGATAAGACTATTAGGTGGAAGCTTTTTCCGTTCCCCTTGACCGGAAGAGCCAAACGTTGGTATAATCGAGCCGTAGGGAGTATGCAAGGTGAATGAGAAATATTATACTCTGAATTTTGTTTATATTTCTTTCCATCCATAGAGTAGTTAAACTTCGAAAAGAGGTTCTAACTTTTAGGCAACTAGAACAAGAATCTCTTAGTAAATCATGGGAGCGTTTTAATGAACTTGTTACATTTGGCCCTGATCTTGGTTTTCTAGACCCTGTGCTTATTCAACATTTTTATTTGGGTCTTACCAAGGAATTTACGGAATCCCTTGATTTAGCCTCTAGAGGAGCTTTTCTTCACTTACCTATAACTGAAGCAAGGCCTATGCTAGAAAAGGTTGTTCAAGCCTATTGTGAGCTCCCCGAGGAAGAGAAGAACTTATCACCCGAACTAGAAACGGAAGTCTTGGTAGCTAAAACACAATCATCCTATTCTCAAGATTTAGCTATCAATCCTAAACCTTTGAAATTCTACTTTGATGATTTAAACTTTCAGTTAGCTAAGATGCTCGTAAATCAATACACATCAGATCTTCTCAAAAGAGCATCTTGGGAAAAGTGTCGTCAACTTTCTTTTCCTCCTGAAAGACACTAGAGAGAGTTTAAGGATGGCATGTCGAGTGATGCCATAGAAGGAGAGCCAAGCCACTTAGGAGTAAATTCTATTTTCTTCCCTTCTATGCCTATAATAAATGTCTCTGAACCCATCTCTAAACCCATCCTTGACCCGAATAAATCTTTTTATACTCTTTCTACTAAACTTTATAATGACCCTAGAAATCTATCAAGACATCTCAAGAATAAAAGTCATAGGAATGCCCAAGAAGAGCAACGACAATGGCAGGAATGCATAGGACATACTAGAAATACATATGCTATTGTAAAAGAATAGATGGAAGAGGACGAAGCTTTAGCACTAGCATCTAAACTTGGTTTAAATTAAAATGATGAGCTTAAATCAATTTCTTGAATAAACAAAACTCATCCAAGTTTAGAGAAAGCTTTAGACGAGACCAACCTTAGGGATATCAATTCATGGGAAATTCTAGAAAATAAAACATCCAATAAATGTCATAGGCATAAAATTATAGAGGTAAACTTGTTGCCTATAGACATCCATGAAGAAACGCCCTTGGAGTTTGAAAAGGGAGATCACATCGATGAGTATGGGAATTATCTCATTAACACTTCATCGAATCCATGCTCATATGAGAAATCTTCTGGATCAATTAGTCTCTATAACATTACCCTACACGAGATTTTCAACCCCCTCATTCTACCTGTTCATAAAATCATTAAAAGGGTGGTTGTAGACGCATATATTTATTATAAATATTGTAGATCTCGTTGTAATCTTGATATAGGTGCACAAAGGCTAACATTCTAAAGAAAGCCCCTTCACCAACCGGATAATTAGAAGGTTTCCCAAAAATAACTTTGTGTCCCAAAATAACCACTCTTAAAAAATGAATTGAGCTTGCACCTTTAGCATAGAAATATAATTATCAAAATATTCCTTTGGATATTTTTTGTCACTAACCATTTCAGATTTGAAGTGAAAAAATGACTAATGGCAGCGCCAGGTATGACCAATCTATCATAATGCAACACTAATTCATCCAAACTTAACTTTGCTTTGCAAAATTTCAGCTTGAGGGAATGGCCTTATTTAGAAAATCTTTTGTTGCTAATATTGGTTGTCTCTATCTTTATTTAATTTGTTAATCATGCTCTTTCGTCTCCGTTCGAATAACACTCTATAAACTTTCACGTTACCTTTGTTTGCTATAGTATGCTTAAGGTTTAGAGAAACTTCATACACCTTTTGAATTAGGCATGGTACTTAGTTTAAAATATTTTCTTGAGTCATAATTAGACAAGGTGTTTAGTTTGATTTTTAAACCAAGAGGTGTGTTGATTTTACTTTCAAAGGCTTTTTGAATTAAGCGTGGTGCTTAGGTTAAAATGCCTTCCTAACATGGTGTCTAGGTTGATTTTTGAACTGATAATATACTGTAGTAGACATTGGATATTTTGTAGACTAATCCCTGCAGGAAAACTTTCAATTTAATTTGGGATGAATTCAAATCAGAGACGAAGTAGGGTGCATGATGGGCTTCAATAACTTTGTAGAAGAAGACACAACTCATTCATCATAAAGGATAGAACTGCATCATAATAATTGGAGTGAAAAGAGCCAAAAGATCAAAGAAGCAAAAGATGGCAAAAGAATGAATGCAACAGAGGAGACAAGACATCCATGAACAACTCAAGATACAAGAGAAAGGACCACCAGTCATTTACCCTTCATCACTTAGTGCCATCACGCTCTAATAATGAAGGTAATATTTTAAAGTAAGTGGTCACTGCTGTTCTCTTGATCTTGATGTGCACATAAGTAAAAACACAAACATATTAGAGTTATAATTTTAATTGATTAAACCAAATTAAACTCAACATGCTTTGCTCTTTAAAATTATTCGTGGCACCGTTCTCTTAATCTCAGTCTTAACCAAACAAGCTAAAACATTATATTCGATCTTAGGAAGATGATAGTCACACTAATGTAAAAATTTATATAGAGATAGACAATCCTTCCATTTGTCACACCCCAAAAATTTTTGATTTGGGTTGTGCTTTAATATTAAATAAATGAATGTTTTAATATTTGAATAAAATTTATTAACATTAGTTTAAGTTTTTATATATTTTTTGTTAAATAAAATTATGATTTTTAATTTTTTTTAGAATTAATTTGAAGGGCTCTTTCTGATGTGGTACTTGATTGTTGCTTGATTTTGGCGTTTTTGTATGTGATAAGTTTTCATAACATGATTAGATGTCGTTCGATCCTTCCTGGAGATTTTTCGGGCTTTTCAAGAACCATTTCTCATTTTTCCTATAGCAAAATCCAATTTCTAAATGCTCTAAAATCTTTTTTTCATGGGCTCTAAATATTTTATTTGAATTCATCATCTTCCTATCTATCTTTGGGTATTTTTCTATATTTTCTGGAGTTTTGGAAATATTTTTCAGCGATTTAAAGCACTGTTAGAATTTTTTTTTTTTGGAATTGTTTTTGAACTGGAAATCGTTTTCCATAATTCTCGAAATTATTAAAAATACCTGAATTTTTCCTGCCTTCGAATCCAATAATATATAAATACATGCCGGCGTTCCTCTTCTCGCGCTCATTCCAAAAAGTACAACCGCGCGCCTTCGCCATCCGCTTCTCGTAGCCTCCCAGAACTGCCGCCGAAGTTCCAAAACTGTCCATCTCCGGCGAGCTTTTCCGGCCATCTCGGTCATCTCCGGCGGAAACCGCCACCACCACGAGGTAGATCTCATCGTTCTATACATCGTGGTATACTTGGTTTCTCGAATCCATGCCCTTTTGATCGTTTTCCCCTTGCTTCTTTGTTTCTTGTCAACTTTCCGGCGAACTCCACCATGGATCAACATCTGCGTTCTTCTCTGGCGTTCCTGTGCGCTCCTCCTCTCGAGGTGCAGACCCGGTTCCACCTCAAATCCATACCGGACCATGTGCCTCAGCAGCCGGGCCCCACGCTCCATGTGGCAGGGCAGTAGCGCCACCGCTGCCTGTGCGGCTGTGCAGTTCGGTCGACCGGCATGGAGCCGTCACCGCTGCCTGACCTGGGCGAGCACACGCTGCGCGCGGCTGTGTGCCACCGCGGCCAGCCCCTTGCCCAGACACCGGCCGACTGAGCCCTGGCCAGGTCCCTCCCTGCACCGTGAAGCCCTGCAGCAACAGGGAACCATCGATATGGCCACCAGTTTTGTACGAGGCTTCGAGCAGGCCAAGGTTGAAGATGACTGTAATTACGAGTTTGCCACTGGATTCTTTAATTCCGCAGTTTAATCTTTAATCTCCGATTTGAGTGATTCTTGTCGCGTTAGTTTCATATCATCGCGCTCTACACAGCAGCGTGTTCATCACATTGTTAATTATTATGAATTTATTTAATTCAAATGTTAATCTGGTTAATATTTATTAAAATCTACATAGGGCTTCAAACCCGATATGTTTCTTTTGACTGCACCGATCAGAGCTACATGGTAGTAATGCCAGTTTAACATGTCTCACATCTCTGATATTTAATATTAATTTTATTAATGCTCGTGCATTGGAGTTCCTAATTAAAATCAATTTAGGGTATAACCTCTGGTCTTTTATAAATCAAATTATTAACCTGATTTATACCAACTTAAATGTTTTATAATTATAACTTGGTTAGTTTAAACATGCTACATATAATAGAGATGCTCTCAAATGTTTATTTCCTTTGCAAAATAATGTTTAAATGACTTAAATGATTAATGATATGAGATATATTTTATAAATAAAACATGATTTGCTTTAACCTGACTTTTGAAATTAAATATATTTTGATTAATCTGAATTAATATTACTCATATCTTATTTCTTAATTAATAGGAACCAAGCTTGTAGATCTCTCTTTTATATAAAACTCTCGATAGTCATTTCTTTTACGATCTCGGTGTTTCATGTGATCTTATGACCATAGCACCTAGCTCTTTTAGTACGTTGTTTTATCTTGTGTGGTGCATGTCCTTATTTGTCTTTACCTGTTGCTTGTATGCTTGCCGTGATGTTTGCTACGAGTAGAATGAGGATGATGTGTGAACGCCGAAGAGCAAAAGATGGTGACTAGAAGCAAAGTATCGGAGAGTTTGAGCAAGTGTATCAGGCAAGTATATCATGGGATCATCCTTGATTCCTATTCACCCTAATCACTTTAATCATATGCATGTGTCAACCTTGGCAATCATAGAGATCATAAATGTAGCTTTGAATCCTTATTCCTTGACACCTATGGGATGTGATGCATTAAATAGAGAGCTAGTGCTCAATTGTTACCATGATCTCGTAACTTGACTGATGGATTATGCGATAAACCATAAAAGATGCCTTTATTATTATGCTGATAGGGGACTAGTGCACTGTGGATGATGTGCTAGCTTCCTCTCCATAAGGACTTATCTGTGAGCGACAATCCGAAACTTACAGTACAACCATGAGGGCTATATGGCTCTGCCTTTAGTCAAGTATGAAGACCTTTTCTAGCTTATTAGAGGTTACCGAAAGGCGCAAGAGGGGTGTGTTCCGGGTCAGGTATAGTGCGGCCTCTGTCTTTATGTGTGTTCTGCTGCGTGTGTGAACCATTTGTAAGGGGAGCTCTACACTTGCAGGCCACAGAAACCTAGCGGCCCTAACTTGCTAGACGAACCTTTAAAAGACTTCATAGTGAACCCTGCAGACCTTCCTCGGAAGTGGGTCAAGAGGCTAGCTACCACGGGCAAAGGGGTAAATCAACACTCATGGTGAAAGTGTACAACCTCTGCAGAGTGTGTTAAAAACTGATATATCAGTCGTGCTCTCGGTCACGAGCGGCCTTGGACCTCATAGAATAAATGATGATGCTACTGTTAATGACTGTTTATGCTAATCATTAATCATGCTTACCTGATCATGTGTAATAATGGGAGAAGGGTACAAGTTGATGCTTCACCACTACTAAAACTGATAATCCTAAAAGCTAATTGCTATATAACATGGGTCAGCCTTTTGAGCCTCATTAACCCTGTGCCATACTTGCTAAGTATGAGGAGTACTTACGCTTGCTTTACTTTCAATTTTAGAAAATCCAGGATGGGTGCCAGAAGGTGGAGCTAGTGAGTTCTTCTGAGAAGTACTAGGCGTACGACACCTCCAGTCAACTGTCCCGGTGAAGATGGAGCCTGAAGAAAAGTTCAGTATTCGTTCTGCGTAACTTTGATGTAAGTGCCAAAAATACGTATGTTAACGCTATATAACATTGTATTTGATATTGTTCTTTTCTGTTGTTATATGTGTGGACTTTCTGGGCACACATATGGCGAGCCTAGTTTTGGTGCTTGAAAACCGGGTGTGACACCATTGGTTAAGCATTTTCAGTCTTTTCTACCATATAAACTTAAATGCAACATTCAATGCTTAATCTTTTGATATTACCACTCATATCATAAATAAACAAATCATGTAACACCAACTTTATCTTGTTCAATATGCCTAAGAATAGAGAAAAATAAATAAAGGGATAAATTTGGTTCTATTGGTGTTTTTCCACCAGCAGAGCCCATGCACTTGATCTCTGCCTTGGTTTTGCAAAAACAGGACAAAGTTTATTAATTCTACAAGTGAAAGTTCTATGAACATGTACACTGAGCAAGATGCTTTTGCCAGCTACTATTAAAGCTCTACTTCAACCTATGGACCAAACCAAAGAACAAAAGTGATATCATTATCACTAGAGGTATGCAACCATCAAGACCTCCATCTCTTAAGATAGAGAGATACACAAGAGTGGAAGAAAAAGTTCTATCGATAAACTTAAAATTCCGTACCCTTGCCATAAGGTAATATGGTAGTTATCTAATTAATTTGTATTCCTATTAATTTTATCTTAGCGTATCCATCTTTATGCATATTAAAATAATAATAATAATATCAAATAAATAAATAATAATATTTACTGCTTTATTTACTGCATCATAGAATATTAAAAGCCCCATGAGAATAAATATTTTCTATGGTGGCATAAAAAAAATAAAATATGATAATACAACTATATATCATGCACATATATTTCATTTCTATATAATTAAACTAAAAAATCCTTAAAAAGAATCCTGCTAGAACTTGTCAATTTGAAATCAACTCATAAGAACAATTAATCACTTATTGGTTGACCGCTAACTTATTATTAAATTCGAGCCTCGAGTTTTGGTTTTTTTTTTAATGTAATTATGCAGGAACAACATTATGACAAGGAGAGAGTCTATTAGTGGCACCCACCAAGACGCTGCTGGTTAGCTCACTCTAAAGATCATCAACATCAAGTATTGCAAACATCTAAGTTTGGGGAGGAGCATCCCCTAGTTATCGGGTAACTATACCTAGGCGATTATTGAGTCTATTTTATATAGTCATAAAATACCAAAAATATATGGGCACATGAAGGTCTATGTCTTTAGAGTCTTGTGAGTCCAATAGAAATAAAAAGATAAATAACAAATTAAAACCAAATAAAATACTTATCTATATATTAAGGTGTGATCATAGAGTGTGTCTACATCAGTCTAGTTTAGAGTCAAATAAAAACTAAAGAACATTAAAATTTTATCGTGGAGATGATAAATAGTTGCTCTACAGTAATTCTTTTCAAGTGCCTAGTTTTCAACCATGAATTCTCCTGAGTTTTGGACATAACTATTTTGATATAAGAATTTACTCTGAACCTAAAATTTATGGAGGCATATGCTTGAGCTCAGTCTAGGTAATTGATTGATATGATACATGAAGGTCTAAGCTGTTATTTATCTTATTCCTAGCATTACTAAGTTCTGGAGATTTATTTTAAAACCCAAAAAACCTTACATGATGAGCTCTTGTATAATAAAGTTTAAATTCCTACCAAAACTATATATGATAAATTAAGAATTAAAAAACCTTTGCGCATTTATGCTACTTGCTTTGCATTGAGTTTAGTCAACCTTTGGTGTATACCTTATGAGAGCTTTATCATGCTTTTAAAATTAAGATCACTTACACACTCCACCCATATATGCATTACTTCTATTCTGGGATGTAAGCGTAGTCATTTCCACTTTCATCTAGATCCACCTTAAAAATATTTTTCTCCTACACTGGGATTAAACACCTAAAAATATACCTTATAGGATAGCCCCTATTTAATTGCTCTGAGTTCCTATCATTATCTCTCCAATTATTTATATTCAAAGGATGCATGTGGCTATGCAAAAGTATTGAAAAAAAGAGAAGAAGAAAAAAAGGGAGTAAAAGATGGACAAGTGTCCCAACAATTAAAACAATAGGTACATAGATGCCCGCCTCCTAGATTAATAAAAAAAGAGGAAGAAAGAGAGAATAAAGATAGCCTATGTTTTCCCATAAAAAGTTCTAAGAACGGAGTTATTTTCAAAGAGCAAAAGTAGAATTAGGATTAGCCACTAAATACCATATATACACCTATCCACCATATTCCATACACATGCACATCTTCATTTGATTGTATGCCTCGATTCTCTGTAGATACATTGTTTGACTTTATAATATATGAATTGCATGTATACTCATCCTTATTATTGCTACTCCTATAAGCTCCACTATGATCCTTAGTTGTAGGAAGGCATAACATCTTTAATGCCTCAGTGAGATCCATAAATACCATATATAATAAGAGACTTGAGGGTATCATACAATTAAGCTCTGAGTTTTATTTTGAAAACTTATAAAACTCTGGAATATTGATACTGTGAAGAATTTGAGATATAGTGCTTGACTTGATTGTTCTATCTTTCGATTGCTCAAGACTTATGCAAAAGCTGTAAAGCTCCATAGTTAAAGGAAAAATGGGTAAGTTTGAAAGTTAGAGCAGTTTTGTCTAAACCGGAGAAAAATTTATGTTTAAAAGCAAGTGTGCTTAAAAGAAATAAAAGTATTGCAGCAACTCCTGATCCAAATATTTTAATAATTAGACTTAGGTTGTTTGCCAAAGGACCGGCAAAAGGTAAGCTTGGGGGAGTTGTTGACGGTGGATAACGTCAATTTTTATTAGAACTTTAGACATTAAAAGACACATGAATACACATTAGTCTAGGGTTTTAACTGATAATTTTTATGAGTTTTGCATATTCTATATTTTCCAGGAATTATTCTAGAAAAGCATAAAAGAGGGATTAGAGTGCATAATTATTAGAAACTTATCCGCGTCGGAAAACATCGTCATCGGGCTCGAAAAACATCTAGAAGACACCTGAAGCAATGGGACCCGCGAGGGGCCTCCAGTGGGGCCGGCCGGCCCCCACCAGCCGGTCGGCGCCCTAGGTCAAGCGACGGCGCTCCCCTTCGAGTCTTCCTCCCACGCTTCCTTGGAAGCCAAGCAAAGTATCCCTACGTCGATTTAACGTCGGTTGGATCCGACGGTGCACACAACATGAAGACGCAGATCGATGACGTGGCAGTTCCTTGCCCTCTACTCCACCTCGGCCTATATAATGATGCCCCAAGGCCCTTCCTAGAGGTATTCTACACCCCGGTGCTTCATATTCTCTACATAATTAGGGTTAGGGTCCCTCTAGTTGATCTAGTTCTAGTTTATCTAGTTCTAGTTCATCTAGTTGTAGCAATTAGGAGAGACTAGTTCATCTAGATCTAGTCTTGTTTAGAGATTAGAGAGATTGAGTAGAGGAGTAGAGATTCTGGAGGAGTGCTGGCCTGTCGGTGCTTCTTCATGGCTGTATTCTTCTGGATTCAGCTCCCTCGCCCGGAGCTGCGTTCTGAGGTACTTTTGTATTCATCATTCCGATTCAAGTAAGCAGTTGTTCTTATTTGTTCTTAAGTTCACAGCTCATATTGAGTGCTTTGATCTTGGTCATTACTTGGTTATAGTATTTTATAGTATAGGCATGGTGCCTAGGCTAGGTTTACTTGTGGATGTCCCCTGATTAGCCGGATGGTGGTAGTCCGCGTAGGAGATAGCTGCGTTGGTTCCTCTGTAGTCCACTTCCCGTTGATAGGATTGATAGGCTTATAGGTTCTTGGTAGGAGATTACTCTATTTCTTCTCTTATTCGGGATACTTGCCCAGTTAGCACAATATTATACAAAGCTTACCGGTTGTCAGAACTAGAGTTCAATAGCTATTTCATCTTTCTTGATATTATCTAGCCTAATTGTAGGGTTAAGTCTATAGACTTTGTCATAATCACAACTGTTCCCTGTGGATACGATATTTAAAACCTCCGGGTAAAATGTGACACTGGTATGATATCTGTGCGCTTGCGGATAATCTTACTTAAATCTTATTTAGTGGAGTGCGGTTAATTTATACCAACAATTTATTTCCAACAGCGAGGTCGCCGGCGACGGCCCGCGCCTCATCCTAGGGGGGTTGGTTGGGCCCCCGCGAGCACCACGGCGAGCACCCCCCCGGCAAGGCGGCACGCCGGTGCTGCAACGTGGCAGCGACGGCTCGACAGCAGTTTGCCAGCGGCGATAGGGGGCAGCTACGGGTCCTTTATACCTACACGTCACGAGCACTACTGGCATATCAATCGAACTTAGACGGCTCCGAGCAAGCTCGGCTATGGCCGCGGTGGCACGGCGGCGCAGAGCTCGCCGGCGCAGTGGTGCTCTGGCCAAAAAGGCGTGGTAGAGATACAATCATAGGTTCTTTAAACAACTACAGCCCATCACGGTCACGGTGCTCACGTTGGAAGCATCGGAAACGGCACAGAGATGATTTGCCGGCGATGAGGGCGTTTCCTACGGCGTGAACTCGATGGCAAGACGATGCTCCGGCGAGTCCTACACAGTAGAGATGGAAACATCGAGCCGATCACGATCAAGGTGTCAAAGCGAACTCAACGTGACAAATTCCAAGGTGAGCGGCTCACTGGGATGGCAGGTCAACGGCGAAACCGAGCACGTCGGCACTCTGGCCAGCCGTGAGGAAGAAGATATCGATTCCGGCGATTCAAACGATGGAAACCGGTGCAACAGGATGCAATTGATGCGCGAAAAGACGGTGGAGCTTGGAGCAAGTGCAATTGGACAATGACTGAGTAATGGTGGCAAATTTTGGGACGAGGAGAAAATGGCCGGCGGTGAGCAGCTATTTATAGGCAATGTTGCGCACGAGTGAAACCCGGAGTGCCGTTCCCGTGGCGGTGGTGAGCAGTGAAGAAGAAAGGAGAAGAACGGCGGCGAGTTGGCCAGCATTGGCAACGGCATGGGCAAGGGCGTGGCTTCTCCACTCTCCTCTGGCCAGCACAACACGAGCCACAACGCAGGCGTGGCGTGGCAGCGGCGGCAAATCGGCGGTCAGCACGTTGCCGGCGACGAGAAGGTGCCCACATTGCTGCTACTGTAGCAACTGAAACCCCGATCTCGCGGCGTGGCAGCGGCGGCAAATCGGCGGTCAGCACGCACACGTTGCCAGCGACGAGAAGGTGCCCACACTGCTGCTACTATAGCGACCGAGGCGAAACCCCGATCTTTCTCCCTCTCCCTCAAGTGGCCTAAAAGCAAACCAACTGCACTACGATGATCTCTTATGTGTGTGCTCCAACTTTGATTAAAGGATCAAGAGCTAATTCGATTCGGTGTGCAAACCATTAGCTCCCAAACATCACTTCAAATAAACTGAAACCTTGTGATGTCGGGACAAAATAATGACTTGTTTAGTTCTAAACCTAGATGATCTATAAATGCTTTAGGTGTTTAGGGATCTAGATGATATCTAATGGCAAATTTAGCCAGGTGAACTGACCCAATTAAGTAATCTAATTAGATATGTTTTTTTTTTTGAAGGGTCAACGGGGGGGAGGCGTTCCCCACCTGCTTTCATTTATCTAGTGGCCCAAAATGGCCTGATATGAGGTTTTACATGACTTTTGTACAAAACACGGAACACAAGACCACAAACAAAACGATCAAACAACAAGCTTCACAAGGCGGTGAGGCTGTGTTTGAGTTTAGGAAGTCAAATTAGCTTTGTCTTGCCAACTCGAAGACGGCGCACCATTGATCTACGATGTGTCTCTTTGTCCTCGGGAGCCTGACCCGCCACTGCTCAGCCGCCGCCTTGCATGCTCCAAATAGCTGCATGATAGTGTGCCGCTCATTTCTGAAAACCGCTGCATTCCTGGCCTTCCATATCTGCCAACAGGACAGGGCTATGAAAGATGCAAATTCTACGCTTGGCACTGCGTCGGGTGGCCTCAGTCTGTGCAGGTTGCCCATATTGGTACCTCCCATTGTCTGCATTTGAAGCTTCTCCCAGAATTGTCGACCCAGAGCACAGCCCCAGATTAAGTGTTCTGGAGCTTCAGCGTCTTCATGGCAGATTTCACAGGTTTCATCGGTGACCACGTGCCTGCGTCGCAGCACTGTGCGGCACTGAATCCGGCCCTGCATAAGAAGCCACATGAACATCTGCACCTGCGGCGGTGCAGCGTTCCGCCATACGAAAGCAGCGGTTTCATCTGTCGCCTGCCCTCTTGCTTTGAGGAGAAGGTAGATGGCCCCACTGTCCAGCCCTGTATCTCCTCTTCTCAAAGCCGACGCCCGCCGATCTGGTTCTTCTGTCAGCTCCGTTTCAGATAGCACACCTTGCACATATTGCAGTTCTTGAGTTGCCGCATCGCAGAGTCCTGAGACCAGCCCCTGCTGCAGACCTGATAGCAAAACTTCCTTTACCGTAGCCTCCTTCTTGGTGCAGTGGCTGAATAGCGCTGGGCAGATGTCGGCCAAGGCCTCATCACCAGCCCAAACATCCATCCAGAAAGAACAAGTCGCTCTGTCACCGAGCCTTACTGAGGTGATGGCCTGGTAAAGGGGGAGCAGAGACCGGAGGACCTCCCAATGGTGACCGTGGATATCACCACTGAGCGTTGAGACGCAGGCCCTGGCACGGACCCACGAAGCCCAGGCAGACGAGTTCGGGGAGTGTAGCCTGTGGATGAGTTTTAGCAGGAGGCAAATGTTCTGAGCAGGGTTCACCTTACCGTTCGGTAACCGGCCGGTTTGGCCGGTTACCGACCTTACCGGTGCGGACCGGTTCGGTTCCGGACCGGTTCAAACCGGTGGGTTTTTAAAATTTAAAATTTGAATTTTTTTAAAAAAAATTCTAAAAAAATTCCTAAAAATAGCTCATGATTTATAGAATTCAATGGTGTCAAAATTTTTCAAATTTGAGTTCGTTTAGTATTTATTTAGACATTTAGAAGTTTGAAAAAAAAAAAAAAAGAAAAAAGAGCCGGCCCATTAAGGCCCATTAAATCATGAAGGTCGAAAAAAATATACTAAACACACTCAAATTTGAAAAATTTTGACATCATTGGATTCTATAAATCATGAAGTATTTTTAAAAAAATTTTCTTATTTTTTTTTAAATATTTTTTATTTTTCATTTGAAAAATTTTGACATCACTGGATTACCGACCGGTAACCGGTCCTAACCGGCCGGTAACCGGTCCAAACCGGCCGGTAAACCGGTCGAAACCGTTTGAACTGCGCCGTTTTGAAAAATCAAATTCAAATTTGAATTTGACCGGTATTTGGCGGTTACCGGCGGTTACCGCTCGGTAAACCGCTACCGGCCACCGACGGTTCGGTTCGTCAAAACGGTAAGGTGAACCCTGGTTCTGAGTGCCCATGTCCTTGATGCCTAGTCCACCGTGATCTTTTGGGACACAAACTTCCAGCCATGCAACCAGGCAGCTTGCCGGCGATGACTTGCCCGTTTTCTCCCCTGACCACAGGAAAGCACGTCTTTTCTTGTCCATCTGTTGGATGACCGTTGGTGGTAGCTGCAGAGAGCTCATGAAGTAGACCAGCTGACTGTCAAGAACTGAATTGATGAGAACCGCCCTTCCCATTGGTTTTAGTAGATGAGCCTGCCAGCAACTGAGATATCTGTCCGTTTTCTGGACGTATGGGACGTAAGCTGAAGGAGGAAGCTTGTTCACAGAAAGGGGCAGTCCCAGATAGGGTTGCGGAAAGCCCTCTCGTCTGCAACCAATAACTTCCACGCACTGGGCAATTGTGGGCTCGTCCATGTGAATTGGCACCAACGTGCTTTTTGTATAGTTGATGCGCAGCCCAGATAACGAAGCGAACTGATCCAGGAGGCTTCTGAGTTCTGTCATCCCTTCGATGTCTCCCCTGAGCACGATGAGGGTGTCGTCGGTGTACTGCAGCACCGCACATGGCAGCCCGGCTTCGGTTGGATGTTGAATGCGCGTACTAGACTTGATCATGCACTGGAGAGTTTCAGCGGCGATCAGGAAAACGTACAGCGAGATTGGATCCCCCTATCGCAGCCCCCTTTTGTAGGTTATCCAGGGTCCGGGGCAGCCATTGACAAGCACCGCAGATTTGGAGGAGGTGAGGATGTCCTCCATCCAACTGATCCAGAGTTCACTGAATCCTCTTGCACGCATTACTCTGAACAAGCCGGCCCAATTGACAGTGTCAAAAGCCTTTGCGAAGTCCAGCTTTAGCACCACTGCTGGTTTTCCCTGCTTGTGGCAGACCTGTACCAATTCCAGAGCATAGACGAACGTGTCAGCGATGGAGCGTCCTTTGATGAAGCCCGAAACGAGCACTCTTGTATACATTAAACTGGAAATCGTACCATTGTCCACGGTAGGTTATTCTACTCATCAAAACTCAAATGATCAAAGCGGTTGCAAGCTTGGCCAGTAGCTCCTTGAGAACAGCAGGGCAGCTAGCGTTGAGCACCTCGAAGCCATCCGTTTCAGTGAAGGAGCCAAGGTTGGCACTAGAACTAAGGAAATGAAAGCACGCCTCCTTGAGCCCAGGGCAATGGTGCCGGTCAGCCAAAGCCAGCATCGCCGCCACGGAATCAGCGCGTATGCGCTTGCACAGCTTCTCCTGGCAAACCAGCTTCATCCTCTCCAGGCCGTACCTGTCAGCGGCGGCAAGCAAATGCTGATACAGCACCATCGCGTCGTCGTCGTCGTCGTCGTCACCGTGCCTCTCGGCATGGCCGCCGGTGGTCTCCGGCAGCGAGTCGGTGTAAATAAAGGCCAGCAGTGAGCGGAACACCTGAGCTTCCATGTCCTCAATCGGTATGACGGCGCCCGTGCTCTTGCTCTCCATCATCTCGCCAAACAGCTGCGCTCTGAACACTGGCGACCGCGCCGCGAGCACGCACCGGTGCGCGGCGAACGTCTCGCCGCCTTCAACCAGCTGGAACGTGACGTCCGCGCCGTCCTCGCATGCCAGCAGGTCGCCGAGGTGCCGGTGGAGGTCGGACGGGGGCACGGTGACGAAGGCGTCGGCCTTGGCCACGAAGGGCTTGACGACGGCGATGTCGCACCGGACGGTGAAGCAGCAGCCGTCGTTGGTAAGGTACTCTTGCCGCTGCAGATCGTCACCGGTGATGAAGCCGGGACACTCCCACTGCCACATCTTCGGGATCAGGCAGTTCTGGAACGAGGTGGCTCGGGTCCTCGACGGCACCGGCCGGCCTCCCCGGTCGAGCAGGCTGAGCTTGAACGATGCGCTGACGGGCTCGCCGTCGCGAGTGCTGCTGTGAGGGAGAAGACAGATGGTGAATGACGCTGTACCAGCAGCGGGATCAGTGCAGTAGACGCATCGCCAAGTGTAGCCTTGGACGCAGGGAGACCATGAAGAGCCGTCCAAGTCAGAAGATAGCTTGAAATGAGGACCCGGAGAGCTGCCGTCCAGCCCGGTGGCCGCGATCTCGAACAGATGGTGCTCACTTGCCATGGTGATCTCGGAGACTCGACGGCGGAGGCTCAGCGTGCTTGACGACGATGGTGGCTGAGGCACCCGGCTAGATATGCTTTATGTACAGATGGAGATGGCGTAGAGGCACACGGATGCAGTGTCGATGAAGTGAGCTTTTGGGCGCCGAGATCTGAGCACCATGGGTTGCAGCTGGTTGGATGAGGGGAGCTGGTATGAGGAATGGTGATAACGCTGCTGCAAGCCCCAGAAGTTCGTCACACCAGAAGTTGTGCTTTCGTCTCATCCCCATGCTGACGCTGCAAATTAAAGGTGCTTTCATAGTTTCATTGTCAGTAGTAATACATCACTAAAGAAAGTATCTTTATGTGACCACGTCTTTTCTTTATTTGGAAGACTCCTCCTGCCTCTCAAATTTTCCCAGCACTGTGCCATTGTTTCTAAATGCATCTAGCGTGGATGCTCTAACGTCACCAAAAACTGTGTTACTTGTCAACATAAACAACAGTGATCGGACAAGGTCTATGTATTTCCCAACCAAAAATTTCAGACACCGGCCGCCGTGTCGACCTCGCCACGACCAGGTACAGTTTTTCTATTCACAATAATAGCCGGCAACATTTGCTGTCAGCTACAGAATTTGCTGGCTATGTGAGAGAAAAATATCGTTATTAGTCTACTCATACCACTTCCCTCGTACCCTCCACTGATCCTTGCCATAAGAAGTTTAGAACACAGTGCATTAGAAAGCACGGACCGTCCGTTAAGAATTTAGCACAGGACCATCCCCATTGATTTTTTTTTTCCTTTGGACTGAAATTTTTTTCTTTGTATGAATAAATCTATTGATAATATTTATTATATACACCGTATAAATATTAGTAATCTCTTGTGTATATAGACCGAAAAAATCTCTATATATATTTGGTCAAAGTTGTTAAGTATGTTTATCGATACATAGCCACGACGACTTAAAAAAGGAGGGAGTACACGGGACCTTGGCTTGGTAGAGTAGCAACATGTGAGAGTTACGACTAGCCAGTTAGTATTTATTTGGTTCGACTATTTATGCCGGCAACCATTAATGGCGTGAACTGATAGCGTCGATTCTATTAAAAAGTCAGCTCGTATCTCTTGACAGCGGTATCCGATCCGGTATTATACAACTCCGATACCCCTTCAAAACCAATCATCACCTAACAGCAAAGCTAGCGTGGATAACTTCTCTCCGAGAGGGCATGGAAAAGATCTTAATTAATTCGAAAACAACCTTCAGGTTGGTAACTTTGGACATGTACTATAGATATAGAATTAAACTTGCGACTCACAATATATATTAGCACTAACTTTAAACAAACTTTGGACTCATAACGACTTTAAACAAACTTTGAACTACAAACTTTGGACTCATAACTTTAAACAAACTTTCGACTAGCAAGCCTATGGTTTTACTCCGTGCTATGCTGCACTACCATTAGTAGCATACGGGAGATCGCGCCCCAAATTGCAACTAGTAGAATAAGCCACAAGATCAATCTAACAACAGCGCGAGCACACGAACGCGCCCTCCGCGGCGGCGGCGCCGGCGCCGGCGTGCCGGTGATGAGGTTCTCCCGGCGGCTGTCCTTGAAGACGGTCACATCACACCTGACGCTGAAGCTGTCGTCGTCCTTGAGGTACGTGGACTCCAGCTCCGACCTCTCGATGAATCTCTCGAAGCCCCACGACGGCACGGCGCTCGAGAAGGTGCCGACCTCGGAGGCGGCCGTGTACGCCGGCACCGGCTGCCCGGCCTGGTCGAGCAAAGTGAAGACGAACTTGGCCTTGACGTCGTCGTCGTCGTCGTCGTCGGGGTGGTCGACGAGGAAGAGGTCGAAGCCGACGAAGTCGTCCGTGTCCTCGGCGTAGCCGTCGGCGTAGTACCCGATGCGCCAGCGGTGGCCGCCGGCGCTGAACACGGTGGATTTGAAGGCCTCGCCGACGCCGAGCACGCCCTTGGTATGGGAGTACCTCTCGATCTTTAGAACGTGCCACCCGGTCTCCGTCTCGGTGAAGACCGCCGACATGCTGCCGCCGACGCCGACGGTGAGATTCGAGTTGGCAGACATGGATCGCCGGTGCTTGCTCTTGTACGTAGCAGATGCAGAGCAATTGGAAGGTAGACTCTTTCAGGGCGATCGTCGTGTATATATATGCTGCAGACGTCGACGCATACAGCTTGTGTCATGCACGTTTCGTATAGGGCTACGGACGGACCAAACGATCCATGCTCCTTACGACACAAGTTTGTTAAAATCGGGATAACTCTATGCACCTTACGAGACAAGTTTCCGGACAATGAGATAACTCCGATCCATGCACCTTACGAGACAAGTTTTCGGCAAATAAGGCAGTAGGAGGCTGGAAAACCAATTGTATTCGTATTATTCTTTTTGCGGATCAAATATTAATCCTTTGGAAAAAGTCTACATCACCCCCTCAACTATGGGAGGCCAGTGGACCACTTAACCCCCTAAACTATGAAACAGTCTATTCCACCCCCCTTTTCAAAACCGGTCAAATTACACCCTGAAACGGTTTTGAACGGGGGTTGCTACAGCAACACAGTTTTGTCATTTTCTTTTTTATTTATTTCGGCTGAATCTTTGAAAAATTATAGTAAATCATAGAAAAATCATAAAATAGAAAATCTAATTTTGTTGGACTTCATATGAGTAGATCTACACAGTAAACATATATTATAGTATGCGTTAGTACAGAGTTTTTTGCCGTAACTTTAGATCTATTCTTTTATATCCTTTTCTATAGCATGAACCTAAGCATAACTTAAAATAAAATTTCATGCTTGTTAAATATAAACAAATTTATAACTAAGTTATACATGATTCAATTAGTATAAATTTTTTACTATGGTTCACACAGAATAATTAGGCCACAATAAAAATTTCAGTACAATTGGACCTTAGAAACTGCGGCTATGAATTATTCTAATTAATTTTAAAAAAAGATAGATCTAAAGTTACGGCAAAAACTTTGTACTAACGCATACTATATTATATGTTTACTGTGTAGATCTACTCATATGGAGTCCAGCAAAATTGATTTTATATTTTATGATTTTTTCTGTGATTTACTATGATTTTTTAAAGATTCAGCCAAAATAAATAAAAAAGAAAAAGACAAAACTGTGTTGCTGTAGCAAACCCCCGTTCAAAACCGTTTCAGGGTGTAATTTGACCGGTTTTGAAAAGTTCAGGGGGTGGAATAGACTGTTTCATAGTTTAGGGGGTTAAGTGGTCCACCTCCCATAGTTGAGGGGGTGATGTAGACTTTTTCCTTAATCTTTTTGGACTCTTGTTTCCATTGAGAAAAATAATCTGAAGTGTAGGGGTACTTTCTATATGTGCCTTGGGTGAACATATAATAGCTAAAAGAATCTTGTTCTAATAACACTTGTAGGATGCGAACTTTTTTTTTTTCTTTTACAATGGATGGCGAGCTTTATTGTTGAAGAACTATTACATCGTTGATCGATCAACACAAACTCATGGATAAAACATTAAAACTAGAGAGCTCATCGTTCCAAATACAATTTATCTTGTTGCCAACTCGTATGCTACATGATTAGCAACCCTGCTGCATACGGACTTTGTGGCACATTCTATCAAATAAATTGATGACTCGAACTAGGTGTGCCGGTGCATTGTTGTGTACGAGACTAGGTGTACGGTCATCTGGATATACCCTTGTCGGTCTTATATGCCGGTACATTGTTGTGTCGGGGCGACGAACTTTTGCTCTGGCCTATATGGTGACAGATTTGATTATTTTGAGAAAATTACAAAGAGCTAATAAAATATTTTGTATTGGAAACCCAAATTTATTCCCAAATTCATTCTGGTCTTGTCTATTTTTTCTCTTTATTGATTATTTATTAAATGAAACCATTTTCTCTTTCTATTTTCTTTCCATACCCTTCTCTTTTTTGCTATGAGCGCCTGTTTCTTTTTTAATATAAAAAATTCAACTAACTTTAGTAGTGGGTCTGTGGTCCAATAGTAGAACTGTCCAGTGGGACAGGGATTAAATCCTGGTGCTCGCACCTTTTTCTGAAATTTTTCCAGGATTTACCGGCGTTATGCTTTAAGTGGTAAGCGGCGTTCCCGTCGACGACGAGGCGCCAGTGGTCACTTCGGGAATCTTCAGATCTGCTGGCTTAGTCCTTTGGAGGTGCTCCTAGGGGTAGGGTCTACGTACGTGTGATCTAGGGGATAAATGTGCGTGCGTGTTGTGAGCGTCCATGTTGTACTATGTAATTCTCAAAAAAAAAAAAAAAAGAGTATTAAAGAATGCCTTTCTAAGCATGGAGCAGCTAAACATCAAACGTTCACCAGAATCAAATCCGGTGAATGATAAGACCACTTTCTATTTTTGGTAAAAACTAATTTTAGTAACTTTTTTCAAAAAAGTTTTCCATTTTTAGTAAAAAAGTTCACAACTTTTTTTTTTTTCTGAAAGTTACATAGTTATATCTTTAACGACAAAGTATTGTACATAACTTATACATATAATTTACATAACAAAGTTATGCACATAACTTTACATATAATGTTTTGCGTAACAAACTTATCAATATAATTCCATAGAGAGCTACAAAAGTATATCTAAAACTTTTATCTATAACTTGATGAATGACTTAGATATAAAGTTAGACGTATAAGAAAATCGCTTCGTATAATTTATATAAATATATAACAGAAAAATGGTAGATAAAACAAAAAAAGGAAAAAAAGGAACATCTGTGTAGGTGGGCCATGCCACTAAACAAATTCGACTAACAAAAATTTATTCAATCTAGCTTGCGTTGATAAATTATAAGGTATAAGTTATATGTTATTAGTTAATATACATAATTTGCTCCTGCAAATTTTTTTTTCAGAACGTATGCAAGTGGGGTCTAGTTTTACGGTTCAGAAGTTATATATATTTTAAAAATAATGTATTCTATTTTTGATGGAAAAAGTCTAAGTATCCTCCTCAGCTATAAGCACTAGTGTAACCTAGATGATAAACTAAAAAACTAGATAACCTACACCCTAAAGTTTGTAAGACCGGACTAAAAATACAGGCCAAGGCGGTTTTGCTAGACGGTTTTGCCTACGTGGCAGCCACCGTGGCAGCCACCGTGGCATCAGTTTGGACACGCTGGCAAAGGTTATGGCTCATCGACGTGCAGTCCATTATCTGGTCGGCGGTGTACGCGTACCGGGATCCGCTGCCGCTGGACCCCTATAGCGGCGCGTACCTGGTGCTGACGCCCCCCAACCGTTCAAGCAGTGAGGATATGGTGGCAGAATGGTTAGGGGCCCTAACGGGTGGTGAGACGGTCAGAACAGGTCGGGGCCATATGTCACTATATGAGTGCAAGGTTATAACTAGTATTGTATTTACCAACGCAAAACTATCCTCAAATAATGTTACCCTGGTCACCTCTGCCGCTGACCCTATCTGATCCACCTGTTGTCCTTCACTGCTCGACCAGCATCACTGCCACCGTCTTTGCCTCTTCACTATCAGAGGGTGTTTGGATGGTGTGAAAAAAGTTTTGCCTGTATCACATCGGAATGTCGGAGAGATGTCGGAAGGGAGTTTCGAATACTAATAAAAAAATAAATTACAGAACTCGTCAGAAAACCATGAGACAAATTTTTTAAGTATAATTAATCCGTCATTAGCAAATGTTTACTGTAGCAGGACATTATCAAATCATGGACTAAATAGGCTTAAAAGATTCATCTCACAAAGTTATCGCAATATGAGCAAATATTTATTATTTTAGACTACATTTAATACTCCATATATGTGTGACAAGATTCGATGGGACGGGGCAAAAAATTTACCTCTCCCATCCAAACACCCTATGAAGCATTAGATGACTTGACCACCAGTTAACCAAACACATCATTAATTTCCATGTATAGTGCTCCAATGGAGACTAATTAACATTGTTGTGCTGATAAGAGCCGTGCCGTCAGCACCCCGCTCGTCCATGTCTAGTTCAAAGCCTAAGCACGCCTCCGCTTGGGCAGGCAAAATTTGGTGGAGACAGTGTTAGCACCCTAGTAGTGGAGTGTAGAGAGAAGGTAGAGAATTAGACGAACAGCAGTAGGAGCTTAGGGATTGGGATGGATTTAGGAGGAAGATGAACAGTAGCAAGGGAAGAGAGCTTGAGGAAGGAGATAACCTGTAGGTTCTGTAATATGTTCGATGGTCCATTCTTCCCTTGTCTCCTCCCCTTTGTACTCCCTCTTGCTGTCTTGCAACGACTGGGCTGGGCTCAAGGCCAAGGGCCCATCCATCGGCCCAACCAGTGCTGATCTCTAACAGACAGGCAGGCTCCACCGCCTCTCCATGCATACCTTAGCGTCGATGGTAGACGCGTATATATTCACCATAAATTCGGACGGCATATAGGCGTCCGGCTCTTCTTCCAGCTCCGCATCGCGTACGTCTAGCTGAGACGCTCGGCGTCCAGAATGACAATGCATCGCGTCTGTTCGCCATCGCTCATCCGTCCTTCTAGACTCACCGTCATACGCGACCAATCCCTTGCAGCGTCCAAGATCAGTCAAGAACACAAACACCGGTGGTGTGACAGCCTGCGTCCAATCCTATGATGAGGGCGGGCACCAGTGGCCGTCAGAGAGCCAGAAGCCCAGAACAGCTAGCGCTGCCATCACCACCGCTGCAACTGACGACACTGCAGACGCTGGTTCTGATCATTGCCGCGCCAAAACCTGTAATCTGTAACGAAATCATGATAGATCGTGTAGTACTGAAGTTTGTTCTGAATGTAAATGAGATTGCAGTACTGAACTGGATCCAGACATTCAGACAGGAAACTTGAAAAAAACATCATATGTGTTTCATAGAGAGCAATCTTCTATACGTAAATTGATATTTCCTCCGTTCCAAATTATAGTTCATTTGACTTTTTTAACTTTACGTTTGACTGCTTGTCTTATATTCAAAAAATTATAAAAAAATAGGCAAATTTAAATTATTAACTTTTACTCGAGATTTGCCGGAGCATCTCAGTTCTTCTTCGAAGGTGCTCAAAGCATAGGGTGTGCGTGCATGCGTTCATAGGGGTGAATGTGCGTTCGTATATATGAGTGTCTGAGTCTGTGAATCGGGCCTTTTTTAAAAAAAGTAAGCCACAATAAAAAAATATAATATTTTGTAGATTTTTTTTTTTTTAAGGCGAGTGATCAAAATTATGATTAAACAAACTATAATTTGGAAAGGAAGAAGTACTATAAAAAAACCTGCCAATATACAAAATTCAGGATATGACAAATCTATGTCACAAATCAGCTAATAATCACATTCATCCTACACCTCAGTCTCACCAATTTGTTGGCTTTAAAGCATCATTTAAAATTGAATTTCAATACTCCCTCTGTATCGTATTTAGATGATGTTTTGGACAAAGTTAGGGTCAAACATTGGGAACATAAATCATAAATAACTTTTAAGTTGTTGAATTTAAAAATGTAAAAACTATATGAATAGATTTGTCTTGAAAATTACTTTTATAAAAGTATAAATATATCACTTTGTAATGAGTATTTTTATAAAAATATAAAGTCAAAGTTATACTTTGGAGAACATGTCATTGTCCAAAACGTCATCTAAATATGATATGGAGAGAGTACAACACTAAGCAGTTCATCGAGGGCCCCGATGTTGTGTCCGTCCATCTTGTTAACGTCGGCTCTAGGGTACCGACCGGCCTTCATCCTCTGATCCCAAAGGAAGTATGCACAAGCCTACTTCGTTGTTTGACCGACGACGATTGCAATTTGGCTCGCATTAGTCATTTATAACCCATGCATGAATGACCATCAGTCCGGCCCGCTGATTGGCTAGGCCTATATATTGGCCCAAACGTAAACGATATATAGGACATGCAGTTTGTTTATTAGTGCCACATGGTTTGCAGAACGTTGTGTTCCATAGCTAATAAACGACGACCCTGATACATCTATCACCGGGTGGCAAGCGTGGAGAGCAATTCTTAAAAAATTCTCTAGGTGATGAATCCATTTGACTACTGGCCATATAGGCTGACGCACGACACGTGCGTCTAGTACTTTATTTTTTCTCTTCTTATTAAGAAAAATGGATAGTTGCATATTGTCTCTACATTTTTTTTTTCACGTTTAAGCCGAAGCACATTTTTTCTTTAAGAAGTAGGATAAGTACTCAGTACAACAAATAGCGTTTTAGTTCTCTCTTTTTATTAAGAAAAATGGATAGTTGCATATTGTCTCTACAATTTTTTTTCACGATCAAGCCAAAGCACATTTCGGTTTGGCTCAAATGTAAACGATACATAGGACATGCAGTTTGTTTATTAGTGCCAAATTGTCTTTAATACGTTCTGCTCCACCTAATAAACGACGACCGTGACCACGTGGCAACAAGCGTGGAGAGCAATTCTCAAAAAACATTCTCCAGGTGAAGATAAGACATGTGTGTCTAGCTTTTTATTTTTCTCTTTCTCTTTTTCAGGATGCTTTTTAAGAAAATTGGATAGTTGCATGTTATCTCTATATCTTGTTTTTTAGCGATCGAGCCAAAGCACGCTTTTCTTTAAGAAGAAGTAGAATAAGTACTGAGTACAACTGAAAGGACGGTATCCCAAGATTACCAAGCCTGTAACACCAAGGCCCTTTTTATTTATATTGAATTTTGGGACTAGCTAGAGTAGCTGCAAGGTGCATCAAAGTAGGACTAGCGGCGAGTGTATGGACCCCCGCTGCGGACCATTCCTTCGCCTAGCTCGTCGATGATAGATTGCTGCACCTGCTGTGGCTGGCACAGGGAGGCACCAAATGGTCCGCGCATCTCGCTCCTTCCAGAGGGACCAACCAACTATGAAGATGAGAGAATCCAGCCCCTTACCAAACTCCTCGGGGATCAGCTTCGTTGCCTGCAACCACCAAACGAAGAAGTTGACCTGTCGTATGGCTTTGATTCCATCCAAGCAGCCTCCATAGCACCAACGACCACACTTCACTACTGAATACACAGCCCAGAAGAATGTGCTGCAGCAAATCTGGGCATTGCTGTCTAGCTTTTTATTTGCCTCTTTTTCTGGATTTTTTTCAAGAAAGATGGATAGTTGCATCATGCTCCACCTAAAAGACCGTAATATCATTGTCTACTCGGTGATATCAAGTCTCGATCCTTGCTCACATATCCATGTTCAATATGAATCATCCTTCACTCGAAGCTTTCTCAAACAGGTCTGTGGGAGCTCAAATCTGTGGTCCAACAGCTCTTCATTAGATTTAGGTGAATTTGGTGCTCCATCTGTTTTTTCAGAGTTCGAACTCCCACAAAGCATGCAGACTTGGGAACTGATTGAAGATCACGCTTTTTTTTTTTATAAGGGAGCTCAATGCAATAAATTGCTGTCATTGCACGAGGCATGACGCGGTGGCAAGCACTAGAAATGCATGTATGCATAATAGGGCTGAAGCTTTATTTATTTGATAGTACGTACATAAAATCCAAACTTGTACATCATTAACAGGATTGTGACGCTGGATACATACATGGTTGGTTGGAAGCAAAGCAATAGCATAATGCAAAACAATTAGCCAACCATTACATGGTTGCCACGCCGCCAACGGCTGCGCCGCAGAGATCCTTTGCGGCGTAGAGACGGTACGGCGGTTCAAGCCATCGATAGAATTCGAACTGGTGTGGTACTATATATGTATAGTCGCCTTCGATCCTGACGTATTCCACATACCAGCCGGGCTTATTGCCGCTGCCATCCGAGATGAGCTGCAAGAAGCAGAGGTCCAGGATGCAGCTATCCCAGACTTCGAACGTGTCCAGGCTGCCTCTCTCGAAGGGGTCCACATGGAAATCGGGCCAGCTGTGCGCCGCCAGGTTCTCGATCAACAGACGCTGCCTTTGGCCTGCGTTTGTGAATCTCGCTGAGATTTTGGCGTCCGTTCCCGCGTCCTTCCTGTTACCTGTCTTCACAGAGATGATGTACCTGCACAAGTCGTTATCATTGCTGCTTTTCGCCGGCGTCCCAGCAGCAGAGGCAACGCTTCTCGCAGCTGCAGGGAGACAGCAGCAGAAGAGGAGAGCCACGAGAGACACGACGACGATGACGACGCCACTAGCAGTCTTCATCTTGCTAGCAAGCTAGATAGATAGCTATCGCCGAATGAGGAGGGAGCAGGAAGAGGGAAGCTCCGATCTCCTAGTCCTAGAGCTAGCTATTGATGGATTCGCCGGCCGGGTGTTATTTATAGGCAAAGCTGTCCAAGCATGTATGGCACCATATCCATCCATGGCTGCTGCATTATATTGTTGTGCTGTAGGACCACCGTACCAGTACTTGGATTTGGATGGCACGACACATCAATTCCAAATTCCGCTTGGACAAATATCAATCACATATATGGACCCATTACATACGTCCTTTGCCAACGGCCGTCTACGCTCTCGGTAAAGACATTGCCGAGCGCTGCACTTGCGGCTCTCGGCAAAGAAGTCGTTGCCATCTAGTTCTATGCCGAGACTCCTTTGCCGAGAGGAGCAATCGGCAAAATATTTGAGAGATCCTAACTGTCTTTGCCAAATGCCTCTATCTCTCGGCAAAGGACCGGGCTGTTGTTGTGTTGTCGGCCCATGCACGCCGGCCGGTCGACTTCGGTCCAGCCATGTCATTTTCCTAGGGTGATGTCTTGTACGCCCAAATTTCATCCTAGCATGCATGATACACGACCGCTCTTGTTACGTGGAAGCATGATCCGTGCATGGGACCAAATTGTGAGCCTTGCTACTACCCTTAATTATAAGACGCTTTGGCAAGAAATAATGTATATCTAAGTTCATAGCAAAAGCAGCCTATATACAATCAATACTGATCAAAAAACATCTATAATCTTTTTAGGTGAACTTTAGTTGCGATCAAAATGGATCCCCACCAGCAGATTTCACATATACCCTGAGAACCGGTAATTCGAAAGGCAAGGTCTTTCAGTTTTACATCCTCAAGGGAGAATCGGCACAATGAAGCTCGTTACGTGGATCACGGGCCATGTACATTCAGATCCATATTATCACTAGCGTGAAGACTTGTATCTATTATCTATTATTCATCCTAGCGTGCGTGATACACGCCGCTGTAGGATGAGACCAATGCAAGTCATGATCCTCGTTACTTTTTTTTTAGTGTCATCATCAGCTGGAGCCCCAGGAATCGATCAATACAGATCCGAAAACATCTCTATTGGTCGATACACGACGGCTGAATCAGGACAAAATTTTGCTGGAGGACAGTTATAGCTTTGTGTTTTGTTTTGTGAAAGCTAAAGGAAAGTTTATATATATCTATTATTTTGTTATATACTTCCTCCGTTTCAAATTATAGTTCGTTTGACTTTTTGACCACAAATTTGACCGCTCGTCTTATTCAAAAAATTTGTACGAATATAGTTAAATTTAAGTCATTCTTAAAGAACTTACATTAATAAAGCAAGCCACAACAAAAAATATGATATTTTAGATAATTTTTTGAATAAGACAAGTGGTCAAACTTAAAGTCAAAAAAGTCAAAACGAACTATAATTTAGGACGGAGGGAGTATATAGCTAGCGTATTAAAAAGACGATAAGTATAAAATATGCTTTATGTCGATCAAGAGAAAAGAAAAGGACAATAGGGGAACTGGACTCTAAGTTCATTAGTTTGGTAGTGTAATTAATAATAACTAGTTCATCAACCTGTACTCTCCCATGGGTTAAATCTTAGAAGACACTAACTAATACTATAAATTATTTATATTAACTAATTTTCTCTTCACTAATCTTTTAAAATAATAATTGCTATAATACGTACTCCATAGTCTACATTTAGTTTATAATAATAATATATCAATTATTTCATTCATATCCCATCAGTTTTTTATTCACATAGCACCACTGTTTCTCTCCAATCCAATATACATAGATGAAACATTTGTTTAATCATTCTTGACTTTAGCTGCAATCTATATTTTGATGATATGAACTAAATTTTGAGCTTATTAATTGCTCAGGTACAATGGCTATTTACATCGGTGATCATAGTCTACCAATTTGATAGCAAATTGTTTTAAGTTTTTGTAAGAATTTTAGGATCTAACTGCACAAGGCGTTATCATTGCTTTTCACCGTCGCCGTCGTCTCAGCAGCAGGGCAGAGCTGCAGAGGCAGCTATCGCCGAGTGAGGAGAGAGCCGGAAGAGGGTAGCTCCGATCTCCTAGAGCTAGCTATTGATCGATGTGGCACCATATCCATCCATGGCTGCTGCATTATTATATACTAGTCCGTCAACCCGTGCTCTCGCATGGGTTATAATCTTAGAGGATACTAACTAATAAGAATTACTTATCTTAAATATTTTCTCTTCTTTAATGTTCTAAAATAATGGCTATCATATGTACTCTATAGTCTATATTTAGTTTTAATAATCTATCCATTATTGATTTTTTATGTACATCTATATCCATAAGTTTTTTTTTACATAGAATGTCTATTTATCTCCATTATTAGGTGTCCATACACCTAAATTTTGATTCTTTTTTTCCTAAAATTTTGAGCTTATTAATTGCTCGATACAACGACTATTATTTACAATAGTGATTATATTCTACCGATGTGATGGTAAAATGTTTTAGATTTATATATAAGATTTTATGATCTATCTTTTTTATTTCTCTCAGTCTCATAAGTAATAATTTCTAGGATTATCTTTTTTTCTTTAGCATGATATGTGCTTAGCTGAAATATAAACTTAATGTATATAAACTCTTATCACTTTATCTGATATCATAAAAATCTTAATGTATCACTTTTAGCTTTAATAACTTTTAGCTTTTAACCATGTGCTAATTAGAAATTGCAATGCTTATTGTATCACTTATTCAAAATTTTCATTTTTCTACTTTAATTATTAAAATAATATTATAGGTCCTAGGCTACCCTCTTAGTTATTAAAACAACATAAATAATTGTTTCGCATACACTAAACATGTTGAATTTATTTATTATGTTGTATTAATATTGTTTTGATAAAAAATAATCCTTGGAATTAAATTGCTAATACTCATATGATATAGTGTTTGAATTAAATTGTTTATACTCTTTTTGAGATAACAACTTGCAAGTCTATTATCATGAGTATTAATACATATTAAAGTGAAGTGAAGTGTCGTTACTATATGATTTGCTAAGGATATTTTTCTATGCTTGGTAAGCTTATAAAATAAATATTTATACTAATGCATACATGTTTGGGTCTATGCAATGGAACATAGCTTTGTACATAGTTTCAACTTAATAGTGGTAGAGGTGTGTATTTCAAATAACTATGTGTGGATAGTATAGTATACTTATAGATGTTGAACTATTTTACGTAATAGCATATATTAGCATTTATATGTAGGTTTCAGATATTTTTTGTTAATTTTTCTTTTGTAACTGTTGAGATGGATAATTTAGGTACAAATTATATAGTATATATTTGAGGTATAGTTAATTTGAATGTAAACTTATAGGTCAAAGCGGTATCTTTCATCATGATAGAGTTAGATAATTTGTAAAAAAAGAAATATATTATGAGGGATCAGTTAGCTATTTTTTATAATTGTGGAGGTTTGAGTTTTTCTATATAGGTTTTATTAATAACTCCATGGATAATGGTTCGCTAATTTTTTTAGGATCATTAATATAAAATGTAATTAAAATCAGTGGAATCTAATGAAATTATTTTTTAAAACGATGAAGCTCTTATTTAATTAAAAGTAAACAAAAATTGTAACTCATGGTCAATAAGGATGGAGAAGAAAACTTAAATTGCAATTATGGGATGACAAAATTTAGTATATCATAGGGGAGACAGTAAATTTTAATTATTAGATCTATCGAGATAGCCACATGTACCTTTAGTCTGCAGGTAGTACGGACGGCTGAATGGGCTTCTTGCTCAATTAGACATACGCGCATATACTTGCATCCATAGGCATGTGTCCGATCCACAGCCGCTCTGATATCCATCCTACCTCTGATCCTATATATCTTCATGTCGCTGGAGTGCCCAACACCAACAGGCTGGAGAGTACATCTATACGTGACCTATTCGTTCTTGTCACTAATTGTGGCACCGAACACTTCTTGATAGCTTAGGTACGTGCAAGATGTAATGGAGACGAGAATAATTAGATTATTAATTTTCTCACCACCCATGCATTATTATGGTCAGAGGATGACCTACCTGAAGCCATCTATCGATCGCGCTCTAGCTCTTTTTCTTGATCCCTTGTTCCTAGTCCCGTTCATCGTTCTTGGTCCTGACAGGAGCTGCAAGGCCGCGCTCCTTCACAGTGGAACAATGCCGACGACGGAAGTCCATCTATAGGGAAGTGCGGCGGTGCCACGGCCTAGGGCTCTGGAAGCAACCGTGATTCGTTGGGAAAAAAAAATATATATTTCTAATATCTTTTCTTTGTTTCTTGGTAAATTTAAAAATAAAAAAGCCATGGTACGGTGGTTTGTTAAAAAATAGTACATTTATTATATATTTTATTTGTTTCTTAGTACTATATTTACGTGGTACGGTGGTTTGTTGGAAAAAATAATATATTTTTTTGTCTTTTTTATCTACAATAATATATAATGACAAAGTGGGTAATTTTCTAGAAAACAAAATAGATTGATCTAATGGTCACAGATTAGCACAACCAATAGGTTTAATGGCTAGATGTTTCGATTAACGTGAGAATTTCTAGCGTTTATCTTTTTTCTTAGCGTATCTGGTGAGGATTAATGTAGAGCCTCCGTTTTAGGGCCTCTAATTAGTAATAGTAAAATTGTTGTGCTTTCTGTAGGACCACTAGGTCCACTACTTGGATGGCACCACGTCAATTCCAAATTCTGCCTGGACCAATCAATCAAATGGACCCGTTACATACGTGTATCACACACACCACACGAGCGACCTAGCTTGGAGTCAGGCCGAATCGCGCGTGTCGTGTTTCTCGTCCGCCCAAGCATGCACGCCGAATTCAGATCCAAGCCACGTCATATATTTCATCTAGCTGTCGTCGGTGTTTCATCACCACGGGCCACGCACATTCAGATTCACATCGCTATATATGCACATTGAGATCGTCCATATTATCGCTTGTATGATGACTTGTAAGCCCGTTATTCATTAATCATAGCGTACGTGCGTGATACACGACCGCTCTAGGACAACAAACATTATTCATAGATCGAAGACATCTCATCTCACAACTATATAAAAGGAATAAATAATAGACACTTTTTTAGTACGATATTCTAATATGGGTCCATGGTTGTGCCTGGTGTAGCATGCGCCTCCTCGCCTCCCTATTACCTTTGCGATTTGCGCAAAATTGGAAAGGAAAACAATCAAGCGTGCTACATCGTCCATCAAGAGACAGTCAGGCGCAGGGAAAAGGAAACGCTCCCCACAGTTCCTCAACCGGCTTGCGCTGTCCTGACCATCACACGCTCACCTTCATCCTCATCCAGTCATCCGCCTCCTCGCTGCCACCCTCACCTGCCACGGTATCGCGCCGCGCCTGCCTGGAGCTAGCTATGAATCCACGCACGTCCGCCCGCAGGTGGCCGCGCCGCCGTCGCACGCCCCAAGCCCACGCCGCCCCCTGTCACAGCCAACATCGATGTTACTGCTGACATCACAAGGGAGATCGACGTAGCTCGCCCTCCAACATGGGGTGGTTGTTGGCCGCTGGATGCCACGCCACGACCAGGACCACAAATTCCTCATCATCGAAGACTCCCTACGTACTCTGCTTCGCCAGCAGTGGCGAGATTCGGATTGGCTTCGATGTTACCAGCGCCGCTACCAAGTGCCAACTACACCGTGTTCACGCACTTATCGCCATGGATACCTAGCATCGCTGGTAGACGCGTATATATTCACCATTAAATTCGCACGGCATATAGGCTCTTCTGCAGCTCCGCATCGCGTATTACGGCGGTACGGCCTCAATTCACATACGACTGGCTGAGCGGCTCGGCGTCCAGAACGAATGACAATGCATCGCGTCTGTCTGCCATGGCCGCCTCGAGCCCTATCACGCGGTCCTCTCACCGTCATGGCGCCATCCGTCCTTCTAGGCTCGCCGTCATACGCGACGACCAATAATCCCTTGCAGCGTCCAAGAACACAGACACACACCTGTTGTGCAACAGCAACACCCTGCGCGTCCAATCCTATGACGAGGGCGGGCACCAGTGGCCGTTTTATATGGCAAAGCGGAGAGAGAGCCAGGACACCGCCACCGTCACCACGGCTGCAACTGACGACACAGGCGCTGGTTCTGATCATTGCCGCGCCGTAACCTGTAATCTGTAACGAGATCAAGATAGATCGTGTAGTACTGAAGTTTGTTCTGAATGTAAATGAGATTGCGCGGTACTGAACTGGATGCAGACATTCAGACAGGAAACTTGAAAAGGTATCATATGTGTTTCATAGAGAGCAATCTGCTGTAAATTGGTACTATAAAAAAACCTGCCACTACAAAACTCAGAATATGACAATCCCATTCACCCTACACCTCAATCCCATCATGATGGCTTTAAAGCAACATTTAAATTTCAATTTCAAAGCAACACTAAGCAGTTCATCGAAGGCGCTGATGATGTGTTTTATCCATCTTGTTAGCGTCGGTTCTAGGGTAGCGGCGTTCTGCGTCTGATATACGCTGCCGTCCTGGCCTCCTGGGTGATCCCAAATGAAGTATATGCACAAGCCGAGCTCCTTCATTGTTTGACCGACGACGATTGCAATTTGGCTCAAATTATCGTTTATAACCCATGCATGAATGATCATCAGTACGGCCCGCTGATTGGCTACGCCTTTATAACCCGGTTTGGCCCAAACGTAAACGATATATATATAGGTGCAGTTTCTTTATTAGTGCCACATGGTCTGCAATACGTAGTGCTCCACAGCTAATAAACGACGACCCTGATGCAACTACCACCGTGTGGCAAGCACGGAGAGCAACTCTCAAAAAAATTCTCTAGGTGAATCCATTTGAATATCAGCCATATAGGCTGACGTACGACATGTGCGTCCAGCATTTTATTTTTCTCTTTTTAAGAAAAATGGATAGATGCATATTATTATGTCTACATCCTTTTTTTTCACGATCAAGCCAAAGCACGTTTTTCTTTAAGAAGTAGAATAAGTACTCAGTACAACAAACAGGGTAGTATCCCAAAATTACCAAGCCTGTAAGTCTGTAACACGAAGGCCCTTTCTATTTATATTACGAATTGAATTTTGTGACTACAGTAGCTCCAAGGTGCATCAAAGTAGGGAGACTAGCAGCGCGACCTGAGAGTATGAACCCCCGCTGCAGACCATTCCTTGGCCTCGCCGATGATAGATTGCAGCACCTGTTGTGTGGCGGGCACGGGGAGGCTCCAAAGGTCCGCGTATTTCGTTCCTTAAAGAGGGACCAACCAACAACTGAGAATTCCCAAAAAAAAAAAAAAAAAACCCAACAACTGAGAGAATCCATCCCCTTACGAAGCTCCTTGCAAATCATCTTCCCTGCCTGCAACCACCAAACGAAGAAGTTCACCTGTCGTATGGCTATGATTCCGTCAGAGCGCAGCCTCCGTAGCACCAACGACCACACTTCCCTACTGAATACATCTGTGCTCTAGCAATTCTGGTTATTTTTTTCACAATTAAGAAATATAGTCCGTTTTTCATTAAGACCAAGAGAATTACTCCCTCCGTTCCAAATTATAAGTCGCTTTGATTTTTTTTGGTTCAAAACAACTTACAATTTGGAACAGAGGGAGTACATGACATAGCTACGAGAGAACCTTTGTAGCACAGAAATGAGGGAGCGACTGTCCTCAAAAGTTGAACCTACAACTGAGCCTAAAAAAGATACAACAAGGCAATGGTTACCTACAAACAAAGAAAAAGCCAGCAGGTGGCAAAGTATCCGCGCGAAGCACGACGGCAAAGTATCCGCCAATAAAGACCATGGCGACCCAGTATCCGCCAAGTAGTACGTAGTGGTGGCAAAGCATCTGTCTGGGATTCCACCGATGGCCAAGTATCCGCCGGAGAAAAAAGTGAAGATGCCCACTACAGCAAAGCATCCGCAAGAGGAATGACCATGACACACTCAGCAGCAAAGCATCTGCCAGAGCAGGGGACCGCCAGAGGAACTGATAGTGGCAAAGCATCCCCTTTGAAAGCCAGACATCGACGGCAATGTTGACTGCTGTAGGAGAACCATTGCGAGTGGAATAATAGCACATATAGGCACAGGAGGGACTCCACCAGGAGACGATGCAGAAGGAGGCATTGATGACGGTGATCACATGGGAACAAGTCAAGGGGATTCTTAGCGATGCCTTCAGGATGCCACGCCGCTGGTCTTACAGCTTGTAAGGCGGAGCTTACGCCCAGAATCCAACGACATCAGCGAGTAACATGGAGTTTAACAACGACGCCCTAAAGAAGGAATGTGGCACCTGAGACGTCACCGTCGTCCGTCCGGTCAAAGCCGAACCGAGCTTTCACCTAGAACTCCATACACTAATGAAGAGGTCGACAACGACCATGTGGAAGCTGCAGTAGTGCTGCACCACGCGGAACTAGCAACAGTAGCCTCTGAAGGGGTGAATTGCTGCTCTTGAGCTTAGAGGGTGTCGATCTGACCGCCGGCAACCGAGGCCGCAGGACAGCCAACCCTCACCGGCCGCTGGGTGCCGCGGGCTCAAGCCAGTCAAACACCAGCAGGCCCTGTGCGCCCGGCCTCGGGCGAATGCGGTCTGGCACCACACCTTGGCCATTGCAAGCTGTGCCCGCACAGCCACCAATAGCTACGGGGCTGGCGCGGTCGCCAAATTCCGCCACCGGCCAACCAAGCTAGCCGCCTCAACCGCGCCAATGCGACCATCGGGCTGGAGTGCGTGACGGGCGCGGTCGGGGGTGAGGAGCACGCACACCGGCGACCAGCGGTCCTAGAGCATGTGTCCCCCCATGGCTCAGACGCCGCCCCGCGCGGATCCAGTTGGGCCGTGGTCAGGGCGAATTGATGGAGCCAGATCTGCACGCCAACAGCCCTTAGTGGCTTTCCCCCGTGGCATGGGTCCTCCACTCGCGAATCCAGCTACACGCACTACTGGGACGAGCCTAGTCCTCCAGATCTGAAACCCGCTAGCTAAGGGGCGCCGTCGGCCATGGTGGAGCTCGCGGAGGGTGAGGAACAGATGAGAAGAAGCAGGTGAGGGAGAGGGAGCCACGTCAGCCCGCCATTTTCGAACGCAACCCCGCTGGCCGCCATCACCACTTGCCGAAGGGAGCGGCGACGGCGGCTAGAAGGTCAGCCGAGAGGGGTTCTCGACGGTGGTGGCTAGGAGCTTGAATGTTGAATCTATTTTTGGCCTAGATACCCATCAATTCTGGGCATTGTCGTCTAGCTTTTTATTTGCCTCTTTTTTAGCCGTTCTTTTTCCCGAGAAAGATGGATAGTTGAATCATTGCTCTACCTAAAAGTCATAATAAGATACCTAAAAGTCATAATAAGATAGATGATATTTATACAAAATTTTGAAATAAAACCTAAACTCATAATAAGATAGATGATATTTATACAAAATTTTGAAATAAAATGAGTAGTTAAATTAAACATGATGTCTTCTAAAAGTAAAAAGCGATATTTTTCTGACGAAAGGGATTACATACTCGTTCCATTTATTTATTTTTATTTTGTCTCCCTCATGGGTTGGTGCGCCATGCCGCGATGCGTGCAGTGGAGTATGCAGAGCAACCGAGCAGGCGAGTGAGTATAAAGGGAGTTTGGATTTCGAAGGCAAAATATTTAATTTGTCATGTTCCATCGAATTTTTAGCCTCAAGGATAAAGTATTAAATATAGACTAAATAAATAAATAATTATACATATTGTGATTATTTTACGAGACAAATTTTTTAAACAAAATTAGTCTATGATTTAATAATATGGTGCTGCAGTAAATATGAGCTAATAACAGATTAATTAGTATCAAAAATTTCTTTAATGAATTACTGATGAGTTCTATAATTTACCTTTTTATTAATATCAAAAACTCCTTTCGATATCGCATGTAACATATAGAAGCCACCAAAAGAGCTTGGAAAGGCTGCTGTACTCGCGAGATGATGATGGGCATGCATGCGCCACAACCCACCCCCCCCTAACGGTTGGGGTGTGTCCTCAGGGACCATGCGTTGCTTGGGCATTGCACCAGACAAGGATTTGGCAGATTAATGATCATCAAGATGATACGATACATTTTCCCTCTATCTTAGAATTATAGTCGCTCGGTGTGTGTCATAAATTTATTTATAGTAAATAAGTGCAATATTTATATCTTCAAATAATTTTGTTAAAAAACTAAATTTAAATATCTTTCCAATAATATTAATAATGATACTAATAAATGATATTTGTTATTTATAAAAATTACTGTGCAATATTTATATCCTCAAATAATTTTGTTAAAAAACTAAATTCAAATATCTTTCTAATGATATTAATTATGATACTAATCAATAATATTTGTTATTTATAAAAATTATTGGCAGTTGATTCTCGGAAAGCGAAAGCGACTAGAATTTTGAGATGGCGACTTTGTCTATCGCCGGATAGGTATGCATGGGTGTGGCGTGCTCATCCATGTCGAGTTCAAAAGCCTAATTAAGCACGCCTCCGCTTGGACAGATTCAGATACAGGCTGCTGTCCGGGACTTCTGGGTGATCGATCCCAGATGCAAGTATGCACAAAGCCTACTTCGTTGTTGAGTTTGGCTGACGACGATTGAAAGTTGGCTCGCATTATAGTCGTTTATTATTATAACCCAATGCGTGAATGCGATCGAACCCAAATTAACCAGTCCGGCTCGTTTAGATATTTGAACCCAAATTATAGGTTTGACCCAAATGTAAATGACAGGGCTTGGTGCGAATTATATGGCCCACGTTTTGTTTATTAATGCCACATCATCTGCAAAACGCTGAGCTCCACAGCTAATAAAGAAGGACCGTGGTAGCATGATCACCGCGTGGCAAGCGTGGAGAGCAACTGTTAAAACAATTCTTTGGGTGAATTCATTTGAAAAACACTGGCCATATGGGTGGCGCACGACATGTGCGTGTAGCTTTTTAGTTTTCCTCCTTTTCAGATTATTTTTCCAAGGAAAATATAGTAAGTATTTTTGTACATTGCAAAAGAAATTTATTCATCATTTGGTTGTATACTCTAATAAGTTTTGGAATCAGACTTCTAATTCGGGTCAAAGATGGAACAATATACTGCAACTCTAGAATCCGTGCCTATTGTACCTCCGTCCCTGAATACTGTAAGTCCTAAAATCTAATGGTACTAATTTGGTACCATATATGACATAAAAAAAATCATCAATATCTATGACATAAAATACATATCTTATGAAAATACAGTGTATGATAAATCTAATGGTACTAATTTGGTACCATATATCTTAGCGTTTTTTTTTCTAGAAATTTAGTCAAAGTTTAAAAAATTTGACCTAAGACAAGTCTAGAAGTTGTAGTATTCGGGGACGGAGGGAGCATATATACCACTATAATCGCAATTGCGTATGACAATCGTCATCATCTTAATTGGTGTTTGCTTTTTTTTGATAATCTTATCTTACTATTACTAATTAGAGGCCCCAACAGAGCCTCCACGTTAATCCTCACTAGATGCGCTAAAAAAAATAAATTCTCTAAATTTCCACGTTAATCAGAAATATCTGACCATCAAATTCATGTCTCTAACCATCCATCACCATTGGATCTATTTTGTTTTTAGAAAATTACCCACTTATGCCATTATAAATAAAAATAATTTTTTAGGGGAAAATATTATTGACAGTTCGAAGATAATCTTCATCGGAAGTAGTACAAACATTCGCCGTTAGTTAGTATAAAATATTGGAGGAGCCATATTATTCACGTCACTTGGTAATACATTATTAAAATATTATATCTGCAAATAACAATGTTTATAGTTAGTAACATATTCTGTAATATAGATCTAACTAATTGAAAATAAAAACATAAATAACACCCATCGTATCTCACGTGGTAAGATCCGAGTCGAACCCTAGCGACGCGCGCGGCCGCCGGCGATAGCCATGGAGCTTCAATCAATCTACAAAAGTCGACATCTCAATCCTGTAGAGTCCCAGTCACGTACTGCATGTGCTTCTCCCTCCGACCAGCCCGTTTCTGGCAGCTCCTGTGTGATGGATTTGGATAGCCTAGGTGAGCTTCTTTGTTTCGTTGTTCTTTCGATTGCCTACTACATTTCCTATTTGAGCTTGGGCATACATGTTTCATATATAAAGCTAACTGAATCTAGAAGACATGGCAAGACCGGCGTCCTATCCTTTGTCAATCTATCAGTGGAGCTGCACGTATCGATGAGTTCACCTGCTCGGGTGGGAGTGTCACTCGCACGACTTCTCACTACTAAAACAGACAACGCCTCCGGTGATCAGCACTGCAACCTCTCTTTGCACTGCACCGAGCGTAACGACTACATCACCAGGCGCTATGTCAACTAGCGCAACTGGCTTTGCCGCTGGGTATGTCTCTGTGATGAACTTAATCCTTCCTGTAAAGTCTCCTGCCTTGATTTTGTTCGTAAGTCATCTACGTACATGTCACTGTTAGATTGGCTCGATGTTAATCAGAAACATTCGACCATCAAATCAAATGGCTAGCCACTATAATCATTAGATCTATTTTGTTTTCTAAAAAATTATCCACCTCTGCTAATGTAGATAAAAAAAAATGGTCAGAAATCTTATTATTTGGGAGAAGAAAAAACCTACAGCCTACGTAGCAAAATCTCAAACAATAAGTACCATCGCGTTTATGGTCGTTAATAATCTGTTATTAACAAAATCTAAATCTAAATATATTAATATTACTTAGAAAATCTTAAGCAATCACGTTCCATATATTAAAAAAAAGTAAACAATATCGACAATCAGAATTAGTTAATGAATATTATATGAGCTGGATCTTATTAATCAAGTCACTTGGCAATAAATTTTCAAAATATCATCTGAGTCCTAATCATGCTCAGTTGGTAATGAATTCTTAAATCCTTAAATACTCCCTCATGTATAAATTACTATATACTCCCTCCGTCCCTCGGTCCCCAAATAAACTCATGTTTTAAGTCCTAAAGGAGTCAATTTTTAAGGTACAATTGAGCATACAGGGAATAATATTAACATTTGTATGAATTTAATAATGACACTTATTGTTCATTGTGAATACCAATACATTTCTATATTTATGTGGCTAAATTTTAAAAGGTTTCACTCCTAGAAAAATGAATTGTGTATTTATTTTAGGACAGAAGAAGTATGTTGCCTCCACCAAGTCCTCGGTTAGTTATTCCAAGTCCTCCACCAAAAAAAGGATAGTATCAATGTAAAAACAAAAATAGTATAAAATAAAAATTTTGATTATCCAAATTACCAACCTTTGCTACACTAAGAACATAAATAAAAAAACCTCTAAGTTTATGTGTAAAATACTAATATAAGTTATTATGGGAAATAAATAAATAACCATTGTAGTTTATTATATGTTAGCTTAAATATTATGTTAAATATTATGCCATGTAGTAATCTATTTTAAAAGTAAATAAAAAGAACTCTAAATCTACATGTAGATAATAAGACAAGTTAAGACAAGTTATTACGAAAAAAAGAATAACCATGTTATTTAAAAAATATATTATATATGAATAAAACATTGTGTCAATACTTCATTATGTCATACAATAAATTTAACACTTGATTGTCGTTGTCCAAGCTGTAATGACTTTTTACGCCATTATGGTAGCATAAAGTCTATAACTTTTGATTATCTAAATTATCTACCTTTGCGACAACAAAAACAAAAATACCTCTAGATATATGTGTAAATACTACTATAAGTTATTACGACAAATAAATGAACCATGGTCAAGTTCATTATATGTTAGCTTAAATATTATGCCATATAGTATAATCTATGTTAAAAATAAATAAAAAGAACTCAAAATCTACATATAGATAATAAGATAAGTTATTACGACAAATGAATTAATAACCATTTTTATTTCAAAAGTGTATTATATATTGAATAAAACATTATGTCAATTTTTATTATATATGCCATGCAGTTAATTCAACTCCTTGATGTCATCCAAGCTGTACTGACTTTTTAAGCCATTGTAGTTGCTAGAGTGTAACATAAAGTCTATACTATTTCACAAAAATAGATATAGAACATCTCCAAGAGTATCTAAAATAGTTTCCCAATCTAGGAATTTTATTGAGATTTATAAAGACTTATCTCCGTTAACTATCAAACCCACACCTCCCAATGTTTTGGCACTCAGAAAAAACACCACAACCCACGGATATATACGGCATACAAGCCTATCATCATGGCAATCTATACATGGCTCCTGATGCAAGAGAGACAGAAGGTACTATAATGGTTGGTGTGATTTAGAAATAATTTGGAATTCCTGATGATGTAAAATTACTTAATACCTTTAAGAAAGCAGATTTTTGGGAACTGTTAGAGGAAGTCAACAAATATATATACTCCTTATTTGTTTATTAGTCACTTGGAAAACTCATTAATTTACCAAGTAGATTTTTTTATAAATTAATGGAGACACTCTTATACTAATGCACTGAAACCTCCAGCCAATTGGACATGCAATTTATAAACGTGAACCAAATTCTCACAAAAAATATTAGAACTATCACAAGCCAAAAGTTTTTTTTCAAATTAACCTAAAGATCCATCAGACAAATCAAAGGAAATCTACAATTTATGAAAACTCAAACATGTTATTAATTTTAAATAGTAGGTGAACTAACATTTCAATATTGTTATCCACATAGTTCAATTTATAAAGAGGGATATCCTACATGTTCATATACTCACATACTGCATAGTCAACTATATTGGGACACAAAACAAATGAAGGAAAACACCCAAACATAGAATCAAACTAATGTTACACTGTTAGTTGGGCCACAACGATCTCTATCAATTATGCCAATGCTAAATCTATGCACATGTAACTCTAGATTTAAATAAAAGTTATTTAAATAAACTATTTTTTAGTAGTTAATTTATATTAAACATGAATTTCTATATTGCTTAAGTAACTCAAGATAGCCCGTGCGGGAGCACGGGTTGGTGAACTAGTCATTTTAATTGGCGTTGAGTTCCTGATGAACAACAGCCGTGTCTCCCTCCTCGCCTTCCTCATCATCCTCCACGCTGGAAGTCGAAGGTCGCTGTATGTTCCAACCAGGGGAATCAACGTCGTCGTCGAAGTGCCAGCCCGTGAAATCGAAGTCGTCGTCGTCACCCATCTCGGCCTCCCAAAAGTCCTTCAACGACTGAAGGCTCTCGGCCTGCTCCCTGAGGAACTCGTCGTCCACAAGAACGACGCCGCCGTTGGCCTCGTACTCGGCGCGCATCCAGGCCTGGTACTCGGCGCACTGGTCGCTCAGGGCCTCGAACACCTCGATGGCATCGGCGGTGGAGTAGACGCTCGTGAGCTTGCCCCTCTTCCACGACAGGACCCACTCGACCTCCTCCTTGGGCAGCGGCGTCAGTCGCCTCTCCCTCGCTGCCGGGTGAGCCTTGTCGCCGCCAGCCACCGCGATCGCATCCTTCTCGTCGACGCAGTTTGGCGCAGCAGCATCTCCTTCCTTGATCTCCAATTGATGTGTTGCGGCAGCATCTTCTGCCTTGATCTCCAACTGATCCTTCTCAGCGACGGTCACCGGCTCCACGACGACGTCGGACTTTCCGTTGGTGGCTGAGGCTGGCGCCATCATCATCGGGCTCTCTTCACCGCACCAGCCGCCGACGCCTTCGACGAGTACCCAGCAAACTAGTAGTACTTACGAAGATGTCTGATTGGCAACTGGGGCCTGCATGGGGGCTCTGGAAGGATTCGGGGTGAACTAATAATAGGAAAGCCTTCCACGTCCTCCTGGTTGGGCTATGTTTGGGACCCGCCCACGCAGAGATAGAGAGTCATGTATATAAAGGAAAAAAAATATTTTTCTTTCTTCAACTTTTGTGAAAATCCGCTTTTTCACTCTAAACCTTAAAACCGAACAATTAATCTTCCATAACATTTTAAACTATGCAGTTTATCTTTCTAGAGTGATTTTGACAGTGGCTTTATTACAATGACAATGATTTTGTTTTTTCCTTTTTATTTATTGTGGTTGATTTTTTAAAAAATCATAGTAAATTAAAAAATAATAAATAGAAAATCTAATTTTATTAGACCCAATATAAATGATCTACACATTAAATATATAATATGATATATTTTAGTATAAAATTTTTCAAATATTTTTTATTTATTTTAACTGGATTATAAAATAAATTATAAAATAAAAAAAAATTAATTTTATTAGACTCCACATAAATAGGCCACGCGGAGACCTAGGTTGGAAGGCCTTCCTCGTCCTCCTTGTTGGGCCTCGTTAGAGAAAACGTGAAAGAGGGTCAGGGGGACTGGCCTAATATGTTTGGGACCCGGCCCAGGCAGAGAGAAATCCAGAGGCGGTGGAGATCGTGTCGGTATATAAACGATGTCACGATGCCGAGTCGGCCAAACCAGCAGCCGTGCCCCCTCTCTCTCTATCGGAAGCTAGAGCATATATATCATAGAGCAATCTCGCTGGATCAGGTCCGATCCATCCGATGGCCGGCGGAGAGGTGAAGCCGGCCGACGAGCCTACTGCTACTCCGCCGGCGGGGTGTGCGGCGGCGGAGGACTCTGATGATCTCGTGGACTCGTCTGCTCGTCCCGAGATCACGGCGCGTCTGTCCAATGGATTCGTGGAGTGGATCCTGAACCGCAGGTGGGTGTCGTTCGACGACGATCCGGACGACTTCTACGACCGGACCATCAACGACCCGGACAGGCCGGAGTTCTACACGCCGGAGTACCTCCAGGAAGAGAGGGAGACGATGCGCGAGATTATCGCCGCCAACAAGCGCTCTCGTGAGAGTTTCGAGAAGTTCCAGGAGTGGGTGCGCCTCCAGCTCGCGGAGAACGGCTACGTCGAGGTTGGCGAATCCTACATCAAGCAGTGTGTCAGGAACCGTCAGAGCCTCACCCCAGAACACTGGAGCGCCCTGATGGGTGGATTGATGGATGATCTAAAGCTGGATGAAGAAGATGATGAGTAAATTATGCTTAGATATTGGCTTAAGTTATGTCTGGTTAATTAATTATGTATAAATTGCTTATCATAACCCTGGTGGATTATGTCATGACTGACTCATGCTGGGTATGCTAATAATATAGTGCCAATCATCAGTAATTACGCATGTATATCTCTCATCTCTCACCACTTAAAAGACTAAAGGCCCCTTTGGAAACATAGGTAAAGAAAGGGTAGAGATAGAAAAACTATAGAAATTGAAGTGTATCACTTGTCTAATCCTACAGGAACAGTAAACACTAGGACAGTCCTTTGGCATTTGTTTTTATCAGGACCGCATAGGATACAGCAGGTGAATTGACCGAGCCTTCGAGTGAGCCAAGAATGCGTCCACACAAATAATTTGTCAAAAAAAAAAAAAAAACTCTCGTCTCTCGGCGTCCACCAGCCATCACCGCACAAACACAAACATGCCGATCTTATCCTCTTCACGGACCGCGCCGCCGTTGCTTCGCGCGACGCGCTACGCCGGCCTCTGCGTCGCCTGTTCACTGCGTCAGGTCCGGGTCATGCGGTGGCCGGGGCCGCTCGAGGGAGTGGTCGATCCACCGAGCTCCATGGTGGCCGGGCGACAAGGTCCAGGCGAATCGGCGGCGCGGCGGCGGCTGGTGTGCTGCAGGTTGACGTCGTCGACGACCTCCACCGAGGGCACCTGACCTCGGCGCGGGGTCTACGTGGTTCTCCTGCGCCGGCCTGTACATGGAGGCCAAGCCCGTGGAGTAGAAGCGGCCTCGTCGGCCTGCTCAGGTGACGTCGAGCAGATATCACTTCAGCGTACCGGCATTTCTTAGGAATTTTCCAAGAAGTCCGTCCTCATGGTTTGATTCCTATGGATTAAGGTCATAGGATTCTATTCCGGTGGAATATTTCCTTCGTTTTTGCTTGAACCAAAGGGCAGGACCAAAGGGCAGAAAAGGATCCTATCCTGAGAAATTCCTATACTGCAATTTTTCTTTAGTTCCCCCGTGAACCAAAGGGGGCCTAAAGAGTGGACAATATTTTGGTGCGATATTCCATCATGGAACCATGATTCTGCCTCCTGTGTTCCCACGGTCTCGCTCTCCCTCAATACATGTCCCTTGCGATTCGAAAGGAAAGAGCTCCTATGTTTTAGGCTCAATCTTGCGACATGCGATCCCCTGCCTCCACCCGCAATAGCGGCTCCCCTGCCCCTATCCTCTCACCATATTGCCACCGGCACGCCCACCCGATCGCTTGCTCATGTGCCCTCTCGCTCGCCTATGCGCTGCCGTGCACGCGTCACAGCTGCTGACTGCCTGCGTCCACAGCTGCCTGGATCCATGACAACAGAGCCGCCACCGGAATCCACGAAGTACCTGTGCAACTGATCCGCTCATCCCCTGTCTACTTCGTTGTCACCCATCACTGACCCTGCCATCCCTGTACTTTCCGCCTCACCGGCTCCCTAAACCTCCAGTCTGGCGCCGCCGCCTTCGCACACTAGGGAAGGCAGGGTGGCTAGGGTTCGGCCCCGTGCCCATCCCTGCTCCGTCCCATGCTGCGGCGCAACTCACAGCTATGGTGCTGGCAACCCCCATCTGCCGCACTGGCCGCTCTGGGTGGTAGCCTTCGCAGTTGCCAGGGACGAGGTCGACTGGAGGCCTCTAGGACAGTGCCGCGGACAGGACTAGGCCTCTTGTTGAGGGCAGCTCACCGAGGAGTGAGCCTCCGAAAGATGACCATTACTTTTGAGATTTATAATTTTTTTAATTCGTTTATTTTATGTCCATGTGATGAACGTTTGAAGTAGTGGCCATTCATTTTAAAATTGCAAGGGCAAAAATATATAGCTGAAAAAATAGGGGTAAAATAAACTGCCGCTTGGATGTCCGATGGCATAATATTTTATCGGACACTAACCTGAGCTGTTGTTCCCGTATCGATCGGCCCACCACCCACATGCCCGGATTAATTATTTCCATCGGGCACTTATCCTGCACGCGTGACGCACACCCTCCTCTGGAGGCCGCATGATTCTATGCATGCATGGGGACCACCCTAAGGCTATCCGCACTCGTCATACTCTATATTCATCCTTTAAAAGGAATCTTCTGTCCTGATCATCAAGATTTCATCCTCTACATTAATTTCTTCCGCACTCATCCATACTCTATATTATACTCTATCCTAACTACCCATGCGCGGGTCCCACACGTCAGCCTCACCTCCTCCTTATCCACCCACACCCCTCTCTCTCTCTCTCTCCCCCCCCGGCGCCGCCCGCCCTCCTCCCCCGGCCTCGCTCCCTCTTCCTCTTCCTCTTCCTCCTCCCGGGTCTCCCTCCCGCAGGCGCTAGTGCAGGCGGGGTGCGACGCCCTCCCCCGGGGGCGGCGGCGCGACGCCCCTCCTCCCCGGGCGGCCCGCGCGATCGGCCGCGACCCCGACGGCCTCTTCGCGACGCCGACCGCGGGCGCTATGGCGAGGCGCTGTGAGCGGAGGAAACGCGCTCGCGCCTGATACCACGCCTGGCCTCGGGCCGCGGGCCAGGCGGAGCAGGGCACCGCGCCCGGACGGGACGGGTCAGGCGCTGAGGTCGGCGCGGGCGAGCGCGCGCGACGGGCGGTTTCCGCCGGGCAGCCGGCCGCTGAGGCCGGCGCGCGCGCCGGGCGCGGCCGCCGCCGAAGCCACGAGGGCGCGTTGCGCGGGCTGCCGGGCCGCGCGAGGGCGCTGCGGCGGGCCGGCGAAGCGCGGCTGCGCGGGTCGGGCGCCGCGCGAAGCGTAGTGCTGGCGAAACGCGGGCGCGCTGAAGCCGGTGGGTGGCGAGCACGCAGGGCGGCGAAAAAGGCGGCGCGAGGGGGGCGTGCTGGGCGGCGACGGGCGGGCGGGTTCTCACGCGCGCCAGACCGGGCCGGGCGGGCGGCGCCGCTCGGGCGCGCCGGGCGGCGCTGCACCTCCACGGGCCCGGGCGAAGGCGGCTGTCAAGGTCGGGCGGGCCGCGGCAGCGCTGACGAAGCGCGGCGCGACGGGCGAGCCGGGCGGGCGGCGCGACCTCGCAGGCTCGCTTCCGCCTCGCCGCCGCCTGCGTGTCTGCTTCTCTCTCTTCGCCCCTTGCCGGGCGCTGGAGTTATTGAGCGGGCCCGCGCCCTTCTGCTCGCCCCCAAAGCGCGGCCACGGGGCTCGCGGGCGGAGCTCCCGGCCATGGCGGAGCGGGCCTGGCGCCGTCCCTCCTCTCTCTCTCTCCACGCCACGCCACGCGGGCGCGTCAGGAACGACGCTACCGCCGCTGGTTTGGCGTGCGGCGCAGAGATTCGGACGGCGGCGCTCTTTTTCGGGCGCCGCTGCAGAAGATTTTCACGGTATCCGGCTGACGCGGGGCGCTCCCGGACGAAGTTGGCGGACCCAGTGCGGTTAGTCTAAGCCCGCACTGTTTCCTAGCCGCATGCACCTGCAGCACCAGTAGGCCGCAGTCCCATGACGCATGGTGGTGCCCCATGGTGGGACCCACGGCGGCGCAGTAGCAACAACAGCATGTGCTCCCTGCGAAATCTAGGTAGCGCAGTAGCAATAGTAGCATGTGTTCCTTGCGAGATCTACTTATGAAACATGCAAAATAAATAATTGCAACATAAATCTAAAAATGAAACACTCGAAACACGCGTTTGAAACATACATTTGAAACAGTCATAAGTATATCTGCTTTTACAAAAATCCAGATAAAATGCTTGCAACATATGTTCAAAAACTATTCAAACACAACATACATCTAAAATGCTTAAAAACGCCTAAAACACTTGAAAGTGGTTGCATGCTTATGCAACATTCAGATGAAATACATATGTGTGAAACATATGAAACATTTTAAAAAAACGCTTGCAGCGTACGACTAAGAGAACAGATGAGACATTTACAATCAACGACTGCAACATGCATATATAGCCATTGCAACATATGCAATATCCCACACCATTTATGTTAAACATCTGCAACATGCCTCTGAAACCTATGGAACATTTGAAATGTGAGCTTGCAACGTACGCTTTCAAAGTAGCGCAACATCTCCTTGCTACTTGACAACAATGGAGGCTTATCGTCTGCAGTTCACCGGAGGCGGCGATGGCGTGACCCGGCAAGGGAGGTAGTGGCCTCTCAACTGGACAGGGGAGCCAGATCTGCTAAGGAGCCACTTGTGCCAGCCTGCGGCGTTGGTCCGCCCATTACAAGCGCGGTCGGCATCGTTGTGTCGCCGTGTTGAGGGCTGCTCCGGGGGCTATGCGTTGCGACCCACCCGTGCGGCGCTGAGGCCGCTGTGTTGCTATGCTAGAACCATTGTTGTGCAAGTGAGAGAGAGGTAAGGAGGAGCAGCGGTCTCGAGTCCGTCCGATGGTTCGAGTAAAATGTCAGACGTGCGGTCCAAAGCACATTACCGAAATAACAATTGGACTACTGGATAGGGTAAGTACGTAGTTTTGCCTTCTTTAAATGTTTATTAAAATGCAACACGCTCAATTAAATGATAATGTGACACATTATCATCTACTCTATTCCTATTTGAACTATCCCGAGCACGCCGTCGACGCCGTGGTTGTTTCAGAGCTAGCCAGGTGTTGCGACTCACGATCCCACAGATATACTAAAAGGCCAGATTTTTTTAGAGAAAAATATTATTCAACCAAGCTGATAACAGACTTGGAGTAATAAGTCGTCGACCGTGAGCGCATACCATCCAACCCACGGCCCACGCCACATTGTTTTTGCGGTGGCAGTGGCAGCGGCGGCCGCGGGCTGATGAGTGATAACGGGAAAATAAAAATCTGACGATTGATAGATAGGAAAATATAAATCTAATGACTGATAGACAGGAAAATCAGCGAAACTACATGTCGTCATCGATCAAGATCTTTTATTCCCTATACCAACTCCACGCATGTATGGCCTGAACATTACTCACCGTGTAATTAACCGGTTGTGTGATTTGACTCATGTGGATGGAGCCACTAGGGGTGTTTTTTCTTATTTATGGACACGTCGTTGTAGGCTAGGGGCTGAATCCTAGAAATCTAAGGGCTGCAGCCAATCATGGCAAGACTTGTCTGTTGGATATGTATGACAGGTGGATCAAAACTTAAGCATTAATTAGTTTCATAATTAATCTTGGCCTTAGCCAAGATCACATTCCAACATGTTAGTGACTGTAACATGAATAACTAATCAGCATCCTGCATGCCATCTAAAGTATTAACATGCACGAAACCAATTACCAAAGTTCATGTTGCTAACAACGGTCTAGTTTTAGTAAGTGGAGTTGATGCAGAACTTGTAGAAAGTACACCCAATGAGAACCATATTGTAGGTCTATGTCAGGGGACAAATAAAAGAAGCAAAACAGGTAATAAATATGAAGCAAACATGGTAATGTTCTATTCACCAAATAGTGTACAGGGCGACGAGTTCGAGGAAGGAGAGCGGAGGCTGGGAGGGGGGGTCTAGGAAGGCTGGGCAAGTGCAACTGGAGGGCATCGGAACTTTCTTTCCTTCTTTCCATCCACTCGTAACGATGACCTCAAAAAAATATTGTATAACTGACCTGATAGATAGTGAACAGGCTCTTGGAGTAATAAGTCGTCGACCGTGAGCGCATACCACCCTAGCCACGGCCCACGCCACATTGTTTTTGTTTTTGCGGTGGGTCATGGGCCGTGAGCACTAATGAGACGACAAACGTAGCATCTTCTGTCCATGCACTGTCCACATGCAGAGACGATGCCATCCCCGTCCAGGTAGAGTGGCAAGTATTTATGGCGTCCCACTCCCAGGCTCCCAGACGTGAACCATGCACTGTCTGCCCGGCCTCTCCAAAGCCATGGACGCCGCAGCCTCCCCACGATCCTCCTCCTCTACGGCGCGCTCCTCTTGGCGGCATTCCTCTTCGCGGCCGGTGCAGTGCGCGGCCGCGGGAGCAGCTGCGGCGGCGGCCGCCTCCCGCCGGGTCCCAGGGGCCTGCCGCTCGTGGGCAGCCTGCCGTCGCTGGACCCGCAGCTGCACGTCTACTTCGCGCGCCTCGCGGGCAGGTACGGGCCCATCTTCTCCATCCGCCTGGGCTCCAAGCTGGGCGTGGTGGTCACCTCCCCGTCGCTGGCGCGCGAGGTGCTGCGCGAGCAGGACCTCGTCTTCTCCGGCCGCGACGTCCCCGAGGCGGCCCGGTCCATCACCTACGGCGGCGGGCAGGACATCGTGTGGAACCCGGTCGGCCCCACGTGGCGGCTGCTCCGCCGCGTCTGCGTCCGGGAGATGCTCAGCCCGGCGGGGCTGGACCGCATGCACGGCCTGCGGGCGCGCGAGTTCAGGGCCACGCTCGCGCACCTCCACGCCCAGGCCCTGGACGCGGCGCCCGTCGACGTCGGCGCGCAGCTGTTCCTCACCGTCATGAACGTCGTCACGAGCACGATGTGGGGCGGCAATGTCGGCGGCGGCGGCGGCAGCGATGAGCGCGCCGCGGTGGGGAAGGAGTTCAGGCACCTCGTCGCCGAGATCACCGAGATGCTCGGCGCGCCCAACGTGTCCGACTTGTTCCCGGCGCTCGCGCGCTTCGACCTGCAGGGCATCCGGCGGAAGTCCGACGTGCTCAAGGAGCGGTTCGACCAGATCTTCGCCCGGATCATAGAGCAGAGGGTCGTTGGCGCCGAGAAGGCCGGCGGCGAGCCCCACGCGCCCGACTTCTTGGAGCACATGCTCAAGCTCGAGAAGGAAGGCGGCGACGGGAAGGCGTCCTTCACCATGACCAACGTCAAGGCACTGCTCATGGCACGTATCAAAGCACGATTTGATTCATCGACCACCTGCTCTCGAAATAAATCAACCTAATACTGAAATGAAAACGAACGGCAGGACATGGTGGTCGGAGGCACGGAGACGACGTCGAACACTGTGGAGTGGGCCATGGCGGAGCTGATGCAGCAGCCGGAGCTACTGGCCAAGGTGCGGCAGGAGCTGGACGCGGTGGTGGGCAGGGACGCCGTGGTGGCGGAGTGGCAGCTCCCGCAGCTGCCCTACCTGCACGCGGTGCTCAAGGAGACGCTGCGGCTGCACCCGGCGGTGCCGCTCCTGGTGCCGCACTGCCCCAGCGCGGACGCCACGGTGGGCGGCTACCGCGTCCCCGCGGGGTGCCGCGTGTTCGTCAACGTGTGCGGGATCATGAGGGACCCCGCCGTGTGGAAGGACCCGCTGGAGTTCATCCCGGAGAGGTTCCTGGGCGGCAGCGCCGGCGGCGCCGGCGAAGGGCGCAAGGGGGACTTCGCCGGCAGCGACATGGACTACCTCCCGTTCGGGTCTGGACGCAGGATGTGCGCTGGCATCGCCATGGCCGACCGGATGATGGCCTACTCGTTGGCCATGCTGCTGCAGGCGTTCGACTGGGAGCTCCCGGCCGGCGCGCAACTGGAGCTGGACGAGAGGTTCGCCATCGTCATGAAGAAGGCCACGCCGCTGGTGGCTGTGCCAACGCCGAGGCTGTCCAAGCCTGAGCTCTACTCCGCCTAGTCCATCTAGCTACGATCCACAACCACTACATGCAATGGGTCATTTTACATAAGAAGGATGTAAAACATTTGTCCATCCGACTAGTAGAAGACGCGCGCCCTTGCGCGCGTCGACGATGGTCACAAGGAAGCTGTTGATAGATAAATTGAAATATGGTTAATAACAGAAGCAGCTAATGAGATTGGCAATCAGAAAACACAAACCGAAGCATGAGTACACAGTGAAAGCAAAAATAATTCATTAATGTTACAAAAAAAGTCATCTGAATCTTCTTGGTCGTTATCCACCTGACGAAGCGACGTCTGCAGGTTACGATAACAATTATTTAGGAAAGATTAATGTTGTAATTGGAGTCTTGCGTCGCCCCAAAAAATCCAAGAAACATAGTTATTTAGAAAAGATTAATGTCGCAATTCAGATACATTGATTGACCCCAAAAATTCGCAGAAAAAACTGCCGCAACACAGATTCTTTGGTTAACCCAAAAATTAAAAATCCTAATAAAATCACCACACTAGGGACAGGCCAACAGGCCAGCAGGCGGCAGGCAGCAGGGGCCAGAGGCACCGTGTGCAGCTGATGCGTGTTGCTGTGTAGTGTGAGGGCATGGGAGGTGGCGCCCTGAAGATTACCGAACTTGCCGTATGCGCTTCTATCCTAGGACCTGTGTGGAAGAGACGAAGACAGGCAGCTAGGGTTTCATCAGTGCTTTGAAGGACGGACGGTGACGGAGCAGCGAAACCCTAGGCCACCACAGCGGGGGGGGCCAACCCTTGCCCCGCCCGTGTGGCGCAAGGGTGGCGTGGAGGAGGAGCTGAGTGGCGGCCGCAGCGCCGACGGCTGGCCACCACAGAGGGCCGGCTGGCGCCGCCACCTTGACCACATCAAGGGAGATGAGGGAGAGGGAGGGAGGGGAGGAGAAGATAGTACGGGGGGACTCACCTGCGGGGGGGGAAGGGGGGGGAGGGGGCGCCGGTGCGCCGCCCGCGGGGCGCCGTCGCCTCGCTGCCGCTGCTTCGGGAGACTCCAAGAGGAAGGTGGAGAGGCCGATTTTTTTTTTTTTTTTGAAGCTGAAGCTGAAGCCGAAGCCCCGTATATATTGGATTCGTAGATTCGGATCAGAAGCTGGTGAAGTAAAATGAGAAGCCGCTTTTGACAGAAGCTGTTCCAAGATGAAACGAGAAGCCGCTTCGGTAGAAGCTTCTCCAAGAAATCTGAGCCGCTAACGCCAGAATCAAACGGTCAGTGTGCTATTTTTTGGGCGACGTGTCCACAGCTTCTATCCAGGAGTGGATTCCAATTTGTAGGGAGTAAAAATGTCCATATCTATATCTCTTATAAATATAAGTCCGCTATCTGCTGTATTGTATCTAATCCTACAGTGATCCACGTCATCGGTTAATAAAAAGTTGCCATTCATCACGTTGCTCGCATACAACCATTAATTATCAGGCTGCTCGGCCCCATGCAACTGTTGTCGTTTCTTCTACGTCTCCCTCGGGATCGGGTATAAGTACTTAGAAGCGTTCATATAACAATCCTAGGCCCCCATCGCTTTCATTAATCAATCATCTTACCAGCCCTTTGAAACGACGAACCACATAAATATACAGCCAAACATCACAGGCCATTTACCTTCCGTTAGCCACGCGTGGTGGTTGTCACTTCTTAGCGCCATTTACCTTCCGTTTTGCTTGACGGACGAGGCAGCCGGGCGCAGCTGCGCTGCGATGCCTATGCCAGCGGGCAGGAAGGACGAGGCAGAGCATGCAGCTTCAGTCTTTGTTGACCAAACTTTTGATTCACGCGGATTAATTTGTTAATATCATGTAAAAAAAAATTATGAATCCAAAGTGAGATAGTTATGTTTAGTCTCTATTCATCAAAAAGAATAGTTATGTTTAGTGAACCATGCAAGTTTAGTTTTGGTAACTACACTACTCGGTGATGAAATCAGCAGCTAAATTTTCCAGTTGTAACAATCGTGCATGCAACTCATTCATGCTTCATCTTCTTCAGAGATTCTTCTAGACTAGCTAATCTTCTCTAAAATGTCTAAAGTGTTGGATTTACTATGGGCTAGGCCCATTTAAGTTTAATAAATCAATTAACTCTACTAGTCAATCAACCCGTGCACTTGCACGGGCTAAGGATATTTAAATTTTTAAAATTCAACAGATCTCTTATTTAATAGGTCATGGACAAACAAACTTTTCATAAAAATTTGGGTATAGACTAAATTTTAGAATACTGTGACCACATATGGAAACTATATAAAATAAGCCACTCAATAAGCAAAACGTTATGCTCCGTCTACCTCTAGTAAAGGCTAAGTACATTTTTTAATTATTAGGAAGAAAAGATAAATACACACATGTACATTTGTTCCCCGAGAGTGCTCACAGTTCACAAATTATGAGATTAAGTTTATTATATCATTTGAATAATGAAAATGTGTAAATCAAATTAACAAAGACATGCAAATTATTAGCATTCTACAAACCCTACAAACTAACATTATATAGATTTAAATGGAAAGCAAAAATGATATGATTCACATTTGATGAATTTGCGCAAGCATGAACGTCCAAAAGCAATACGAACATCATAACATGAACCGCACTTGAGTTGACCACTTTCTTGTTGTAGTAGAAGCGTGCTGACACTACTTCATGGACATAAAACACCCAAGTAAGTGAGCATCCAAAGTTATGTAACTTGGACTACACTATAAGAATATCTATAAAATTCTTTCTAAAATTTACTCTCTAATCATATTTAAGGATTCATTTGAGCATAACTCAATTTCTATATCTTTGTGGCTTGCAACAAACTGTTCTATATCTTCTGCACACTCTAGAGAACTATCCTCGCTCTCGAACTATCCTCGCTCTCTATGTTTGGCTAGCGAGAAATCTGGAATGGAGATTGTCTATAATTTTTTGAAATCCAAACATTTTTTTCACATTTGGAGTTGCTTTAAGACAAAAAAAATTGATTAGTCATATCCATGTAGTGGTAATGGACTTGTTTTGATATTTTTTCATTATAACATGGCAATATGGCAACATATTGTTATTTTTTCGTTATAACATGTCAAACCTGATAAAATATGGCAATATGGGAAGGGCACCAAAAAACTATTCTACAAATAAGGGAAGGGCACACAAAAATTACCATGGTCTGGATGATTTTTCTGAGTCAAACCAAGCTCGCAATTTACGCCAATGCCCATTGGTGCATCTTGCCCATCTTTAAGGTCAACATCAGGTCGATGCAATGCATGATGTAACCTTCATATCAAGCACCTAAATTTCCACAGTAGAAAGCAATGGCTTTGACGAAGAAATAAAGGTATCTAGCTATCTTGGATGAAGATTGAAGATAATCAGCTCCAAGAGGCAATTCATGGAAATTGATTCCTCCAAGCCTCCTGGGATACCAGCAGAAAAACTTCTCTGCAACAAAACCAAGTGTGTCAAATAACCATGCAATGATTAGTACTAATTATGTTCGCTGATACATCCATGCTCCAAACTCGATCTACGGATCTAGATATGCAGCAACGCAGAATGGCTTAGTTTAGTTGAAATCCGAGCAGAAAAGTCCTCCCTGTACATACGTATTTCTCTTCCAGTTAAGTACAACCCTTTTTTATTCCTAGCTCAAAAGTAAAATTACAGCAACATCAGAAGCAACCAGAACAGGCAGTGTTCTCGGCAGACTACGAAACAGCAACAGCTCACTTGCGAGGCTGCCAGACATGAGCGAGGTGCGATGACCGGCCGGATTGGGGATTGGGTGGTGAGGAAGGCCACGTGCGGTGACCAAGGAAGACAGCGCGGGGCTAGGGTATGCCACGGTGGGTTGGCGATGGCGTCTGTTTGCCGCCGGTGGGAATTGGAACGACTATCCCGGGAAAAGAATGGATGTGAGAAAAGCCGTAGAAAAGAATGGACGTGAGAAAAGCCGGTTGCATGCGCTAGATTAATTAGATTTTAGATGGGTTCTGGAATAACACCCGTAAAACACTTAGATTGATTTACACAGATTTTTTAATTATATTTCTACGAATGCCAATGCTTGACAATATGATATTTTAGAAAAAATGAATTGATCCGATGGTTTTTATTTTTTGTGATGATTAAACCTTCACAATTTGATGGTCAGATTATTTTGAATAATGTGAGTATTTTTGGGCCCTGATTGGTTGGTAACCAAAATTTGCCACGCCAAAGATTTGGCAAGCCATAATTTTGGCTTACTAGTGATTGGTTGGCTACCAAAATTTGCCAACTACTCACATTTGGTTTACCAAATCTTTGACAACTTTTTTGCCCAAAATTTGGCTTGTCAAATCCTTGGTTTGGCAAATTTTAGTTGCCAACCAATCAGGTCTTTAGCATTTATCTATTTCTAGCACTTCCCCTAACAATTAACGTGGATTAGCATTTATCTCTTTTTCTAACGGTTCCCTTGAGAATTAACATATGGAGGCTCCAATGCGGCCTCCATTATTGTGAGAATTTCTATAAACTATCTTTTGTCCTAAGCGCATCTTGTAAGAATTAACATTGTGTTTTTGTTGCGGCCTCTAATTATTAATAGTAAGACTATAAAATTATTTTTATAAACTCTTTATTATAGACATAGATAGTTTAGCTTTAAGGATACTTTACAAAAAACAATAATATAGTGCATGTGGGTCAGATACAAATTTATAGGGTTACTTTACATTATTTTTCAAAATAGCTTCTGTGGTAATTCAAAATATTAGGAATTTACTTTAGGCTCCTTTTACTATATAACGTAGTGGTGAATGATTTTGATCAAGATTTAAATATTACTTTGGTTATTTTTTTATAATAACAGTGGTGGGTAATTTTTTAGAAAACAGAATAGATTAAAATAGATGGCTGCATATATAATTTAGAAAAAACACTCGTGTACGTTGTATGTGATGGGTACTGCCGATGATATATTTTATAATAAATTAATAACTACTAAGAGGCCTCATGAAATATTTTATTAGTTAACAAACCGAACGTTGCATTGACCGATATTCTCCGTACGTGGACAGAAGTTGTTACGGAAGGTTTTTCTTTTCTTCCGAACAATTAATTAATAATTAATAAAGGTCACCTTTAATATACATAATCACAAAGGTGGGTAATTTTATAGACAATAAAGTAGATCTAATGGTTATGAATAACTATAGTCTTTTGATTTGATGGCCGATGTTTCTGATTAATATGGTAATTTCTAGTATTTATCTTTTTTCTAGCGCATCCGGAGAGGATTAACGTACGTGAAGGCTTTATTGGAGCCTCTAATTAGTAATAGTAAGATGGTTTATAATTATAGATAATTTTATTTATACCGGATTGAAATTCCAAGGGTCGTTGACTTGATTTATATGGTGGGAATTATTCCACTTAGTTTAAGAAGCCAAGGAACGGACCAAGGCGTGCCACACGCGCTCGCTGCCGGCCGGGCCGTGGCGTGGCGGGCGTGGCGTGTTTAATTTTTAGCACTCACTAACCGCGGGAGTTTCAACTCAGTTGAATTCTTCGGTTGCCCGTCACCCAAAAGCCTCTCGGAAGGCTCTTTGCCTCCTCCCCCTTTCAGCGTCACCACAAGGGAATAAAAGGGGAGAGCCCACACAACACAACTCAAATTCATAATCCAGTTGCAACGAAGGTGTTCCCATCTCGCATCTCTGTGCGCACCGAGGAGCGAGAGGGCAGGTGCCTCCGAAGCCCTTGCCGTTCGAGACCTTGCATGGGGGATCGGCAATTAGGTTTTTGGGGAGCGTTTACGCGACTGCTCGAACCACCACCGGTGATCGTCTTCTTCTTCTTCTTCTTCACGGGAGGTCGTCGCCGTCGTTCGTCTTCATCTTCCTCACGAGATCGTCTCCATCTCTTATGACATGATGAAGAAAGTTGGACAAAGATCGGGATCATCCATGGGAGGAGGAGGGTATGATCTGTTCATCTTCTCACTGTTTTAAGTCTTCCAGATCATGCTTGTTTCAGTAGTGCTTTCATGTTGTTTCATATGCTGTTATGAGTTTGTTTTATATGTTCAGTCAGATCGTATCATGATATATCATGTGTCTGTTTCTGCTATAAGATGTATGCCATATTTGCCTGTTTCCATAGTTCTGTCAATCTGTTTCAAATGCTTCTGCGTAGATGTTTCAATTGTTCTATCATGTTTGTTTCACATGTCGTTTCACATGGTGTCTTGTGTTTACTATTTTTATGAGATATATGTCTTGTGTTATTGTTATGCTACATAGATCATGCTTTTATGTCTTTAATATTTATATGCTTCACATGTTATTTGATCATGCTATCCATATTGTCATGGATATGTTTGATATCATACTTTCAAGTAGTCAATAATCTTTTATATGTCATCATCATAATATTAATTTTAGGAATTAAAATAACATAGAAATTGTCTAATTATCTAACAATCTAAAAACCTAATTATAGGTATTTTTTTGTCGAGGTTTTCTTCTGCTGCGTTGAAGCCCCGATCCTTTTGATGGTAAAAACTTCTTGAGGATGAGGCTAAGTTTAGGGTCGATGATAACCTCTTTCGAGGTGCAGTGATCGAGTGCACTTGATGCAAAATTCCAGAAAAAGCTATATTATCCTTTCCTCTAGGAAAAAGTTGTGGGATGCACTTGTTGGAAAGTTTAGAATTATTGATACTTGTAGCGAGCTGTATCTCATGGAGTAGGCTGTATGACTACAAGATGGTTGAGAACCGATCCAGTAGTGGAACAAGCTCATGAGTTTCGTGGCACTAGCTAAGGAACTTGATTTTTTCTCTTTTCCTTTGCCCGACAAGTTTGTGGTCAAGCGGTATTATCGTCAAGTTACCACCTTCTTGGAAGGACTTTGCCACCTCACTCAAACATAAGAGACAAGAGTTCAATGTGGAAGAGCTCATTGGTACTCTTGATGTTGAGGAGAGGGCTAGAGCAAAGAACAATAGAAAAGGTGTTGAGACCTCTACTGCAAATGTGGTACAAAAAAGAAACTCTAAATTTTGCAAGTTCAACAAGAAGAAAAAGCAAAATAGGCAAGAGAACACAATCAAACCTGCTCAAACAGCATAGTTTAAAAAGAAGAGTAACAACAACGGAAATAGAGGATGCTTTGTTTCTGGCAGTGATCAGCATTAGGCAAGAGAGTGCCCTGATCGCAAGTTCACACAAGATAAGAAATCAGCAAATATTGTGACGACTGAAAATAGAGATGGAATATCTAGGTATGGTAATTCTTTACCATTTGTTCTCTCTGTTTATAATTCACCTGAGTGGTGGATGGATAGTGGTGCAAATATTCATGTGTGTGCTGATGTTTCTTTGTTTTCTACCTACCAAGTCGAGAGGTCTGGCGCCTTGTTAATGGGTAATGGGTCGCGTGCTCATGTTCTTGGTGTTGGTACGGTCATTTTGAAGTTTACTTCGGGAAAGACGGTGCCATTGAAGAGCGTGCAGCATATGCCCTCCATCAAGAAAAATCTTGTTAGTGCATCTATGTTGTGTCAAGATGGCTACAAGGTTGTTCTTAAGTCGAATAAATGTGTTGTGTCAAGACATGGTTCTTTTGTTGGTAAAGGATACGATTGTGGAGGCTTGTTTCGCTTATCTTTGCATGATGTGTGTAATAAGATGGTGAATTCTGTTAATATTTCTGATGAGTCAGATTTATGGCATTCACACTCTTATCATGCAAGTTTTGGCTATCTTATGCGGTTAGCAAATCTTAATTTAGTTCTAAAATTTAACTTGGTCAAAAAGTCTAAGTACCATGTGTATATTGAATCAAAACAATCTCGCAAACCTCACAAGGCTATTGAGGCAAGGAATTTGGGACCTCTAGAACTTGTTCACTCTGATCTATGCGAGATGAACAGAATTTTGACCAAAGGTAGTAAAAGATACTTTCTCACTTTTATAGATGACTCCACTAGATTTTGCTATGTGTATTTCTTAAAAATAAAAGATGAATCATTCAATTATTTTAAGGCCTATAAAGCTGAGGTTGAGAAACAACTTGAAAGGAAAATAAAACGGTTAAGGTCTGATCGAGGTGGAGAATATTTCTTGAATATTTTCAATGCGTTCTGTGTGAAACATAGTATTGTTCATGAGAGGACACCTCCATTCTCACCACAATCCAATGGGATTGCTGAAAGGAAAAACCGCACCCTAACAGACATGGTGAATACCATGTTGAGTATAGCGGGAGTATCCAAGGAATGGTGAGGTGAGACGATTATGACAGCATGTTATGTCCTGAACAGAGTTTTCACAAAGGACAAAGAGATCACACCATTTGAGGAATAGGAAAAGAGAAGATTAAACCTCTCATATTTGCGCACTTGGGGTTGCTTGGCTAAGGTGAATGTGCCAATCGACAAAAAGCGTAAAATTAGACCCAAAACTATTGATTGTGTATTCCTTGGTTATTCTTTTTATAGTACTGAATATAGGTTCTTAATTATAAATCTGATGTGCCTGATATGTATGTTGATACTATCATGGAATGAAGAGACGCTACATTTTTTGAGAATGAATTTCCCATAAAGAATATACCTAGTGAAACAAGTCATGAGACTACAATTCCCTATAAGCAAGAACTGTCTGTTTCTTTAGATCATGCTGAGGATTCCTATGTGCACATCCCTTAGGAGGATGATATTATAGTCACTCAAAAGAGTAAGAGACAGAGGGTTACAAAATCCTTTGGTGATGACTTTATAGTGTACCTTGTCGAAGACACACCAACCACTATTAGTGAGGCATATTCCTCTCCTGATGATGACTTATGGAAGAAAACAGTAAGGAGTGAGATAGATTTTATTATGTCAAACGCAACGCGGAAGGTCATTGATCGGCCTTATGGTTGTCAACCTATAGGTTGGAAATAGATATTCAAGAAAAAGATTAGGCCTGATGGTACAATTGAGAGGTACAAGGCAAGACTTGTGGCCAAAGGATACACCCAAAAAGAGGGAAAGATTTCTTTGATACCTATTCACCAGTGGCTCGATTGACTACAATTCACACACTTATAGCCGTAGCAGCCTCATACGGTCTTATCATTTATCAAATGGATGTTAAGACAGCTTTTCTAAATGGAGAGTTGGATAAGGAGATCTATATGGATCAGCCAGAAGGGTTTATTGCGGATGGTCAAGCGAACAAGGTGTGTAGGTTGATTAAATCATTGTATGGCTTAAAACAAGCACCTAAGCAATAGCATGAAAAGTTTGATAATACTCTCAGAGCTGCTGTCTTTGCTGTGAATGAATCTAAAACATGTGTGTATTATCGGCATTGTGGAGGTGAGTCAGTAATGCTGTGCCTTTATGTTGATGACATATTGATTTTTGGATCAAACCTCAAAGTCATTGAGGAAGTGAAGAAATTCATATCGAATAATTTTGAGATGAAAGATTTGGGAGAAACTGATGTTATTCTTAATATCAAGCTTATAAGAGAAAGTAATGGTGGTTGTTGGCATCTCATAGCGTCATTAAGATAACAACGCTATAAGATGTATGGTACTAATTAACTTATCTTTAGCAACTAGCCACCTATCTCTTACCTTTACTCCTAAGCATGGAACTAGGTTGTCATCCCTAGTTATATAGCTAGGAATAGTTATTGATATTAATCTAATCTTATCATTTTATGTGACTAGGCAGAAATAAATAAAGGAATATATATAAACTAAGGGTGATTCTGCAAGCAGACAGATAATTATACCATTGTAGCATTTTACCTATAGTATTACCAGGTTGTGATTTATATTCTACCACTGGAAAGGCATTGCTAAATAGCTAATCTATAGTATTGATAACACTTATATGCAGTGAATAAGAGATGTAGCCAATGTCAACTCTCCTCAGCAACAGGAAGGTGTCACAAGATAAATAATAGATAAATGATAAATATGATCAGTCATCATATAATAATACTAATTCACTCATAACAATCTAGACATGTTAATATTGTCTAAGCATTTAATAGAGAAATAACTCCTAAGTATTCAAGCTACAGTCAAAGTTACTCCATTTAGTGTAAGTATATCTAACAATCATCATTAAGTAATACTACTATAATTTCTAAACACATAGGAGCAATATACAAGAAAAGATGAGTACAGAAACCTTATATATATAAATATATTCTTAACCTGACAGTCCTACTCTACCAATGCACAGTATGGAGGAGGCCTACAAAGGACTCAATAGATCTGTCATCCATGATCTACCTCACTACCCGGCACAACTGGGGATATTTGCAGATAAGTAATGCATCTAGGCACCATGCCTACACATAACCTACCATTCACCAACCGATCGAATTGATGAACGCTATACGAACCAGTGCATGAATATAATAGCCAAACTAACTATACTAGACATATTAAAGTAGACAATGAACAATGTAATCAAGAACATAATAATAAAGAATAATGTTGCTAGTAATAATCGTACAAATGCAGATACTACAATAAGAAAGAAAAGTTTAAGAACTATACCCGACTCTTCTCTTCTTGACAATGTCGAAAATCCAAGATCGATGAAGAACTTGACTTCCTTTACTCTAGAACTAACTAGGCTAAACTATGAACTAGAGGGCTATGAGGAACTAGAACTTGAAGCTCTAGATGACTTGATCACCAAATGACTCGAATTGGAATGAATTGAATGAATTAGGGTTTTCTGGGGGGTCTGGCCTTGCTTATATAGCCCGGTGGGATGCACGACGGCCGTTTGATCAAACCGACTTCACGTAGGGCTGAGATTGATCCTCAAAGGCGGTGGAAGGTGGTCGCAGAAGATGACAGGCGGACCCCACAGGGGGGTGCCGACCGGCCTGAGCAGTGGGGCCAGCTGGCCCACCTGGTGGTGGCTCTGCCTCCCCTTCGCTCTGGTGTCTTCTGGATCCTTCTAAAGTAGTTTAGTGTATTCTTGAGTTGTGGATAATTCTGTGGTGTAGATTTATAGTTATGCCTCTTTTCGGTGTTTTCTGGATTAGTCCCTGGAAATTAGTAAATCACCAATACTCATGGAAATTGTTAGATAAAACCCTAGCCTTCTAGATATTGATGTGTGTTTCATGCCTTTTGATATATAAAAATTTGACGCTATCCACCGTCAATAGTGGGGTAACTTTGTTACAATCCTATTATATGGAAAAGGTTCTAAGTCGCTTCGGGTTTAGTGAATGTGATCCTACTCCTACGCCTTATGACCCTAGTGTGCTATTAAGGAAAAATCGGAGAATAGCAAGGGATCAATTGACTTACTCTCAAATCATTGGCTCGCTTATGTACCTTGCGAGTGCTACGAGGCCTGATACCTCATATGCTGTGTGCAAATTGAGTCAATTTGTTTCAAATCCAGGCAATGATCACTGGCGTGCTCTTGAGAGAGTGCTGCACTATTTAAAAGGTACAATGACCTATGGTATTCATTATCATAGACACCTAAAAGTGCTAGAAGGCTATTGTGATGCTAACTAGATCTCTCATACAGATGAGCTTTATGCCACGAGCGGATATGTGATCTTGCTTGGAGGTGGCGCTGTCTCCTAGAAGTCTTAGAAGCAGACTATCTTAACGAAGTCTACAATAGAAACAGAACTTACTGCATTAGACACTGCTGGGGCTAAGGCTGAGTGGCTTCGTGATCTCCTTATAGATTTACCAGTTATTGAGAAATCGATACCGGCTATATCCATAAACTATGATAACCAAACAATGATTACTAAGGTTAATAGTTCAATGGACAACATAAAGTCTACTAGGCATATCAAGAAAAGATTAAAATCTATCAGAAAACTAAGAAACTCTGCAGTTATTACATTAGATTATGTCCATACATCTAGCAATTTTGGCAGATCAGTTTACAAAGGTCCTATCATGTAATATGATAGAGAGTGCATCGAGAGAGATGGGTATGAGACCCATTTGAAATCTACTACAGTGATAACCTGTTCTATGTGATCGGAGATCCCGTGAAGTAGAATGGTGAAACAAGCTGGTAGTAGGTTGAGAGGAAAGATCTCTTTCTTTAACTCATCTCTGATATACATCTTTCCTATCTATAAGGCAGGATGATACTTACCTTAATGTATTCCAAGAGTCTTTTATAGATAAGATGTTGTCCTATAGAACATC